>CM044004.1:98311227-98767723 GCA_024085815.1 Flaveria linearis
GAATTAAAAGAGTACGAATATGTGGGAAATATATTTATGGAAAACCGTGGTAGTTGGGATCTATTTGTTTGACATAACACATGAGATCTTATCATTTACAATTATACTATATATATGGGGAGATTTTATTAAAAAATAAATTTTGTCTAGGAAGGTTAAGAAATGATCTTAGTCTTCCATTTTTTAATCAATATATAAGATGATAATGTTATAAATAAAAAGATGGAAGGGTATTTTGGGTATGTAACCACTTTTATTGACTTTTTTGAGTTTTTCCTAATTTTTTTAAACGTTTATAACTTTTTCATGCTAAATTATTTTTTTAAAAAAATTGCACCAAAAAATCAAGCATTTTTTTCTCTTTAAATTAAGTATAGTATTGCTATATTTTTTTATAAAAAAATAAATTAGGTGAAATTGTGCTGCATTTTAACGTTTTTGTGCTGTATTTTATAAAACAACACAAGGTTGTGCTGTATTTTATAAAACAGCACAAGGTATAAAACAGCACAAGGTTGTGCTGTATTTCATAAAACAACACAAGATTGTGTTGTATTTCATAAAACAGCACAGGGTTGTGATGTATTTCATAAAACAGAACAAGGTTGTGCTGTATTTCATAAAACAGCACAAGGTTGTGCTGTATTTCATAAAACCGCACAAGGTTGTGATGTATTTCATAAAACAGCACAAGGTTGTGCTGGATTTCATCAAACAGCACAAAGTTGTGCTGGATTTTTTCAAACAGCACAACGTTGTGCTGGATTTCATCAAACTGCACAAGGTTGTGCTGGATTTCATAAAATAGCACAAAATTGTTAATAGACTAAAATACCCTTTAATCATATTTTCTAGTTTTGTCACATGTCACCACCTCATTTCTTCTTAGCATTCTTAGGCAAAATATATTTTTAGTGGAACCTCCCCCTATATATATATATATATATATATATATATATATATATATATATATATATATATATGTTGCGTAACTATATAAATACGAAATATAATAATTTCCAAAATATTTTTTGTTTTTGTGGATTTATTAATATACCAATAATTTATCTGAATTTAAAATATTAATAACTGGAAGGAATTAAAAGAGTACGAATATGTGGGAAATATATTTATGGAAAACCGTGGTAGTTGGGATCTATTTGTTTGACATAACACATGAGATCTTATCATTTACAATTATACCATAAAGATTTTATCCAGTTTTATTTTGACACCTGGCGGCTTCTTTTTTCCAAACGTCAAAATAGCTATTTATCTTCACCTTATCTTTTCCTTCACAGTTTTATACTTTTATGTTTCACACATGTATATGCTATAATTAAGTTTTTATGAGTCTTCTTTTGTCTCTTTTTCTTATTATATCACAACTAGTAAGAAGCCCCCGCGCGATGCGGCGGTTCTTCTTGCCTTATCAATAACTCCATCTTGCAGGACTTGCTTCCAACCTCATACGACATAAAATAATATGTGAAACACAAATCTTAACATCATAAAATTTTTTACAATGCATTACGTCATTGATTTGGTTACAAAAGACTTTAACATCATATATATTTTGGTGAATAGCAGGCAATATAGATATGTATTTACGTAACTCTTGATATTAAAGTTTTCATGACTTTATTGCTATTAAATCCTCCCAAAAAGCATAGGCAAATAATTAGTCAATGTTCCCATGACGATCACTCCCATTTGAAGATGATAATAAGACCTGCGATAAAGACAAAAATTAAATAATCAGTATCAAACTAATTAAATCCATAGAAAAATAATAACCTTATCACGATAACGGCGTGACGTATAACGCCGTGAACACCAGGCAGAAACGAACACACACAAACGAAAATGCTATTAGCAATTGTACGTGGAAGGCCAGCATTTGGTTCTGCTTATCTGGATGAGTTCCCCTACAACCTTGAAGATCATACATCCTGGTTACAGTCATTTTTTACTCAACTTATGTGTGTTTGTATGTGTGTCCTACTATTATTATATTATACTGAAGTACCTGCAGGTTTGTTGCTGTTTCGTTGCCTGCAAACCTGATCTCTTCAGTGAATGCAGGTTTGTCGTTTGATTTTCTTGATTCTCAGGCGGGGTTACCACCATCTTTTAACAGCGTTAGTTGTGAGCACCCATATAAATAATACATTTCAACCCAAATCAAACTAATAGTTTTGATTTAACTTTCCAGAAATCCCTACCTTTTGTGTGGTAGAAGGTGTAAACGGGCCAAACATCTGTGAAAAGTTGTCAGAATGGCAACTAAAAAGAGAGAACCGACCATTATTCCAGTCACTATTTCAAGAGCTAAAAGCCATGATGGTTTTGACGCAGAAGCCTGTTTGCTGTGTTCAGCTGATGGAGGGCTGTGTTTCGTCTCTCCAGTTTTATGCCTAGCTGGTGGAGCGCCGGCTGTACACAAAAAAAACATGTAAAATTACCTATGAAACATAATTACACTTTGAAGATCAAGAAAAGGTAAAAATTGGTTCTTGAAAGAAAATAGTTCACTAATAACTTGTATATGTAAATTGATGGTTTCAGTATCCTATGTTGGTGCTATACATAACCTAGAATTCATTTGATTAACCACATAAAAACATACCACATTGTTCAGATGTTCGTTGCCTGATATCTTTATATGGTAGGCAGTTCCCCTGAAAGCTTGTTCGGTCCCAGCCATCTAAATGATGGTTTCCCGCTTTGTGGGTGGCGTGTCTTCAATATAAGGCAGAAAACAATTTAGATACAATGATTTGTACAAACTGAAGAACTCGCCTAACTTTTGCTGTTTTTGACCATCTTTTTCATCTCATAAAAGAGAGACTAATATCATGTAAATGTAACAATTCATCAAATAAAGAAAAAATATTACCTCTCATGGCTGTTGGGTCATGTACATGCCCCAAAAGTGCAGTTGCAGCGGTGTCCAAAGAGAGACCCAATCTCTAGAGCTTCCACTTCCATACTCTGCATTGGCCAAAAGAATTGTATCCTGACCAGCAGCCCTGTACCTCTGGAAAGGAATAGTGGTTAAGAGTCATAATAGAGGTGGCTGTATGGGTGGGTCGGACAGATTGGGTCCTGGGTCTAGACGGGTACTTGTGCAGGTAATTACAGATCGATCCCAGGTCCACTGTCCAGCCAAAACACTTTTCCAGAATTTCTAATTTTTTCTTTTATAAATAACTATGTCTATATTTGTAAAAGATGGTTTTTTGTCTCTTTTGGATCATCATGCACAAACATAAGGTTGCCTAACATCATCTACATGAAACCCCTCCCCCCCCACCCAAAAAAAAAGGCAAAACTCTCGACGCATTTGCGATCAACAAACATAGATGAACCCTGAAATACTTTGATTCAAATGTTATAAAACCACCTCTTCAGAGAAAAGACCAGATTGCCAAAAAGACAGAAAATAGGGTGTAAACGTACCTGTAATAGCTCCGATTGAAATTCTAAAGACACACCTGTTGATGAAAACAATTCAAAGATGCAGCAACAATAAGGAAGAAGGAGAAGATAGTGAAACACAAATGTACTCACCGACAGGAGTACGCTCGTTCTTTTTCTCGTTTATTTGTTCTGATCATCGCCAACCAGCCGGCCTTTACACTGGAAATGGATCAGAAGAAGGGGTTTCGCCTTCGCGTTCATGATTAAAATCCGGCAGGGATCTATGATGGGTGATGAGCCGAGAGCGGGTAGAGACGTGTGAGGCCAAAAGGAAACAAAGTAGCATCATATGTAAAGATAATAGTGCTCCTAGCTACAGAACGCTCCTCTTGCGTGATTGACATTATATTTTCTTACCCTAATTAGCTTTTACTTAAAGTGGTAATCTGATTCAGGATCAATAAATAACCTTTGGAGAATATATGCGAAGGTTGCCCAAGGCGGCCGGTTTTTTAATCAAATAAATCGAACTATCAATACAAACAGGAAAGAAATAATCTTTGAAATTGAAGTTGGCGATTGATCAAATTAAATATAAATTTCTAAAAGTTCAAGTAACCTGATTGTCAACAAACTTTATGAACAAAAATATATGGTAGGCAAGAAACCATTAGGTAAGAAGATTCAAGAATATGCTTGAATTAGGTCATTGATTCATATTCATCGATCTTGATATTGATTTTATAAATTTTAAAGATGTAAGAAACCAAAAGCTCAATAAATTGAAGAACAGAGCTGAATTGGATGAGTGGGTAAAATAACCAAATTTTTAAAGAATCTCAATACCAAATTTAAAGATTTTGTCATCAAAAAGTTAATAACCAAAACGTTTATAACCTAAAAAAAGTTGCATAATCGATATTAAAACATGCATATCAAGAACAAACCTGAATTGGAGTATCAGGCAGACAACCTAACCCAAAATTTCCAGCATCTAGATTTCAGAAGAGTGATTTTCCAATAACCAAGGGGTATATTAAGTGCGGAAAAGTGGCAAGCTGCCTATTTTTTACTATACAATGGTTGTACATGCCGGTTGTTTGTGTTCAAAAGAGCAGTTTATGTTTAGATTACATAAGAGCTGGCCTATGTTGGTGTTCGTATTGCAAAAAAGGCTTCTCTGATGTTATTTCTCACCAGCATTTCATGCTTCCTTCTCTGTAAATGAAAGTGAAAATATAGTATAAGAGTGATAAAAAATGACATTAACTTAAGTTTAGATGCCTACCTTTACGCTTTGCCATGGACATTTTTGTTGAAGGCTTTGATGGTGTCATTGGCGGTAATGTCAGCGTTTTGGTAATTGTTGATTGTTCCTGTACCTCTGCTGGTGGGTTTGTGATGCTGTTGATAGTGAATGTAAGATTGGGGTTGATAGTTACTGTCATGATCTTTGGTGAGCCAATAATCGAGTACATCATTTCTGGTATTTGGTTTTCTTCAAAGTAGCCATGCTTGATCACCATCTCTTCACATGTGATGTTCAATAACTCTGTCATAGCGTCGTCAAAGAAGACTGCATTTGCTGTTGAGGTGTCGTCTATGATGATTGCATTAACACAATACCTATTTTTGGCAGATGTAATTGGTAAATAACAGACTATTATAAAAAGGCAGGTGTAGTTTAGTTTTTTCTTACATGAATTTAGGATGTTCTATATTTTCATCATTTTCGCATTCGAATTTCACGCGCGGAACTCTTTGCAGGTGCATCTTCTTGCTGCACTTTGGACAAACAACATAATACCAACGGCGGTTGTTGTGCAGTTCTTTTATCATAGCCAGGCAGTTGTATCGGTTTTGCTGTGTGTTTGATGTAATACTTTTATTCAGCAAATCAGCTATGGTCATCACGCTGTTTTTCGCCTGCGCAAGCCTTTTAAGCCTGAAATGTTATTACGCAGCATAAGTAATTTCGCATTTTATTGTTGTAAAAACTAATTATTTTATTTTACCTAGATGTGTATGTGAGAGTGTCTGGTGTAGTTGGATTCACAATCGCTGTTGTTTCAGAGGTCGTTTCTAGTTGAAGTGCCTCTGTTATTGCAAAGAATGCGTTTAGAATATGTTAGTAAATTGGTGCATAAATGTCAAAGATGTAAGATGGTTTATAGACGGATGTTACCTTTGTACACTGTTACTGCGGTTGATGTTATTGCCAGAATGTCTCCCTCTTTGACATCATGTGGAAGTATTGATGATTGATCGGGCCAAAAAGTTATTTCCAAAAGGTTTTCTCTACATATAAGTGTTCATGAAATTAGAAGGTTGGTTCAGGAAAGAACCTAAAAAAAGCACGTGGTCAGCTCAAATTGCTATGTTTAAAATGTCAAAGCGAATGCTATAGGCAACTATTTTGATAACATATTTTTAGTTTGCTTTTTTCGATAGCACAAATTGCTATAGGCAACTATTTTGATAACATAAATTGCTATGTTTAAAATGTCAAGGCAGTTGCTATAGACCAACTCCAATAAAGTATTTGGCAAATGTGGTGAATATAAAGTAAAGATTACCGAATGTCTTGAATTGTCACTTTTTTAAGTCTTTTGCCTGTTCCTGTAATGGTTTGCTTGATGTTTTCAATTCGACCAATGTAATCTAGCATAGTAAAATGTATAGAATGTCAGCAGGAATCATAGTAAATATATGTTTAATCATGTACCTGTAAGCATTCTTGGTGGCTTTGTCCTCGATTCCAAATCAGTGTAGCTCGCGAAGTTGTAGTAATGATCTGGAATGTTATCATTGGTAGTTGGCATGAATTTTGCCTTTCTGCCAATTCTTAGGCAAGCTTTATGTGGAACAGCTGGGTTATGGGTTTTTTGAGGTAGTGCGATGTACCTGTCCACTATATAACATGAGTTGATAACGATTATACTGTCAAAGCGAGATTCTTCACTCATGTCTGCTGTAACCTGTATTGCATCTCCCTATAGGGGAAAAAGAATGTTATTTTTGTGTGAACAGGCATGTAATATATGTAGTGGATTAGAAAACTTCCTACATGTACGTCTACGAAAAGGTAGCAAAAGTCAGTCTTTTGTTGATACGGTTTCCACTTTCTAACTACCCTTACTTCGATAGGCTTTGCCTCCTCTCCATCAATGATGTCAGAAATGCGTGCCATACTCATTTATGTTGAATTTGGTACGTGTAACCTCCGCTAATAACAATTGTTAGTAACATGTTTATGGCATATGTTGATGATATTAAAATTTTTATGTGAAATTTGGCCACCTCCTTTTTTTTACCTTTCAATAGAACAATTTTGTAGATTATACGTTCACAATCGAGGTTAGGAAATCTGAGTATACAATGTTTTTTGTTTGAAAGTAATTGTTTTCGTTGGATGGGACTACTAATACTTTAAGCGCATTAGATGCAGTTGCTCTTGACATGGCTACATATAGTTGTCCATGACCAAATACTGGTTGTGGAAGATATACTCCAATTTTATCTAAGGATTGTCCTTGGCTTTTGTTTATAGTCATAGCATAACATAGTTTAACTGGGAATTGTTTTCTTTTGAATGCAAAAGGTAATTCTTTGTTCGTGTATATCAAATTTATACGCGGTATGTACACGCGATTCCCTATCATAGTGCCCGTTATGATCTCTGCCTCTATGATTCTCGGTAATAGTTGTGTAACAATTAGTCTTGTGCCATTGCAGAGACCTATTGTTGGATTCAGGTTTCGTAGCAATATTATAGGTGCATTACATTTTAGTTCCAGACAATGAAGTGGTAAACTAGGAAAGTGTAATAGGTTTAAGTATTCAGTTGGGTATAGTATCTCAGTGTCCCCACGATCTGATGCGTGCGGGATAATAGTGTCTATGCTAGTGTACAACTTTGTTGTTCCTGCACACATGTTAAGTATCATGAGGTTAATCTCCTCGGCTGTTTCATTTTTTGGACAAACTATTGCTCTTTTAGAAAATGCAATTGCAGATGGGCATTGCAGGGTGTGTGCATCATAGATAAAATCTATTAGTTCATTTAGGGCATTTGTTGAAAATGGAATTACATACTCTCTTGGTATTTCTATAATTTTTGTATTTTGAGGATCTTCTGTATCTGGTGTTCCTACCTTACCGTCACCCAAATCAAGTAGCCATGAAGAAAACTTTGTAATAGACAGTCTTTCATTGAAGGTAAGATTTGGTCTTTCTAAGCGCATGTTTTGTGAAAGTTGATAAAGCTTGAAATGTTTCCATAATGGTGATTGCGGTAGCGCAGAGGCTAATATTGTGGACTTTGAAGCCTTCGGAATCACAGGTAATGTTTGGCGAAAACCGCCACCTAGTAGTATAGATTTGCCGCCGAAGGGGATGCTAACATTATTGAGAAGATCCTGCAAAGTTCTATCTAATGATTCAAAACATTTACGGTCATTCATCGGGGCCTCGTCCCAAATGATTAAGACGTTTCTATAAGTAATTGTGCCAATGTGTTTTCTTTTGATATGGCACAATGATTCAGTTGTTAGGTCAATTGGAATTTTGAAGCGCGAGTGAGCTGTCCTACCAGACGGTAACAATAAGGATGCGATACCTGATGAGGCAACCGCAAGAACAATGTTTCCTTTTGAGCGTAGTGCTGAGATAATCGTTTTTCATAGGAAAGTTTTCCCAGTACCGCCATGCCCATATACAAATCCTAATATTTGTTTATCATTTTGTATTGACGTTAGAACGTCCTCATATATAAGTAATTGTTGTTGATTTAGTTTTTTCTTAGAAGAGTCATGCTCTTGTGCCAGTAGTTCTTTGTTGTAGTTTTTCTCTTCCATTAGAAGTCTGTTTCTAAGACGCTCTATGATATCAGGTGCAGGGTTTGGAAGGCCAAAATCTGTTATAGACCTATCTGTTGTATTAGCATGTAATAACATTTCAAGTTCGTATAAAACAGATTGCATTTGGTATTCAGGATCGGTGATGTTGTAGGTTAAAGTGGTGTCGTCAGCCATTTTACGCCAATGTTCAGTCCATAAGTTGGATGGATTTGAAATGTCACAGTATAGAAGCATGTGAATGAACAATGATCTTAGTTGTGAGGCAGTTGCCCATTCTGCTGCGTCATTCAATGTGGCAGACCACTCTTCATCGTTTTCTAAAAGTCCCATCTTTTCACATGCAGCACGATAAGTTAGGCAAATTTCTCCGTTGACAGTTCGTATGGACTGAAATGAGTCACAACCTTTTTGATGGGTTAACAACATGCGTAGATAAAAAGTTTCACCACAGTTTGGGTGCACATATACTAACCTTCCAATTGCTGGAGTTCTATTTGATGATCTACAAATCCATGTCCTGCTAGAGGCGTCCCATCTATACTCAATAAGATAATCTACATATCTTAAGTGGCGACCAGATGCATCAAACATGTTGTTACGCAACCATTCAGTAAGAGTTGTTCGTTTACTACTCGGGTTATCTAAGACGTTATGTAGTTGATCAGTGTCTTTAAAAGTGAGATTTTGCATGTCTTTCAAATGAACAACTAATACCTGTACAGGTGGATTTCTGTTGTTTATTAAGAAGTTAAAAATTCTCCAAGAGGCCTCATGAGGACATATATATCTAGCATCTATATAATCCTGAATTTCATCTACGTTTCGCTGATTAGTTGCCAATGTGTCATGGGTATCAGAAGTTTTTTTAACAGCATATCGAATCCGATCAGCGCCCTTTGAAATATATTTAAATAAGTATTTGATAAGCATGCTCCAGCCACAATATTCAACATTTATATGCGCCATGAAATGTAGAGATAAAGTTTTATTATACGGAACTACATATCTGTTGTCTACGATTACTCCGTTTTTGTTTGCAGTAAAGCCACTACTGGCTCTTTTATAGTGTGCATAACCATTTGCGTCAAAAATAGTTCTCTGCTGATAGGTCTTTGGATAGTCTTTACTGCAACATCCCTTTGACATGCATGGCGAATTCGGCTTGAGCAATCCGCAGGGGCCATGAATCATAAGATCAGCAACAATTGTATAGAGATCTGGTTCTATAGACGGGTCCGGTATCTCCGCAGATATGTAATTGTCAACGTCTTCGGCATTCTTTATTTTGCATGGCTGTGTAACCCACAATAATAAATGGCAGTGCGGCAATCCTCTTTTCTGGAATTCTATTGTGTATAGGTCTACATAAAGCAGGCATAAGGACGAATTTTGAGTTCAGAAAATATATGTATAACGTATTAGGAGGAAAATAAAGGAAAAAAAGAACCTGCAATGACCTCTCCAAACGGTTTGTGTATTCTCAGGAATTGTATAAAGGAATTGAGTTTAATTTGGAACACTCTTGCTATTATGTCAGGACGATCCTCTGGTTTAAGAGATGGATATTGAGAGATATATCATTGTATTTCGGGCCATTTTACATTACATGTAAAAGTTATAAAATATTGAGGATTGCCATGAACTCTACATATAGCAAGTGCATCTAGATAGTGCTTGTACATGTAACGCGGTCCACCGGTAAATGACGCAGGTAAAATCATTCTTTTCCCTACAGCGTGTCCTTCATTATTACCTCGTTGCACTGCATCATGTATCCCTTGAAGATATTCTGAATGAAACATGTTTTGATTAAGTCTAATGTAATCTAAACGACTTTGTTCTATGCAAACATATGCGTCCACAATAAATTGTTGTAAAAGTCGCCCTCCATGTAAAAGATGAGTGTATATGTTGAAACGGTCATGTAAAAGGTAACTATAATACATGTTCATGGTAAGTTTTCCTTTCTTTGTCGAATGCCCGGCACGCAAATGCATATCTGGAGACCATCCACTCTCACCATAAGGGAACAAAAGCGGATATTGTAATGCCATGTATAGGGGGTGTAGTTTACTAATTCGTTGTGGTTGGCCCTTTTTGTTATGAATGATGATATCAAAGCCCGTACATGAGTAGTCCATGTCAGGTAGAATAGCACCAATAGATCCGGGAGAAGGCCTATCATATGAGTGTGCATTGTATGAACTATAAAGGCAAATGGAAAAATCTGGAACATTTGATAAAGAGCAGATTTCTCTAGCAGATCTAAAAAGTTTAACCAATTCATTTGAGGCATCAAAAACATTCATAAGAAGCTGAACCATTTCTTGTCTAAGAGATGGTTCAAATTCAGAAGTGAAGATACGCATCCGATTCAACAGTTCGTTTTCTGTGTCATATATGTACATTTGTAAAAAGCGAGGCTTTTCATTACTCGGAGGACATAGACTACCTAAGTAGTGGTGTATTTGCCCCTCAATCTTAAACACGTAGGGAGCAGTTCCGTTGTTGATAGTATCGTCGATTTTAGCACCAAAAGATGTCATAGAGAATATTGAGTTGTATAGTCTTATATTGGTGAAAAAATGATTGTTTGTAAAAAGTTCTACAATCTGACCATTAGGTTGTTTTGGGTATGGTAAAACAACCTGACCACCCCTACAACATTGTGTGTATTTTGGAGAATGATTTGCAGACGATGTGACTAAGCGCTCATCAAACCAAAATAGAGCATTACAGAACTCACAGATTCTATCACAATCGTCATTGTCTATGTAAAGATATGTTGGTGGTTGTAATTTGTCGCAAGAAGAAGAGCGTTGGCGCACACGTCGAGACGATCCAACTGACACAGGTAGACCATAAGAGGTAGAAGACTTAGATCTATCAAGGTGTGCACGTTGTGATACTGACGATTCATGTTTTCCATAGTCCTGCATGACTAATCGAGAACGCTTTTTACGTCCTGACATGACTGAAGTTAGGTGTATGGTATTTAGTATAAGTACGTATGACGAAGTGATAACTCCAAAGACCTAAAAAGCAAGGTAAACTTTTATGAAAACCATTGCGATGGTGCAGAGGCTGGTAATAATTGTTACTTTATAAAGCATTCAATTGGCAGGTATTAAAACATATGCTATGAAATAGGCAAAAATGAGAAAACACACAAAGAAAGTAGGAGATAACCTTTAATAAACAAATGCCTTTGCAGCAGCAAGAACACAGACGAAAGGAACCTAGATAATGAACAAACAATCAGCATTCAAGTAAATAAAATAATATTTGCAATAACAAAAAAAGGCTATTATATAGAGCATGATAACCTTTAATAGGCAAATGTCAGCGCAAAGGACCTCTCTGCTAATAAATAACCATTAATGAATTATTATGAAGATATAAGAAATAAAACATTCTAATATCTAATTACACAATAAAATAGGAAAAATATAAGGAAGAAAAATAAGAAAAGGAGAGTTGATTCAGGGCCTGTTGTCACAGATACTAACATGTATTCCATATATTTAGCATTATCCAGGCAAGCATCCTTGCCTGCAAAACTAACATAATACTCTCAACTTTATAAAACTTTTGTTTACATGTTCAATTAATTTGTTTATGTTTACGGTTGGTTCTTTTTTTTCATGCTTTAACTTTTGAATCATTTTATTTTTCACAAATCATTATATGGTATAAAGGAAGTAAATGTAACGGTTAGCCCTCACCATTTGTAAATATTTTGTTAAATGGAAAGAATCTAATCCGAGAATAATGGACTATATGCCATTTGCAGATTTGTTTTAAATACTTGTAAGCACTTGAAAGAAAACAAATGTTACCTTATCTGGGTTGCAGTGGGTTGTTACCTGAGTATCTCTGCCCTGAACGATCTTTATTCACTTATACAGACATGTTTATTCAAGTAAGTTGCAAAATGTACACTCAATTGACTAATAATCATATCCTGCAATCCAGGACCTTTTGATATGGGTAATAGTGTAATATTGTTTGTTCAGCGGCTTTATTCGAAGTTACTGAAATCACATAACGGGTCAAAAATCTGTCATTATATATATATTTTAAAAACCAATGTCAGTTGTGTGAGAGGAGGTTACTGTAGCCACCTGAAAGAAAAGAAATCTTACCTCATCTGATCTGCAGTGGGTTGTTACCTGGGTATTTCTAACTTGAATAATCTTGTAAAAGAATAATGTTATTTTTATTTTTTTGTGCTCTGTTAATTTCACTCATACAAACCTGTTTATTCAAGTAAGTTCCAAAATCTCTACGCAATTTGACTAATAATTGCATCCTGCAATGAAAGGCCCTTTGATTTGGGTAATATTGTAATAATATTTGTTCAGTGCCTTTATTCGAACCTACTCAGGTCATATAACGGATCAAAAATGTGTTATTCTTATTAAAGTCGTTAATCCATTGATTCATATAGCATGCAAATGTTTAGAACAGACTATAAGTTCGACCATAGCTATGTGATCTAAACCACAACAAAACCGAAAATTCTCCCTGTGCAGTCAATGTAAACGCATACCAATGATCCTTAACATCTACACCAGTAGCATATTTCAAGTTCAATCAAAGAACAATGTGATGTTTAAAACAGTAATCAAGCAAAAGTTCATGAAATTCAAAAGCAAAATCAAAAGTTCCACCATAGCACTGTGATCTAAACCACAACAAAACCTAAATTTCTCCCTGTGCAATCAATCTAAATGCATACCAAAGATCCCTAACATCTACACCAGTAGCATATCTCAAGTTCAATCATTCCACATAAGTGAATCTAAGGCACAACATTCCCGAACACAACTTCGAGCCGACTCAAGTCACATAACGGGTCAAAAATGTGTTATTCTTATTAAACTCGCTAATCCATTGATTTATATAGCATGCAAATGTTTAGAACAGACATCCAATTTACGTAAGTCAGATTAAGAGATTCAGGCAAAAGTTCATGAAATTCAATAGCAAAGATCCCTAACATCTACACCAGTAGTATGAGCGAAAAATGCATACCAAAGATCCCTAACATCTACACCAGTAGCATATCTCAGGTTCAATCTCTAGTAAATAACTACGAACAAATCAAAGAAATGGGCGAAAAATGTATAATTACAATCTATACTACAGAAAATATCTAAGATGACAAACTGATTAATACTAACTAAAGTCAATGATGCATATCATACCAAAAAGCTTAAAGCACATTGCTTTATATTTGTATAAGATTTGGAAAGTATAATCACATATATAGACTCTACAAAAATCAACTAAAACTCCCTAAAACATCAATCAGAACCCTAAAGTTGTATGCAATGCCTCTTTTGCTACGCAATAAATTCAAAAGACGAAAGTACTTTGGTTAGGGATTAATACACAAACACATAATAGTATGAGCTCACGTTCAAGTTTTCCATTAATAAAAGGCCTACTTCAGTGCACATATCATAATATAGTAGCAAACAAATGTATTGATTGTAAACCAAACGTAATCCAATTATACCAAATATCAATCAATTGGGTTTATTATCACTGTTGTTATGGTTAGCAGTTATTTGTAATATCGAGTTGTTTCTGATTTGGTTATTGGATTTCGAAGATCATTGCCGAACCCACTTGACTTTTTGTAATTACTTGTTTTGTGTAACTTCGATCGAAAGATCTGCAAAAACCCAATTTAATCCCTAAAGGCATAACATAAACCACAAATTAAGGGTTTCAAGAGCGAGATGTAGCTTCAATCCACCATGAACGATATACTGTCTGTAAGTTTCTTTCACCAATTCAAATAAAAACCTAAAAAAAACTAAAAGTAAAAGTAAACAAACCTGTAAGAACACGAAGCACAGAGATCAAGCCGAACCTTGTGAAATTTCAACAAAGAATAAAAAAATGAAGGAAAAGGATTTTGATGAATCATTAGGAATAAGAAGATCAATGAAAAGGGCTTTGATTTGTCAAACCTGAGCGGGGAAATCGAGGGGCTGGTGGATCGCCGGAGTTTGAAGGTGTTGAGGCGGCGGAATATGGTGGCGATGGGCGGCAGGTTTGGGCGGCTAAGGATGTAGAGGACAAAGCGCAGGCTACTCTTGTAGAGGATGAAGCGCAGAAAGAAGAGAGGCAAAAAGGGTTTTGAATGTAGAAGATAAAGGTGCTGGGACGGCGGAATTGTAGAGGCTGAAGCGCAGGAAGAAGAGAAGCAAGAGGATGAGAGTCGCAGGGAGGTCGCAGGGGCGCGATGGTAGTGATGTCTGATGATGAGTGGGATCGAAGAAGAAGATAAGATATCGACAGTTGTACACCACGCAGACATGGAGGTACTGTGAGCTACAGTACCTCCACTCACATAACCGACCTTTGTGTTTAATATATATATATATAATTCAAGATAAACTGATCACTATATTATTATCCTCCAAGATTTACATGATGAAATCTTGAACATAAATATTTTAACTGGAAAGAAAGATTTACATATTTAAAAGTAATTTAAATTAAAGATTTTGTTCTTTCTATATATAGAATAGAATGTGTATAATACAAAACAAAACAATAATTGGTGGCCCTATGTGTTTGGGATAATGTAAAGAATAACAATATCCAAGAACGCTTTAAAGATTCCTCCATACGTCCAAATGAAAGTTGTAGTTTTAATTAATTTACAATTATGATTGTTTTCTTTTGTTGTTTTCATAGAGGGTTGTCAAAGAAAAAAATCTTTGATTGTTGACCCAACCACAAAAATCAACAACAAATTTAAAAATTCAATAAATACCATATAATTATATGAAATTTTCAGAATTAAAATGTGGATTATGTAAAAGAATGCTCATAAATACAAACATTAGTAGTTAAAACTTAATAGCCATATAATTCAATAGAAACATTCAAGTTTTATTTTTATTTCCAAAAAAATATTATACAACTTTTTCTAAAAACAATATCAGACATGTTTTGTGAAAACCAAATGAGGCTAGTTAAACCGAAAACTGCAAGTATCATCAGTTAGACATATGCTAATGGTTAAGGCCATATCAAACCAGTCAATATTAAACAAACATGTTAAAACAATAACTACTGAAAACCGACGATGATTGTCTCCTCCCTTTGTTAACATACTGGTTTTCAAAACCGAACCAACTAGTTCACCAAATAAACTACTGGTTTAGGTATCGGTCCTTGAAAATAATAGATGAGATGCTCAACAACAACAATATCATTATATTAACACTAAACCAAATATATCTATCACTAAGTTTACAAAATATTGATAAAAGAGTAAATCTCGGTTTTGGTCCCTGTGTTTTGCAAATTGACTCCACTTGAGTACCAACGTTTATTTGTCTCCATTTGAGTACCAAATTTTAAAAAAGTTGTCTGTTTGAGTACCAAATTTTAAAAAAGTTGTTTGTTTCAGTCCTTTTGACTAACAGTGTTAACATTTTCTGTTAAATTTTTTTAAAAAAGACCAAATACCCCTAAGGGCTATAAAATATCACCATCTCCTACACACCACATACCACCACCACCACCACACACCACCGCCACCACACACCACCGCCACCACACACCACCGCCACCACACACCACCCCGCCACCACACACCACCACCACACACCACCGCGTATGGCAGTGGCGGTGGAGGCTGTTGCTGCCCTGCCTCCCTTTGTGGTTGAGGCGGAGCAAGTGGCGGTCTTCTGGCCACTTGCTAGTTTTCCGGCGAAACTAGTTTTCCGGCGAAACCACATTTGTAGCAAATTACACAGCCAAACCACAACCATAATCACCTGCGAAATTACCATTTGTTGTTTCTTTTCTTGCTACCAACAATTATCAACAAATAAACAATAATTTCAAAGATCAAAGTTCAGGTTCTTACCTGTTGGAGATCAGGGTCCTCAGTGAAGTTGAATCTCCCACAGTCAGTATCATGCACCAAACAGATGACCTAAACCCTAACCTCATCGACACCAGATCAAACTGCACCAAATTATCCTCCATCTGACGCCCTCCGATCACCACCAAGCTCCTTGGCCTCTCACCACCGTCAACAAACCCTAAACCCCATCGGCTTCACCGTCATAACCTACTCCAACCACCCCTCCGACGAGTACTTCATCTTCACCTCCGCTGACCAGCTCCACCGCGCAACTACCATCACTTAGCCATCAACCCCACCGTGAACTCGCAGCCAGAGACCCTCGCAGCCAGCGACCCTCACCATCAATCTCACCTCTGCAGCCCCATCTCCCTACACCATCAATCTCACCCATAGCGAACCAGCACCACCCGCCGCCTGACAACCGTCGCCCCCTTCGCACAACCACACCTGCGAACTGTCCGATTGCAACCATCACCATCTCTGACCGACACCAACCTCATCTCTGTCGACCTTCGAATTCAACCCATTGAACCCCCAAATCACCTTCAACCGACCGCAACCACTTGAACTTCGATCGAAAATTCTTGATTTCGGGTTCACCGGAGTTGAGAGATCGAGAGAGACAGAGCATCGAGAGATTGAGAGTGAGTTGGACCTTCCTGATCGGAGGGGAGGCTTTGGATCCATTTTTGTTCAGTGTCACACCCCAACCTTGACGGCGGAAACGTCGAGGTGTGAGAGTTACGATTGTTCACAGCCACATAACGCTATTATTAGTTCCAAATATATTAATCAAGATTCAATTGTAACAATACAAGTAAATGTTCAAACAAAGATACATCTAGAATACAAGTATAAAAGTATCCAGATCATTCGTTTATTTCTCTAAGTCCAATCCTAAGTGTAATAAGCTTCAAAGAGTAACCTGAAACATGTTAAAAATAAAAGGTCAACATAAAAATGTTGGTGAGCATTCCATAGTTTTCGATACATAAGTATATAAAAGATGGCAATTCAAGTCATAAGTTAGTGAATAAAGTGATTAGGGATGTTATGAACAATGCATCAATCAAACCTTGACAAAGTTTTACAAGTTTCAAACGTGTACTTGGATCAACCAAGTTATAAGTATATACGATTAGCTAAGTGTACTTGGATCAACCAAGCAGGCTTGTCAGGCCCATAGATCTATGACGTCGCCAGGCTAGCAATAGTTAATGATTGTACATATAACGTCATAACATGGTAACCACAAAAGTTCAACTAACCACAACTTTACATGATGAAATGCCATAAAGTTTACAAGTCTCAAATAAGTTTACAAGTGCAATGATATAAGTTAACATGTTTCACCCCAAAGTGTGAAAATAAGAAAAAGGGGTATGGAAATACTCACCTGATGTATAATTGTATAAATGAAGGTTAAAAGAATAACAAGCAACTCTTCAACGTAGTCCTTTACAAGATACCTAAATATATATTTATATTTACAAGTTTTAGGTTAATAATAATGTTAAAGTTTTAACGAGAACTATGGTTTTAATGGAATTGTAGGGTTTTGTTATGTAAATAAATTTATATATGCAATTATTTATATTTAGATTCAATAAAAAGAATTATGCGGTTTTATGGGTTTTAATATATAAAAGAAACTAGGCATAATAGAATGTAAATAAGTTTTTTTTTTTTTTATAATCCTTAATAATAAACATGATTTATCTATGATAAAATAATGCATTGACCAATAATGATTTATTAACTTAAGTTTTCATTTAAAGTAAATTTATAAAGAAATAACCCAAAATAACGTTTATAAGTAGTTTGTGAAATTATTATATAATTGCAATTATCCTGAGTATTTCACAACTAAAAGTACTATAGCGTCCAATTAAAATTTAATGATTTTAAATTATTATTTAAAGTTTATTTTTATAAGAAAATAACTATTTATAGTATTTGTAAATAATACTTTATATATAAAAATTAAGGTTTGTAAAGGAATAATTTTTCAGAAATAGTTAGATAACTTTGTGAATAAACAAAGTTTATAAAAATTGATTTTTATAATTTTTAGAAATTTTCTTATATTTTTTTAAAGGCTAAAAGGCTTAAAAAAATATTTGAGGGTGCCCGGTTCGAACCCGGGACCTCAAGTTAAGAATGTGTGTATCTAACCGGTGAACCAGGGCCATGGCCGTGGTTAATCCCAGCTTTAAATTGTTTTAAACCAAATTGTAAAACAACCCCAATTTTATAAGAACCCTAGAATGGATTTGGATCAAATTGAACCTCAAATCAATACGGTTCATGATCATGTTCATGGGGCTTTTGCTCCCCATGTTAAGACGAGTCTAAATGAGTGTTTAATTACCTGAAATATGTTAGAATTCGATGAACACGAATGAAGAACAAGTCGCGGTTTTCCTTGGTCCAATCGATGAGCAAACGTGGATAATACCCCAATTAGTTTTGCAGAAAGCTTCTAATGGATTCAATAATTGAAAATATTCTATCAATTGCAAGTTAGAGAGCTCGGATTGTGGTTTTCGAAAGAGTTGCAGGTCGCGGATTAGGGAGCTCGAGGGAGATATTTGTGTAAATTGTAAGTGAAATTAGGAGTTGTATTCGATTGTAAATAGGTAGATGATTGTTTATGTTTGGATTAATTGAGTTATTAACATCGTTTTAAGCTCGAACGGCTATATGATTAAAGCCGACGGTTACTCGACGTGTTTGAATGCTCATAATCACTTTTAAAACCCAATTAACACACCCATTCGTGTTCGAAACGGCTTCATGAATCGGTTGGGTGCATTTTGGATGAAAAATGGAGGGTGAAATGGCGGTTTGGGGTGGCCGGAGATCGGCCGGAAGTTGGCCGGAACTCCTGCCGGAAATACGGGGGTGAAGGGGGGATTGGTTTGGGTTTTTATAATATTTTCACAAATGGTCCCTGAGGTTTCCGAGAATTAACACTTAAGTTTTAAAGTTTTGTTTAAGTTTTAATTAATTTACAATTTAGACCCTGAAGTTTAAATTGTTATTATTTTATGAAAAAAAAGTGATTATTTACAAGTTTTAATACAATAAACTTATATTATTACAAGATTAATACTTGTTATTAATGTTATTATTATTATTATCCTTATTATTACTATTATTATTATTATTATTATTATTATTATTTATTATTATTATTATTATTATTATTATTATTATTATTATTATTATTATTATTATTATTATTGTTATTATGGTTATTACTATTAACATTATTATTGTTAACATTATTATTATTAATATTAATATCATTATAATAACAAACATTTTTAAGATTAAAGTCACTTTAAATTAAGTTCTATAATATTAACCAATGTTTTAACATTATTAATATTATTCCTATTATTTAATTAATTTGTTAATCCCCAAATTAATTATCAAGCATATTAATTCCCCAAAGTTTCAAAATTAACATAAAAGGTCCTTTTAGATTTAACAAAGCTAACTTTTAAGTTAACGAAAATACGAGATGTTACAGTCTCCCCAACTTAAAAGAATTTCGTCCCGAAATTAAGATGAACTTAGATGAACAAGAAATTATGATGCAAGGTAAGTGTACAACGAATAATGTTTGACGTTTGATTACAGGTGAAACGTTTCACTTTATGGAATCTTACAAGATTCTTGGCATAATGCATGCCAACTTGAACACTTCCAGTGAAATACGAGACGTATTGAGAGGAAACATTGGAAATGATGACGAGTTACCATGGTATGTTAGACTTATAAATCACAACTTACAGAATATAATTTCGTGGTAAGGTGATGTCTAGAAATCATTAAAAGACCAACAATGATAAGAAAGGTTAACCGTCGGAATTTAAGAATCCCAAACGTCACCATATGAAACGATCATAACGCATATCTTGTGAATATGTATTCCTCCTTTGACCAACCATCGGTCTAAGAATAATACGATATGCGAAGATTTTGGGTTGAGTTCACGACGATGGTTAGAAACATTGCTAAATGCAAGAAGATGAATCGATCTTCAAAATCAACAATCGATGTTTAACGACATACCACGGTATACGACTATTTGAGATATATACAAGTCAATTTTTCGACTCATAATCTCACATGAGTTAATATGAGATTAGATAATCGGTCTCTAATGCACCAATTGTCATCATGACCTTTAAGATTAGAAGCATTCAGTTGAAAGAAAAGTTAAACAGGAGATCCATAGGATCACGAATGTTAGGTCACATGTGAAGGTAAGACACTTGGACACATACCAAGTTACATCTTTTCCTTTATGCCAGACCCATGACTACAAGTTACGAAGGTTTATGAACCTCCACGTCACAATGTAAGTAATAACGAGTCTCGTTGATCGAAATCAAATAGAGTTTTGAAGATTTCTAAGGTTAAGAATTCAAAAGCGATTCAAGTAATGACGCAAACAATAAGAAGGTATTTGTAAACATGTTTTGCAAGGTAGCAATCTCTAAGTACAGTTTACATATGCAGTTCAGCAACCCATAAGCACAGCTGAGAACATTTGTATGACTAGAAAGACATGAGCATAAGTTGATAATGTCTTTAGCAGAAAGATTGTTTAGGAAGGCTACTATCGCGCAATCAGATTTTGATGATATCTCAAAATGAAAGCCGACGAATAAGGAATAAATGGTTCCATATAGCTAGATCAAATCAAAACATGAGAATAAAGGGAAAGAAATCGATTTAAGAATTTAAATGCTCCAAGCTTGGAATCAAAATCAACCTAAAGCGATCGGTCTCTTTTCAAGTTCGGAGATCATGCTTTGGCTTGATAGGTCGAAACACTAACATTGTTTCACCCTTCAAGTTACTACATGCTTCTCGCCACTTGATTACAACCTTGGTAAGATGAAGATCAAAAAAAATGAGAATAGTAATCAAGGTGTGGTTTTCACTCCTAACTTGATGGTGTATTCCCAAGGTATGACCTCTAACTTACCAATCAAAAAGCTCGATCCCAACTCATTGTTGAGGATCCACAGAAATAAGATGAGGTAACTCACCATTAAGGTTAAGGACGTCTCCCCTATCTTAACGGTGAAGTTTTACAAAAACAAAATATAATAGGATGAACTTCTTCATCAAAATCCAGAATTCACTCCTACTTTGATGAGGTCGTTTCATTTGAGAAAATACAATCCATAAGAATGAAATTATCATCAAGGTATGGAATTCATACCTATCTTGATGATTGAATTTCATAATAACAAGAAAACAATCGGAAATTGATAATTGTTACCAAAGTACGGGTTTCAATCCTATTTTGGTGAGATCATGTCATTTGTGAAATGCCATTCCAAAGAAAATAATCGAAGTCAATCCTCAAGATAAGGTAATCACCCCAATCCAGAGGATGAAATTTCATAAAACACACGATTGGAAACCATTTATCGAAACGAATAGAGATTCATCAAAGTAAGGGAATCACCCCTGTTTTGATGAGTTAGAATCATTTAGAAGATACGAATGTTCTTAGTCATAGGTTGACTTACAAACTCTTGCATCTCCCACGATGCAAACGGTACAAGGTTTGACATAACAGTGAAAAGAAAAAGAATATCAATTAGAAATTCAGAAAATTTCAAGTTACATCAATGTAACAAAAGAGAAATCATTCTTACAAGCTTATGATCAAGGTTCGAGATGATAGAATTTGTTATGGTGTTCTAATCTTGGATGGTTTAAATCGGAAAGACGAAATCAAGGACAGAAATTATTCAACACCACAATGAGATATGAACATTCGATTCACAATCGAAAGGAAATGCATGGACTTCTCAAATTATGTGGTCAACCATAACCTTATTGAAGACACGTGTACTTATAAGTGGTAACAAAGTTATAATTAGTTTATTCGATCATTGAGGTGAGTGACCACTTATAATATTTGGGTTAACAAAATTAACATTCAATTAGCAAAGTATCTCAAGATGTAGGAATTCCACCTACAACATTGAATGTCTTTAGTTATGGGACACACCCTTAGGAAGATTTGAAAACCATAAGTAACGATTTAAAGTTTTAAAGATCATTCGGTTTAGATTCCCATATCTTTGGGTATAACAAGAGTCATGTACACGTTGATCAAGGTATAGAAATAGCTACATGAAACGCCTAACGTGTAACGATGTTTAAACGTAGTAGTTGAAAGGTAAGATGAGTTCAATATCACAAGAACATTATGTATGATAAGAATGAGAAGAAACCAGTTCAAGGAATCATAGATTTTTTAGATACAAAGAGGATGGTTCCATTTAGTAACGCATTACCATTTGGAATCGTTGACACGTCAAGGTAAATTGACCCACTTGCCTTAGAGACTTGTGTATGTTGACCATAGTTTATCACTCATCCCAGAAATCCCCAGGTAAGCATAACTGGTCTCGCAATGAGATTTATACGATATGCTTGCCTTAGCCCGAAGGCCTTTTGCTAGAAAATCCAGAATATAGGTGTCTATGTGTCACACAAATTTCTTAGGTTCATGAAATCAAAACCTTGATGAGATTTTCATAGATTAGACATAGAGTCTAAGGAATTAATCCCACGATGATAAGTGTAGATTCCACATGTCGTTGAGAATAGGTTTAGGAAGTTCATTTGTCGGGGTGAGTCAAAGAGTCAAAGTTAAGTTTCGGGAGACAAGTAACTAAGTTTTAAGCAAACATAAGGCAATCCTATGCTAAGGCATCAAGTTGCATAAAAGGCATAGCATTATGTAGCACGCAAACAATAAGTAAGAACAAAAGTATAATGATCTTTCTATGAGGTTCATGCATAAGCTATAGTCTAGGTCACCATTTCTAATAACCTAAATCCCTATAGTTATGGGCTCTGATACCAATCTGTCACACCCCAACCTTGACGGCGGAAACGTCGAGGTGTGAGAGTTACGATTGTTCACAGCCACATAACGCTATTATTAGTTCCAAATATATTAATCAAGATTCAATTGTAACAATACAAGTAAATGTTCAAACAAAGATACATCTAGAATACAAGTATAAAAGTATCCAGATCATTCGTTTATTTCTCTAAGTCCAATCCTAAGTGTAATAAGCTTCAAAGAGTAACCTGAAACATGTTAAAAATAAAAGGTCAACATAAAAATGTTGGTGAGCATTCCATAGTTTTCGATACATAAGTATATAAAAGATGGCAATTCAAGTCATAAGTTAGTGAATAAAGTGATTAGGGATGTTATGAACAATGCATCAATCAAACCTTGACAAAGTTTTACAAGTTTCAAACGTGTACTTGGATCAACCAAGTTATAAGTATATACGATTAGCTAAGTGTACTTGGATCAACCAAGCAGGCTTGTCAGGCCCATAGATCTATGACGTCGCCAGGCTAGCAATAGTTAATGATTGTACATATAACGTCATAACATGGTAACCACAAAAGTTCAACTAACCACAACTTTACATGATGAAATGCCATAAAGTTTACAAGTCTCAAATAAGTTTACAAGTGCAATGATATAAGTTAACATGTTTCACCCCAAAGAGTGAAAATAAGAAAAAGGGGTATGGAAATACTCACCTGATGTATAATTGTATAAATGAAGGTTAAAAGAATAACAAGCAACTCTTCAACGTAGTCCTTTACAAGATACCTAAATATATATTTATATTTACAAGTTTTAGGTTAATAATAATGTTAAAGTTTTAACGAGAACTATGGTTTTAATGGAATTGTAGGGTTTTGTTATGTAAATAAATTTATATATGCAATTATTTATATTTAGATTCAATAAAAAGAATTATGCGGTTTTATGGGTTTTAATATATAAAAGAAATTAGGCATAATAGAATGTAAATAAGTTTTTTTTTTTTATAATCCTTAATAATAAACATGATTTATCTATGATAAAATAATGCATTGACCAATAATGATTTATTAACTTAAGTTTCATTTAAAGTAAATTTATAAAGAAATAACCCAAAATAACGTTTATAAGTAGTTTGTGAAATTATTATATAATTGCAATTATCCTGAGTATTTCACAACTAAAAGTACTATAGCGTCCAATTAAAATTTAATGATTTTAAATTATTATTTAAAGTTTATTTTTATAAGAAAATAACTATTTATAGTATTTGTAAATAATACTTTATATATAAAATTAAGGTTTTAAAGGAATAATTTTTCAGAAATAGTTAGATAACTTTGTGAATAAACAAAGTTTATAAAAATTGATTTTTATAATTTTTAGAAATTTTCTTATATTTTTTTAAAGGCTAAAAAGGCTTAAAAAAATATTTGAGGGTGCCCGGGTTCGAACCCGGGACCTCAAGTTAAGAATGTGTGTATCTAACCGGTGAACCAGGGCCATGGCCGTGGTTAATCCCAGCTTTAAATTGTTTTAAACCAAATTGTAAAACAACCCCAATTTTATAAGAACCCTAGAATGGATTTGGATCAAATTGAACCTCAAATCAATACGGTTCATGATCATGTTCATGGGGCTTTTGCTCCCCATGTTAAGACGAGTCTAAATGAGTGTTTAATTACCTGAAATATGTTAGAATTCGATGAACACGAATGAAGAACAAGTCGCGGTTTTCCTTGGTCCAATCGATGAGCAAACGTGGATAATACCCCAATTAGTTTTGCAGAAAGCTTCTAATGGATTCAATAATTGAAAATATTCTATCAATTGTAAGTTAGAGAGCTCGGATTGTGGTTTTCGAAAGAGTTGCAGGTCGCGGATTAGGGAGCTCGAGGGAGATATTTGTGTAAATTGTAAGTGAAATTAGGAGTTGTATTCGATTGTAAATAGGTAGATGATTGTTTATGTTTGGATTAATTGAGTTATTAACATCGTTTTAAGCTCGAACGGCTATATGATTAAAGCCGACGGTTACTCGACGTGTTTGAATGCTCATAATCACTTTTAAAACCCAATTAACACACCCATTCGTGTTCGAAACGGCTTCATGAATCGGTTGGGTGCATTTTGGATGAAAATGGAGGGTGAAATGGCGGTTTGGGGTGGCCGGAGCTCGCCGGAAGTTGGCCGGAACTCCTGCCGGAAATACGGGGGTGAAGGGGGGATTGGTTTGGGTTTTTATAATATTTTCACAAATGGTCCCTGAGGTTTCCGAGAATTAACACTTAAGTTTTAAAGTTTTGTTTAAGTTTTAATTAATTTACAATTTAGACCCTGAAGTTTAAATTGTTATTATTTTATGAAAAAAAAGTGATTATTTACAAGTTTTAATACAATAAACTTATATTATTACAAGATTAATACTTGTTATTAATGTTATTATTATTATTATCCTTATTATTACTATTATTATTATTATTATTATTATTATTATTATTATTATTATTATTATTATTATTATTGTTATTATGGTTATTACTATTAACATTATTATTGTTAACATTATTATTATTAATATTAATATCATTATAATAACAAACATTTTTAAGATTAAAGTCACTTTAAATTAAGTTCTATAATATTAACCAATGTTTTAACATTATTAATATTATTCCTATTATTTAATTAATTTGTTAATCCCCAAATTAATTATCAAGCATATTAATTCCCCAAAGTTTCAAAATTAACATAAAAGGTCCTTTTAGATTTAACAAAGCTAACTTTTAAGTTAACGAAAATACGAGATGTTACATTCAGGATTTGGACCTTCCTGATCGGAGTGTGTCAGCGGTGGTGTGTGGTGGCGGTGGTGTGTGGTGGCGGTGGTGTGTGGTGGCGGTGGTGTGTGGTGGTGGTGGTATGTGGTGTGTGGTGGAGATGGTGATATTTTTATAACCCTTAGGGGTATTTTGGTCTTTTTAAAAAAATCTAACAGAAAATGTTAACACCGTTAGTCAAAAGGACTGAAACAGACAACTTTTTTAAAATTTGGTACTCAAATGGAGACAAAATAAACGTTGGTACTCAAGTGGAGTCAATTTACAAAATACAGGGACCAAAACCGAGATTTACTCTTGATAAAATTAAAACCAACAGGCTATTTGAAAAATCAACTGCAAGAAAAGAAGCACCACCCAAATACCCAAATGGCCCAAGTGCCAAATACCCTAATTGGCCCAAGCCCATCACAGGTCACAACTCACAATTTTAGAAGTTAGAAGCACTACCTAAACGTTTCAATTATGATTTTCAAGATTCCAAATAGAAAATCGACTTAACAATACAAAATCCATATTAAGTTTAGCTTTCAAATAAACACAATAATATGTACTCGAATCGTCTTGAAATCATAAGATACAAAATGTGCTAGAAAACTGCCTACCAAAACCAAGCATTATCGACTGTGATATACATTTAATCAATATGAACAGGATCATTGAGACGGTTGTAAAATATAGTTTGTGGGTTTGCAAAATCTTGGAACGGGCCATCTTCGGATGCGTCTTGTTATTTCTTAATCCTCTTGTGGGTGAGTTGTAAGCGTCACTTGTTAGTCCGTAATCAAGGCCTTGTTTATTAAAGAGAATATTATAGTAAATAATATCCATGTAAATTAGTTGTTTTCTTTTTATATTGTATGTATTTTAGATAGGATTTGTGGTTATTATTGACCACCGTATTCTTTGCTTTGGGACTCTCCCAATAATTTATCAAGGTTGTTGTAAGTGTTAGTTATATTTTTTATCATTAATTATAGTAATTTTAGACTATATTTTGGTTTATATTTTGCATTCTTAGCATGTATTTTTTATTTATTTTATATAATAGTAGTTTTTATGAGATGGAATCTACTTTTATATGTTTTGATTGGTTTATAGGTTCATGGAATAGGAGGGGAAGAAAAGAAAAAAAAGGAGGGGCTTAAAAGAAAAATCATTAAATCTAGGGATGTTTAAAGTCTTATAAAATAATTTCAATTCAAACCCTAGAAAAAGAGGAGTTTGTTGGAGAAAAAAAGCAGGATAAAAGGGCTGAAAAAATTGAAAAGAGCCGTCTTGGTGGCTGAAAACGGATCGACCAAGAGGACTTGGAGGCATCTTGACCGAAAATCATTGCAGAATAGAAACAAATGTATCTCTTGTGATTTCTCCATTAATTTTGCAAGGGACTTTGATTATTTTAGTTTCGTTTCATAAGTTCATTTGTTTTCATTTTGACATTAACCTAGTCGTCATGTCCGGCTAGGATACTCTTATATTCAACATTTAGGTTTAATCTCTATGGTTTTGGTTTGAACTTATATTAAACGATTATGAGATATTTTTGTTTTAATGGTTTGTTTGCATGATTTTTGATCTTAAACCCGGATCTACTCCGGTATATATTAGATTATTAATAAACCTGATCAACTTGTTAATTTTTCTAATAAAGTTCTTTAATTTTTAAAACCCTAATCAAGTTTTAATCTTTTATACAAGGAATAAATAATGCTTTGTGTTTGTCTATGAGCCCAAATTCATTATTGAGTCATTCAATCTAGTTAAACATTACGAACGGCGTGGGTGTTTAACTATAATTGATATTTCTATTATTGCAACCCGCACGCTAAGATCTGAACGACGTGAAATTAGAGTAGCGAGTTGGCTCTAATCAACGAACTACGATTGATTGGACATTAGATATAGGGGATATCCGAACGACATGATATCTAATATCGATACAAATCATTAATTAAAAATAGTCATTGCACTGTAATTGTTAATGATCGTAAGCCAAATCGAATCAATAAATTACCTTAATGTTGGAATTAGTTTTCATATTTGAATTAATTTCACAATTTAATTAACGTCTTTATTAATCCTTTTTTTACAATTAAAAACAGAAAAATGTCAATTTTCGTTTATCTGACAGAACCTTAACATGACCGCGTGGAATTTCCTTTACAGTTTTGACACGGCCGTGTCAGCTTACTGGATTTTTTTTTACTTTTTGCAAATTACTTCTAATTTTAAGTTTTTAATTAAAACTCACACCTTCCTTAGCCCATAAACAATTAAAGTGATTGTGCTAAAATGTTTTCTGTATAAAATAATTGACAAGTATCCCTAAGGACACGAGCCCTACTTCCGCTCATACTATTCTTAGTGTGTGTACGGTAGGTTCACATTTTCATTATTTATTTACTGGATTCGACACCCAACAGTAAGTTGGCTTATTTAAGCCACTATAAATCGTGAATGCAAATCAAGCTTTTCATCATTCTATCAATTCATTATAATGTATCCTAGCTGCCCTCCTTGGCAGCTGCTCACCGACTATTCCGTCCATGATCGCTTCTGCTGAAACCTCTAAACAAGCTTAATGGAAACTTCAACAACATAACTTTCGACCTCAATGGTCCAATAATACTAATGGTGGTGCCCGTGAGACTACACTAATCTTTATTGCCAGTTTTGCCATTTTGCAGGTCATGAAGCAAAAGAGCGTTGGAAGCTTGCTTGGTTTCTTCGAGAAAATCAAGTTCAAATAGGAAGTTCCATGATCCCAAACAAAGCCTCACCTACTGCTAATGTCACAATTTCATCTTACATGTTCGATACTGGTGCCTCAAATCATGTTGATCCAAATCGTGCGTCTTTCCACACTGTCTCCGAATATGGCGGACTCGATAAAATCGTCCTTGGCAATGGTAACACTCTAACAATAACTCACAGATCAATCATATCTTCCGATCAGGGGCGGCCCATTAGCTTAGAAAAATAAGTTAAAGGTAATGGTGGTAGTAAGGATATTATTAATATTGGTTAGAGTAGTGTGGTGACAATAAGAGTGGTGTCAAAGATGAAGATGGTGGCGTCACAACAATGATCCTTCGTCTTTTAGTGTGCGCTCTAGTTTGCTTGTAGCTTGTGCGTTTGACTAAACAATAGAAATGGCTTTTCATCAGTGTAAAATGAGGTTCTAAGGCAACTCCTAGTATGCTAAGGCATCTTATCTGAAATCAGTTTTTTCTAAATTGAAATGCTAAATAACTAGAGCATAAAGCTTTTGTTAAAGACATCTTATCTGAAATCAGTTTTTTCTCTCATTTATATCAAATAGATTACATGTTTCATGAAGATTTTTTACAACACTTTCTTTCCTATCAACACGAGACAATGTGTGTTTTTTCAAATATTTCATTTTTATTAAACTACACCAGAAAACAACTTATACAACTTATTAAAAGAAGTTAATGACTACAATTACAAGACATGACTTGAAAGAGGAGATGTCTCACAACTACCTCAACAACTGAAAACATCAAAAAGTTTGGCTTTCTAGTATTACTCGTGATTTCATACAAACACACAATCTATACATCATGCTACAAAGCTTACACCTTCTAAATGCTTGGGTGGATAATTGGGAAAGGACAAACATTTCCATAATCTAAGAAAAAGAACGCAAAAATATATGACGTTAATATGATCGAAAAAAGAAAGTAGAGAAAAAATAATAATAATAAAAAACTTTTTTTTTCCTAAGACTAGAATAACAATCTCATCCAAATTACCAAATACATGTACATCCATCTCAACAATACACGTTATTATCTAACTATTTATTTTATTATTTTCCATGCTAAAAACTTCATTTTATAAACATGTAGTCTTCTACCTAAACAATAAATATTAATAATAAACCCCCCCTCACCCCCCCCCCCCCCCCCCCCCTACCCCAAGGTCATGCTTTTTGTATATAAGCCAGAGCCACACCCAACAACAACATTCACCTCTCTCCGTCACCTCTTCTTTCTCTACGTTCAGTTCTAGGGTTCTACCGCTTCTCATTCTCCGGCCACCGGACCACCACCATCTCGCCGGAAGTACAACCTCTCCGTCAACACCACCACCGTAAACCACCTACCATGGCGACGGTGCCGTCGAAGCACCACCAACCACTGCATAACTTCTCCCTCCCCTTCCTAAAGTGGGGCCAGAGCAACAACAACCACTGCCGCCGGCGCCACCGCACCTCTCCTCTCGCCGACGCCTCCGACTCCGAACTCAACAACCGCCGACCGCCTCACCGCTGCCGCGACGACGCCACGACCGACGGAGATAGCGGTGGCGTGGTGGTTAACGACGGCAGCGGGAAATTGATCGAGGTTGATGTGGCCACGGCGGCTAACGGAGACGTGAAGCCGTGGAACCTGAGGCCGAGGAGGTTCGTGATCGATGCGGTTGACGGTGGCGCTGCGGTGGCTGGGGTGGCGAGTGCGAAGGGAGGGCGGGCGGTGAGAGGAGGAGCTGCGGCGGCGACGGAGGAGGAGGAGGAGGAGCACGGGAAGAAGATGAAGAAGAGGAGGTTATGGATCTCGTTGTCGAAGGAGGAGATTGAGGAAGATATATATGCGTTCACTGGTTCGAGACCTTCTCGAAGACCTAAGAAGAGGAGCAAAATCGCACAGAAACAACTCGATGTATGCTGTTGATGCTTTAGGTTTGATTTGATTCTTCATCTGTATGATTGAATTGTTATCTACGTTTCATGTTGTTCATATTGCAGAATGTTTTCCCTGGATTATACTTGGTTGGAGTTTCTGCAGATTCATATCGAGTTTAAACTCTCAAGGTATAATTTGCTGTTCATGCGTTCATGTAGTTTCTGTATGTTCGATTTTGGATTCGATTATCATATGTTTCAATGTTATGATTCTTTCATGGAGTTCATGAAATCTGTTCATGTTTGTTCTTATGTCATCTTGTTAGGGCTTATTTTGATGTATGCTTTCATTTGTTGCAGAGGCAGAGATAACAAAGCAATGAAATCAATGGAATCACAATGTACTTGAAGCAGAAGGCTTTTCATGCTTTTTGGTGAGGGCTTAATTTGAGGTATAATGTACTGATTATTTAGAAGTGACTGTTGATTTGAAGTATAAACAATATAGTTTCTGCTGTAGCTAGCTTTTGTGGTTGGTTTAAGTCTTTAAGATATGGATATTAGGATATATGATAGGATATGAATGTGTAGATGGTTCAAACTAGTAGTTTATCAAAGCGGTGATGTTCATACATGATATTCAAAGTCTCTCGATTGGGTTTAGCCGTTTAGGTTAAGAGTTATGCATCTATCTTTTGTGAACGTGACTAACCCCGAGAGGGGTTTGTGTTGGATATGGAACTTGTTTTGGCTCCTGTCACAAAGATAGAAATTTAATTAAAACGTCTAAGCGAAGATCGTGGATGTTGCAAATTGTTTAAAGGTGGTGTTTTAATTATCTTTCTTGAGTTTTCTATTACTATGTATAAAAATGTAATCTTCCTAACACTCTGTTTGCCTGCTAACACTTGGTTCAGTTACTTGTTCCTGAAACAAAGTTTTACAAAGAATCAAGAATTTTTAATATTTTTTGTAAGATTTGATAGTAACCTCCATGTCATATGCATCAAAACCTAAATCAAGGAATCAAACATCAGCTTGAAGTTTGCGATGGTGAGAGTGATTTGTCTTTGTTGTTCTTGTTAACATTTGCTTCATATGATATTGCCTTGATGAGTGGTACAAGTTTCTGAAGTCAATGTATTGAATTAGTCGAATGTTATATTTTTATGATGCAATCATCCTTATGCACCTTCAAGTTGATGGTGTGATCATATCACTGGACACCTGTTGCAAAATGGGTTTTGTACACGGAATCTTGGTTTTAAGGTCAGGTGAGCTCTCTACGAAACTGAATGTCGATACTATATGTTTTTTGATATTATTTTTATGTTAATTATGAGGGCGTGTCTTGAAGCAACTCAACTGGTATGGTTGTTGATTTGTGAATTGTGACATTGAGGTTATGGATTGCGTACATTAGATTGGGAAGTGATCCAACCTCTCCCTGGTGCCCTGCGCAAAACGGGACTAAGTCACACTCGATACTTTTTTTTTGTTGATTCTGCTTTTGTTTTATGTTGATTCTTTTGGCTCTGGCAAGCAGAAAGAGTGATTCTTATAAGAAACATTCCTACTTGAGTCTGACCCTATGTCCTCTATTTGACCATAAAAGGATTTAGAAAATATGGTCATTTTCAGCATGAAAGAGTCGGATCATATAAAACATTCAAGGAGACGATTAGAGATGTAATGTTTGTTGGTTATATCGTATATGTGTTGAATCGCTCAAGATCTTCTGCTACATGGTAATCGAATGAGAGATTAAAAATATTGCTTAAGAAGATAATAACATAATCGGATAATTAATTGAAAATCTATGCTATATAATAAAAAAAAGTATATGGAGACGTATGTTAAACTTCTAGTGAAGTTTAAATTTTTGTTTTCTGAATCTACTCCCTGTTAAATGAAAATGATTATAAATAACTAAATAATTAAACATGCAAAACATAAATTTATATCTATATTATATAATAAAACACAAATCAGTTTTGGTGAAGTCTTTTGTTTCCGTTCTCCCTAATTTTAATGAAAATGATTATAATAAGTAATCAATTAAAGATTAAATATATAAATCTTTGTTATTCTAATAAATTACTAAATTATAATATTTTAATTATATCGTATTTTAAAATATAGTTTTTATAATTTTTTGATTTTTATTATTTGTTATTTATAATCTTTCAAATTATCATTATTTATTATATTTATTCATGACTAATGACATGTAACATACAAAATACTAATAAAACCTAATAATTCTAATATGTTAGAATTTTCTTTTTCTAAAATCTAACCTGGTGAAACACTATGTAGGTCAAATCCATAACAGTGAATAATCGAGTCAGAAGGTGAGGCCCTAGGCCCGACTGCCCGATGGGTTTGCTGGTCGGCCCAAAGCTTAACCCTTACAAATCCGAATCGTCTGGCTAGTCAATTTAATGGGCCTAGCGACGGTCAGCCCATTTAAATCGGCCCATGTTTCTCTCATTATTCTAGGACCTAGGCATTGATAGTCTAATGCTGTTGATCCAAATGTATATCCGAATATCCGATGTTGCACCATTAGCCATTAGGCAGTAACCCCGTCGTTAATCCTATTGGGCCTATTCATTTTTTCTTTATTCTCACTTTGAGATTTTTAAAAGTCAAGTCCTAAGTGAAAATTCAAAATTATGTTTTGCTAAACCTGGGATGTTTTTTAAATATCTAACCAATTGTCTGTCACATGTGACATATTCTTAAAAGATTATGAATTGGAAGTAAATTTTGCAATTTTTCAGTCATCAATATTACAAATACAATACATCCTAGTTATCAAGATGTGGTTACTTGCGTCAATTTGTGGCCTATGAAATTTGATAGCTACACATGCACATACGTTTTTATCACAGTTTGCTATATATTAAGGTTTGTTATATTTTAGAGGTATAAACAAATATGGCTAAACTTGAGTTGGACTAATTTCAAGCTTGGCTTATTCAACTTATAACTTCGAGCTCAGATCGTTTCAATCCTTGTTTATAAAACTTGAGCTCGGTCATTCGTTGTGTATTCAGCGATTTATATACTTACTTTTTATATATAGAATTTTGTATATGTGTTAGTTATAGATAATAATATTTATTGTTTTTTTTATTATAGCAACATATGTAGTAACTTTTACTATGTTATTAATTATATAATTTATATTTTAAAATATGTTGTCCTTGAGGAACAAATCATTCCATTCACTTATGATACTGATATGAAAAATAGCTTTCTCTAAATCCACAATGAACTCTCTTTCAGTAGGGTAACATAAAATATAACATATTTCAATTCTAATTCTGTGTTCTAGTTTTGTTTATTGAATGAGACGCTTTGACTCGAGCTCGACTTAAGTTGATTCAGGCTAGCTTCTGACATGTTAAGTCTGAATAACTCGTGTCACTAACATGATAACCCCTATACCTTTATAAATAATGACATGCTTGCTAAATCTACCAAAAATATAAAAAAATGTATATCTAATGATATTACAATTATTGTGTTTGTTTTAATAAACTTAAAGAAAGTAAAAGCAGATCTACAATGATAATGTTGGTTAGCAGTTCAACTCCAACATGCTTATAAAACCTTGTCCCATGTTTGTCTCAACGAAATTACCAAAATACACCTCAATTTATGTAGGAGTATCAAGGTCTAAATAGTAATTTACATGTACGATCTCATATTCTCATTGATACTGCAACTATGTTTTTTAACAGCAAATGTGCAACGCTGATACGCAGAATAGGTGTTATTTTAATCAGATCCACTTATTCGTTTTCCGGCCAGCACCGCATCCCAACCCCCTCAGTAGAAAACTTATTGCTAAGAAACTCACTATCTCAACTCTCAACTATAAGCATTTTCTCAGACTAAAACTTAAACTTATGATCTCTCCAAATTTACATGTCATGGGTAACTCAACTTAAAAGGTTATGTTAAGAATCATTGGTAACTACTGCAACTAATTAATCATGATTAGGAATCCCCACACGTGCGATTTTATATTAAACCTCCAAGTTGGGGGATTTGATCAGATATGATGTGTAATCACATGTTTAACAGCTAAGCCCGATCACATGGCCCAGATACGAATCGGCCCATTTGGTTTTTATTTTTCAGATTCTATTATCAACCAGTCAACCACCTCTTTTAAAATCCCAACGGTTTTCCTTATAAAATGATTTTTTTTATAATAAAAAATATCCTAGAATATATATTATTTGACTTGATATAGCTATAGAAAATCATATTGAATCAAAATTTTATGTTCTATGACCATTTTGGTCACTGAAATTTGTGGTGAATGTTGTCGATTTAATTTGGTTATGGGTCAAAAATTGACGTGTAGTAATGTTAAGATTTTATAATTTATAACGGATTGGTTAAGATTAAAAACACAGTCTTGCGTTTTGGTTATGGGGAAATTAGTTCGATTAATAGTTGCTTCTAAGTTTGAATTTATTCAGTTAATTTAAACATTATGAAGGACTCGATAAATGAACTTAAAAGATCATCGAAATGTCTCAGTATGCTAGGAAAATGGAAAAGAAAATTGTTTACATATTAAAGTTATATAATTACATTGTAAAGTGAATTAATATCCTGTAAATGATAAAATAATTGTAAAAAGAATAAAATGCCGAGCTGGCATTTCACAACTTACGACATTACAACTTAGAAATAATTAACTTAATCACAGGTGACAGTTGCACATGCTTCAGTGCACGTGTGGGTACCCTGAAATGACCTGCACAATTATTATTATTTTTTAATATTGTTTTCGTTAAAATATACTCTTACGGATTTAATTAACTACAGTAATCGATTTTCCTAGATATTCATGTTCTAATATTTTGTTAAATATCTTTTGTAAATAAAAAATGTTGCAAATCATGCTTTAGCAAAGCAATATACCTCTATAGTTTTTTTTTCTTTTTTAAAAACAAACTTGTACTATAAATTTAAAAGATTTGAAGTCTGTATTGATATTCGATAACTAATATTTCAGTGAATTACTTGTTACTTACAAAACTTATTTTAGACGATATATGAAATTAAAATGAATTTTTAGGAATGAAGAAAAACAATATCACTCAAGGGTTAGAAATATATATATATATATATATATATATATATATATATATATAATTATATATATATATATATATATATATATATAATATATATATATGATAATATTATGTCTAAATTTAAAAGGATTATATTAAACTCACGTTGGATAGTAAATAAATATTTTTCGCTCATAAAAAAATTAATTATTCTCTGCTTTATTATTTATGTATGAATTAATTAAGACACCATATATGTAATATGTTTAAGACTTAATTACACGGGTGGTCTCTGTGGTTGGCCTGATTTCACTTTTGGTCCCTAAGTCTTAAAAATTACAAGGTTAGTCCAATACTTTACACGAACGTAACATGGTTGGTCCCTGCGTTGGATGGACGTTAACTTTGACTGTTAAATAGGCGTAAATGACATAAATACCCTTGGTATTGGCTAGCCACACCTTCATCTTCTTCACCCATTACCGCTACAAATCATCTCTCCGATCGATCTCCGCCCTCTGCACCCAATCGCCACCATGTTCCGGCAAGTAGCTCACCGCCTCCTCACCCGATCCACCACCACTTACTCCGCCTCCGCCGCTGCCACCATCCGCCGCCCTTACTCCACTGAGGTATCCACCGACGCTTCCGCGCGGCAACAGCGCTTTCGCGGAGGCGTGGAGAAGGTCGCCCCCAACATGGATCCGCCCAAGACCCTGATCCAGTTCATGGAGCCATTCCACTACCATATCTTGGCTAGCTATACCACCACCGCCGGCTAGGCATACACCACCACCCACATCACCACCTAGCTCTACCATCACCAAATCGCGACCTAGCCCTGCCAGAAACCACACTATTTTTTTCGGTCGACGCCTAGCTCGACAACTTCACCCACTCATTTTTCCAATCATCTTCTCCGGAATAAGAAGATGAATCCGGCAGCACACCAGACAACCACCACCGTATACCATAGTACTCTGGTTTGCTATTCTTGGAGCTTGGTCGACGAGGGTGGATAGGTGCGGTGTTCGCCGGTCGATGGTTATGGCTGAAGGTGGTGGTGGGTGGGGAGGGAGACAATGGGGTTTAATGTATTTAGTTTTTGTCTTTTAGTGGGTAGTTTGTCTTTTAATGTATTTGTTTTTTAAATATAAGGGTATTTTAGGTATTTTATAATTTAACAGTCAAAGTTAACGTCCATCCAACGCAGGGACCAACCATGTTACGTTCGTGTAAAGTATTGGACTAACCTTGTAATTTCTAAGACTTAGGGACCAAAAGTGAAATCAGGCCCAACCACAGGAACCACCCGTGTAATTAAGTCTATGTTTAATAGTTTAAACACTATTATCTGTAAGGATACCTGAAATCATCCCAATCCCAGGTTTTCCCAAAAACAGGGAGAGGTGTGGTTCAAGGGTTCCCGAGTCAAATTCCCCGAACATCACTTGATTTGTTATTTGTGTTTTAGTTTCACCTGGTGATTTTTCACCCGATTTCCCCACCATCATCATCTCCACTGCCGATCACAGCCCTCCATGAGGTACTCTTGTTTTTTCCCTATTTGCTCCACCGGAGGACCCGTGTGTGACCTAAGTATTCATAGCTCGTATCTTATTTTTATGTGAGTGTGTGCCCTATATTATAGGAGATGGTTGTGAGTGATTGCGAGTGAAGGGGAAATAAATTTATAGGGATTGTACCGTGATTCCTCAATATGGGGAATCACAGTATGGCCCCCATAAATTTTTTAATATTTTACAAATGATTGTGAGTGAATGATAGATAAAAAGCAATATAAAAGTACGAAAAAATATTATTTAATAAAAAAAAAGAAAAAATAGATATTTTTACGTAACTATAAGATGAAGATTTAAGCAAATCATGTAAGTAATTTCAAGAAGGATAATATCCATAGTAATTTATTCACGATGAAGTTTACTAAAAAAATATACGCATCCACTAAACTGTAAGAAAAAGTGTGCAACATTTGATTTACATACAACTTAATACACTACAAAACTATTGATCGGAGTCTAATTATACTTAATTAGTCAGGATGAAATAATCCAAAGTTACGAGTTAACATCGTACTCATTGTCTCCCTTATAACAATAATCTGCAAGTAAGTAAGTAAGCAATAACATGTGTATATTTTAATTTAACGTTTCATATAGAAAAGCTATGTGCTATAAACATTCCCTTTTTTTTTCAATCTGATCGTTATTTTAAGGTTCAGATTAAAGTTAATATAATAAAATTACCGCCTTTATTCAGCCAGTAGTTTTTTTATTTAAATATCCAGCTACAGTTAATTGGCTTATTTTACATTTCATCATTGTCCCTTATCAGTTGTTGGCTGCTTGTATATATTATTTTATAATTCTATCACTCGACTCAAGTTTTATTGTCTATATTTGATCTGCATTATTGGCATTTATGTTTAGAATTTATTCACCCATTATTATTTGAAATACACAGCTGCAAGAGGATCCAATGTCGATTAACAATAATTATTTAATGAGTTAATTACACAAATAGTCCCTGTGGTTTACCTAAAGTAACAAGTTTAGGTACTAACTTTTTTGAGTAACAACTTTGAGTATCGTGGTTACTATTTTGTACCACATGTGGGTACTAAGCGTAACGTCCGTTTGTTTTAAACGGATTACCCCATCACGTGTGAAAAACGTGAGGGTAATTTAGTCAAACCAATTAGAAAGGTATAGAGTTAATTACATAAATAGTCCCTGTGGTTTACCTAAAGTAACAAGTTTGGGTACTAACTTTTTTGAGTAACAACTTTGAGTATTGTGGTTACTATTTTGTAACACCTGTGGGTACTAAGCGTAACGGTCATGTGTTTTAACGGATTACCCCATCACGTGCCAAAAACGTGAGGGTAATTTAGTCAAATCAAATAGTAACGTATACTTTACCATTTAAACCCTTGCTTCATCATCGTCTTCATTTCTTCTTTCTATCATCTTCATCATCTTCATTTCTTATTCAACGACTTCAAAAATTGAAGCCCTAATTGTTTCAAGTAACCATGGTTATGTGCAATATGATAGAGCAGTCATAATAAAAACTCTTGAACTAACAACAACCCTGGACGACGCTTCTACTCTTGCCCACAACTGGTAATTTTCTTCTTCCAACCATCTGCAACTTCTGAATCCGTCATTACCAGTAAATATTTTTTATTTTTTAAAAAATAAAAAAACATTAATTTTTTATTTTTAAATATTTTTCTTTTATTTTTTTTCTTAGTGATGACGATTAAGGTACAAAAGCTCCAAATTAATTTTTTGAAATTCGATTTAAATTATGAGATATAATTTTTAAAAAATAATTAAAGAAAACTATATTAAATATTTTCCAAGAATCATATTTAACAATATTACATAAATAGGTTTGAAATATATTTTCAAATTCAAAAAAAATATAATCGGTGTATGAACCACATATCAAACATGCATGTTTTTTTTGAATGATTTGTTATAACAAACTAACAAATTTAATGATTGTTATACATCAATGTGTTAATATATTTGAGTTTAATATATGGTCATGATATTTATATTAAAAAGATTACTTCTATAAAAAAATTAAATAAAAATGAAATATTTGAAAAAAGTTTAAATACAAAGTGTATTTTTGCTATAAAGTGTGAGAAGACACAATGAGTTAAAAGAAAAAACACAAAAATTATATCTCATAATTTAAATCGAATTTCAAAAAATAATTTGGAGCTTTTGTATCCTTAGTCGTCATCACTAAGAAAAAAAAATAAAAAAATATTTAAAAAATAAAAATTAACGTTTTTTTTTATTTTTTAAAAAATAAAAAATATTACCAGTAATGACGGATTCAGAAGTTGCAGATGGTTTAGAAGAAATTACCAGTTGTGGGCAAGAGTAGAAGCGTCGTCCGGGTGTTTAGTCCAAGAGTTTTTTATTATGGCTGCTCTATCACATTTGCACATAACCATGGTTACTTGAAACAATTAGGGCTTCAATTTTTGTAGTCGTTGAAGAAGAAATGAAGATGATGAAGATGATGAAGAAGAAATGAAGACGATGATGAAGCAGGGTTTTAAATTGGTAAAGTATACGTTACTAATTGATTTGACTAAATTACCCTCACGTTTTGGCACGTGATGGGGTAATCCGTTAAAAACACATGACCGTTACGCTTAGTACCCACAGGTGTTACAAAATAGTAACCACAATATTCAAAGTTGTTACTCAAAAAGGTAGTACCCAAACTTGTTACTTTAGGTAAACCACAGGGGCTATTTGTGTAATTAACTCTATACCTTTCTATTTGGTTTGACTAAATTACCCTCACGTTTTTCACACTGATGGGGTAATCCGTTAAAAACAAACGGACGTTGCGCTTAGTACCCACATGTGTTACAAAATAGTAACCACGATACTCAAGTTGTTACTCAAAAAAGTTAGTACCCAAACTTGTTACTTTAGGTAAACCACAGGGGCTATTTGTGTAATTAACTCTTATTTAATAGAAATTAGACACTTCGAAATGAAAAGGAGCAGCATAGATTCTTCATTTTGGAATAACCACATAGATCAATAGGAAATTTCTTATGGACTGTTTATCAATATATGGTGACTGTTTATTAAATATGGGTGAGTTATTCTACAAAATGTATTTTACTACAAAGTGTATTTTACTAAAAAGTATGAGAAGACACAATAAAGCTAAAAAAGTCACAAAAAATTAATATCTAACAATTTAAATCGAATTTTAAAAAAGTAATTCGGAGCTTCTGTTCCTCTCGTTGTCCTCTTTCAGAAAAAAATAAAAAAAATAATTTTTTTTCATTGCGTATTTATATATGACACAATGACGTCTTATATTGACATAATGACGTTATTTTTTCTTTCATAATGACAAAATGAATTCACTGTGTCTTTAATAAATAACACAATAAAAAACGTTAATTTTTTTATTTTTTTTATTTTTTTGTTTATTTTTTTTCTTAGTGAGGACGATTTGGGGAACAAAAGCTCCGAATTATTTTTTTGAAATTCATTTAAATTGTGAGATATAATTTTTTTTATGTTTTTTTTTTTACTATTATAACAAAAATACACTTTGTATTTGAACGTTTTTTTAATATATTTCCACTATATTAATGAGTTGAACCAAATGGATCGTAGGATCTTGATCTGATTCTTTCTGTGTTTTGCTTAAATTAGCTAACAAACAAAGATATAAATTCCGTAATGTTAAAGAACAAAACAAACTAATATCTAGTAAAATGTAAAACCTAGCGAAAGCTAAAACTATCGACGGGGTTTAGGAATCGAAAGATGTAATAATAAAAAATCTTGCTACAAATTTATTTATTACAGATAAAATTTAATGAACTAACCGACTATATAAGGGCTTATACAATAAATTTCCTGATGTTTTGGCTTTTTGTTAAATACTTTAAACTCAAATCTCTTATAATTTAATTCAATAATCTAATCTCTATAATTCATAGCGTATTGTTGCAATCATTTTGAATCAATTGAGATTTTTTCGTCAAATATGTTTAAAATATTGTTAGAACCATTGACGATAGTAATATTTAGGCAAGATCTTTGATGTTAATTCAATATATATATGGTCGATCTTGTGAAGATAAGATGAACTAGTCTTCAATGGGTGAGGTAGTGATAAACACTTAAGTCCCGCCTATTGGCTATAATACAGCTTACGTTCGAATCCTATTTTGATCCATTGGTTTATGCATTTAGCTTTTTGAAAAGTCACATGCCTACATTGTTTTTACCTTATCCTATGGTTAGTAGGGTGTTGATGAGTTCCGTGAGTTTTTCGATAACATATTATTACTGTAAACTATAAAATAATATAAATCTCAATTAATATTCCAATTAAGGCAAGCTTGTTTTATAGACTAGTACATGTATAGTGTCAGATAATGGAAGGAGATAGTCGTTGCACATAGATTGGTATAATTGGGTACATGATCTCTCATGTCAATTAATTATTATAAGCGTAAATGTTGAAAAATAAACTATAGAATTTAATTATTATAATGCCTTAACCCTGTAATTATTTTAGCAACGGTCCTCCCCTTAACTAATTTTGTCGTATCTATCTATTATAATATAATAGTAACTTGGTGACACGTGTCACATTTATAATTCTTCTCACTAAAAGTTTCCCGTTCCCGCCTCTCTCTCCTATTAAATATTACCTTAATTACTAATAATATTATTTAATATTTTTTAGATTAAAATATTTTTTATAAATTAATAAAATATTTGTTATTATTGTTATTTCAAAATAAATAAATTTTTAAAATAATATTTTTTTTTAAATATCAAACTTTGTTAAAAAATGATATATTATAAAATTACTATTTTTAAAAAGTAAATTATTTAAAAACAAAAAATATTTAATTCAGGAGTTATGATAATAAAATATTTTAAAAAATGATATTTTTATACGGTTTGTTTTAGAACAAAATTTTTTTAAAAAAAATTAAAAAAAAGTTATAAAATCTTGATATCACTGTTTTATTACTTATAGTACTTACTTATTACGTAATTTCAGTCATATCATATTTATAAAATATCATTTTTATCATATCATCCATAAATTTTATTATATTAATATTTTATTTATTCAACATAAATTTGTATTATACACGGGTTATTCTAAAACTAGTTCAATAATATATGAAATAATGAGAACTTATTGTGTAGATAACTTTCGATGGTTTCTAAAACAAGAATAATATATAAAATAATGAGAACTTATTGTGTAGATAACCTTTCGATGTTTGCCAAGAATTCATATATTCAAAATAAAAAACTAAACCTTTTTTGTATAGTAAACTAAATTATAAGTATTTAACTCTAATAATTTTTTTATACACAGTTCAAAGTTCCCTATGCAGCTATTTGCAAACTTGACAATGTGTTAGAAAAATGAGTTGGTACCGTTACTCAACCAATTAGGCCTTGGCTTATTGCTATCTTAGTAAGCAGTGATGTTACCCATTATAGACTTTTTTGTTAAAAATCTAATTATGTTGATGTATAGGTAAAAATTACTTGGTGAAAATGGGAATTTAATTACAAGTATGTTGTATCAAAAGTTTTTTTGAATTAGAGAAAAATAGCACAAAGAAAACCACAGTTGAAAGAGTTCAAAAAGATCAAGCAGTGGAAGTAATGAAAGTTTTAGCTTTTATATGACATTAATAACCCAAAAATCAAACATTTTGATTTCATTGAAAGTGAAGTGTTAGAACTTCTTTGCAAGAAATCGATCATGCACAACTTTTCAACATGAAATAAAAAAAATAATGGGGATATTTGAAGAATTTGTAATCATATCCTTTTGACAATGGTTTCGGAACCAATGTATTATTGCAATCCTAGTCCACATAATAATTATTGCGAACCGGCTAAAGTAAGAAAGAAAATATACAGATAAAGACGTTTTCTAGTAATATAATCATAGTTCTTGAAATTATAAGCAGTATGGTGGCACCTCAAATACGACGAGTAGCGGGGGTATGGAGTTAACTTTTGCTGAACCTTGAAATTAAATCTTGTTGTCATGGTGTTTTTTAAATCATATTAACCACCATCCTAACATAATAATTCTTGCTTATAAAATTTCTTGTGTGGCATGTCCTTATACAATGCTAAAAGCAATGTCAAAATAGCATAAACAATGTATATCTTACTATAAATCATAATAAAAGTTTACTCTATATATGTAAAGGGAAAAACTTGTGAATCCAATAGGGAGTATGTGAATTATATTAATATTGTAGTTTGACCTTAAACTACATATCAAACTATAGTTATAGTTTGAAGACATGCAAATAATTTATATGATTAGGGAATAGATAGCATGATTAGCTAATATAATATATTATTAGATTTTGGGACAAGTTGGAGAACCTAATAATGAAAAGATTTAAGGTTGTTTGTTTATTTATTTATTAATATTAACTAGTTAAAATCCAACACGCGCGTTGCGCGTGTGATAAACCTTGTTTGACCAGTTCACGCGTTACGCGAATTTAGTTTCCTCCTTTTTCGCAGATCCGCGTTAGGTTGTTTTTCGACCCGCGTCTCGCGGCGGAGTTCGAACATGACGGTTAGGTGATCAAAAGGCTATAATTTAAGGCTCAGAAACAATGACGCATTGTGGCTGCAAATAATGCATCTGTCACGCCATAACAATAGCCATGTCTTATTTCATCGTCATCGCGTATCAATCGTTTCAAAACCTACCACAATTCACCACATCATCTTTCTGCAAATACATAAACAAGTTATTCCAAACAGTTACCCAAACAAACACTACAACAATCTATCCCTGTCCCGACGAGACCTATAGCGACGACAAGTGTCGCTGCTACAGATGGGTTTATACCGACGATATGTCGTCGGTATAGAATTAGTGGTTTTTTGACTGCTCAAAGTCTATAGCGACGACATATCGTCGGTATATAGTGGGCGGAATGCGAAAAAACACGCGGGTTTTTCCAAGCCCTGTACCGACGACATGTCGTTCCTATAGATCGAATATATTTTATTTTTATTTTTTCCCTCTCCGTTTAATTTTTTTTTTTGAAAATTTTTTTTCCCACGTTGTCCCGACGACTTGTCGTTGAAATAGATCTATCATTTTTAATTTTTTTATTTTTAACCTATAGCGACGAGCTTTGTCTACCTATAGCGACGACATGTCGTCGCTATAGGTTGACGCATCTTTAATTCGACCCACAGGCTTTCTGCCTCATTTTTTACCTTGAAACCAAAATAACAAACCTCTCGTTTCCTCTCGGTTTTCACTCGTATTCTAAGCCATCTTTGCATAAAAGTGAAGTGTTGAAGGTAATAATGATGTCTTTTACTTATAGTGAAGTTATATAATCTTGTTTTTGGAAGTTTTATATAAATTTTTATGTTTTAGGTAAGATTGAAAGTTTAGGCTTGAAATTGAAGAGTTTGAAGGTTTTAAGGTATGAAATTCGTTTACATCTCATGATTTAAATGTTATTAAGTGATTATGTTAGTGATTAGGCTTGTGTGGTCTTTGGGTTTAAATTTTATATTGTAAAAGTGTATGTATATGTAAGTGTATTTGGGTTTAATGCTAGATTAGGTTATGCCCACCAAGTGTATGATGAAATGCATTAGATATATTTCCATGTTATTAAGTGATTATGTTAGTGATTAGGCTTGTGTGGTCTTTGGGTTTAAATTTTATGTTGTAAAAGTGTATGTATATGTAAGTGTATTTGGGTTTAATGCTAAATTAGGTTATGCCCACCAAATGTTTGATGAAATACATTAGATATATTTCCATGATTTTAAGTTTGTATATGTTTGTATATGTGTAAATGTATATGGGTTTGATGTTAGATTAGGTTATATGGGTTTGATGTTAGATTAGGTTATGCCCACCTAGTGTTTGATGAAATGTCACCATATATTTTTCATGGTTTTAAGTTTGTATGCATTTTTATATGTGTTATTTTATATGTACATGGTTTAATGTGTTTAGTTGTTTTAGCCACACAAGCTAAACAGGTGTTTTATCTTGAAGATCCTTCTCGAACCACCGACAATTGGAGGGTTGTTGAAGACGTTCACCATCGAAAACTTTGGGATCATCCCACCATGAGTGTTGTTAACGAGATAGATATATTGCACGACACCCAATCATCAGATTATAACTTGGTTGTCGATTCAGGTTATGAAGTTGGTGAATCAAGTGCACAATCATTGATGATGACACAAATGTCTTGCAATAAGCGCAATCAGATAGATTTGGTAAATTGGTAGTCGACTTAGGCTACTTGCCCATGAAATCAACTTTAGATGTTGGTGAATCAAGTGCACAATTCAATGATGATGAAAATTTTATTGATGATAATGAAGAAGATGAAGATGAAGACGAATACAATTCTGATGAGGAAGATGATATAAATGATGATAACGAAAACGATGAAGAAGATGATCTAGTAGACACCCTTTATTGTAGTGATGATCCGATTGAAAGTATGTTTATTATTTTGTTTATGTTTATGGTTTATGTTTATATTATATATTTACAACATATTTATTTTTGCATGTGTTTATTATTAATGTTTATTATCTTTGCATAGGTATATTGTTAATGTTTATTGTCTATTTTGTTGAAGCATGTCAACATATATTGCTCGAGGACATGGTGGGGATGGCGGGGATCTACCTCCGCATGGGGATCCAAATAGGATTCCAACAGGTTACGGGTCTTGTAAGTTATTTGTTAGAGTTAAAAAATACATCTTTATGTTGAACATATATAATCTCTGTTTCCTGACTTTTCAATTGCATATATTAATGTAGCACAACCCGCAAGAAAAAGAAGATCAAAAGGAAAAAACATTAAATTATTTAAAAAATTTGAGCAAAATAAAGGCCAACCATTACTGATTGAAGTTGAAAGCAAGGGGGGCCAATATAAGTTTGTTGGAGAGAACAACTTGGATTTTATAAGGTTAATCTCTAATGAGATTAGTAAGGTTGTTCCTTTCCATTATCCCAGTTGGCAAGCTGTTTCTGATGAATTTAAAAGAGCCATATATCCCACACTTTTTGTAAGTATACAATGTTATGTTTTTATTATATTTTAATTATATAAGTGTTACATGTTTTCTAATTACATGCTTTGCAGGAATATTTTGATCTTGCTAGATGGAGGGAAAGCGAACAGTGGGAAGGCATAAGGCTCGGAATCACTGCCGAGTGTCAAAGAGCCTATAAAGATCGAAAGCAAGTTCTAAAATCTCATTTTGATGATGTGGGTGGTTATGATGATGTGGAAACAGCATTGACTTGTCCTCCTGAGGGAACTGACCCGCAATCATGGGCTCGGGTGATTAATGAGTTGTTCTTAGATCCCGCTTATAGGAGCCGATCTGAAGCAAACAAATTAAATAGAGGTAAACAACGTTATCCGAGTTTTCATGGGAGCCAATCATATGCACAGAAGAGACATATGGAGGTAAAAGTATAATTGTTAGTATAAAAATAAGTATTAAATGTCGAAAGATTCATTTCTAAGAATTTTTATTATTCATAGGGGAGTCGTCCGATTGATCTCTTTCAGAAGATGCATTTCAAAGAAGGTACGGGATGGGTGAATGCAAGCGCAGAATCGGACTGGGTAAGTTTAAACTAACATTGTGTGAATCTAGTATGTTTACATGTGTTTGGGTCAAAATGACCCATTTGAACTAACTTTTGATTGATTCTAGCATGTTTAAGTGTGTTTGGGCCAAAATGACCCATTTGAACTATCTTTTGATTGATTCTAGCATGTTTAAGTGTGTTTGGGTCAAAATGACCCATTTGTACTAACTTTTGATTGATTCTAGCATGTTTAAGTGTGTTTGGGCCAAAATGACCCATTTGAACTATCTTTGATTGATTCAAGCATGTTTAAGTGTGTTTGGATCAAAATGACCCATTTGGACTAACTTTTGATTGATTATAGCATGTTTAAGTGTGTTTGGGTCAAAATGACCCATTTGAATTAATATTTTTAATATGTTTAATGCAGGAACGAATTCAAGAGGAGTATGTGAGATCCTCTAGCGAGACTGGTGGAGACTCATCTACTGTTGATGAGATTCAATGCATTGAGCGCGCCTTAGGTCAAAGGCGAGGACATATACGAGGTGTTGGTCGCGTGGTGAGACATCCCACCCCTGATTTTTCTAGCTCACAACCTCCAACATAACATTTGCAAGATGAAGTTGCAGAGCTTAGACGAGAACTTAAACAACAACAACAACAAAATGAAGAAACTATACAACAACAACAACAAATAGAAGAGATGCAACGACTGATCCAAGAGCAGATGGAAATGATGCGTTACTTCCAGCAGCAACGACCACCTGAAGGCAATTAGAGTTTATATTTTTATTAGATTTTATAGAATTTTAAACTACTTTAAAATTATATGAACTATTTGTGTGTTAAACTTGAATGTGATTTGCACTCATTATATGTTTGTTAAATTTGCATCAATTATGTATTTGTTTAATTTTTATAAAAAAAGCAGGTTCCTAAAAAATAATAATAAATAACAGTCTATAGCGACGACATGTCGTCGCTATAGACTGTTATCTTTTTTTAAAAATATATATATATTATCTATAGGGACGACAAGTCGTCGCTATAGATATATAAAAAAATATATATTATCTATAGGGACGAGATGTCGTCGCTATAGATAATATAAAAAAAATAAATATCATCTATAGGGACGACATGTCGTCGATATAGATAACATACATATATATTTTTATATATTTTTTTTATTCGTTAATTTCAGAAACCACGACTGTTATAGGGTCGACATGTCGTTGCTATTGCTAAGTTTATGCCGACGACGTCTATCCCGACGACATTTTAACTTATAACTACTAATTTTTTGGGACAAAATCTATAGCGACGACATGTCGTCGCAATAGATCAAAATAGTCTATAGCGACGACATGTCGTCCCTATAAGGTCTCACTTTTCGTTGCTATAGACCCATTTTCTTGTAGTGAAAACAAAACCATCTTCTTGCAAAAGTTGAATTTGCAGGTCTACCATTGTTACCAGAAGATAGTCTAGCAATGCTATAAATGTACAATACACAAACAAAACCAACAATACAAAGACTCGAATAGATGTTGTTTCCATTCTAATATCGGCCTCAAAGTGACAACAGAGGTACCCTCTACAAAACCACTACCCCTTCACTCTCTGTTCTTCACCCTTCTTCAATACATTGAAAACAATCTACAACCTAATGAAATCAACTGCAAAAAACATGTATGAAAAATTTGGCTGATAAAAGAAGGGAATCAGCAGCACCAACGATTCATCTTTTAATTTCACAACTAATTAAAATCCCTAAAAGACCCAAAGAGCACACCTGCTTTGCGAGACATCATAGATCTGACCCTTGATGGCCATAAGCAGAGGCTTTTGGGGGTCGTTGCCGTCGAACTCCTTGAGGTCCTCCTCGGGAATCTCGCCGAGCTGAACCGGCGATGGAAGGGGGTGCGCATCTTCTTCGAAGGAACGGGACCGGTGCTGTTGATGGTCGGAAGATGATCCTCCGAGCAGAACGGAGAAGACGTAGTAGAGGGCGATGCCGGCCGCCACGACGGTGAAGAAGGTGTTAGGGGAGAGGCCGGTGTATGCGCTTATGGCGTATTTGGGTTTAAATAGTGAGAAACTCAGACAAACAAAATGACAGAATTGCCCCCGTTTACTATTCATTCCATTTGGTTTTTAATATATATAAATTAATTTATTTATTTATTTATATTAACAAGGGTAGTTTTGACCATTGACCAAACTAACGTTCGCACGTGCGAGGCAAAAACAATGCATTGCTGTTAGTGTGCTGTTTGAGATTAGTGGTGTGGTTAGCCACGTACGATTCACATGACTACTAATCATGGTGCCCCATGCAACTTGACATTCTAATGTCATTATTAATATATTTGTAAATCTATTGTTAAAAGTAATCTTAATTTTTAATCCTCTTCTCACGTTCGTGGAGGTTGCAAAACATAAATTTGAATCCTCTTTCTAACGCCCATATAATTGTAAATGCTATTTGTTTTATAAGAATTGTGTTATTGTTTAAAAGAAATAACTATGTGTCCTCATGTAAGCATTCTTGTGCTCCTTTATTCAATACGTTAAACGTTCAAATTCTACAAGTTACATGTATAGATGGTTATTAAAAGTAAGTTCATTTGAAAAAGTAAATAACTTTGTTCATTACAATATAAAACGTTGTAGCGGTTTAAAATTACGAAGGAAATAGCTTTATTCTTTTAACATGTGAACTATCATTACCAGTCACATCTTCAAAACAGTATCACGTCAAAATATACATTTTTTTTGTTCTTCCTATTTCCTATCCTCACGATGCAGGTGAGGAATCCAATATAAGATGGCGAATGAGTTGTCAAAGGCAGTCGAAAGTGATGTAATGGTGTTGACTACCAATTCAATACTCAATAAAGACGATGGCGGCACGCAACTCGAAAACAAGGATGGGGATGGACCGATGGTACTTGGTTTTGACAAGTTTAGGCCCATAGGATTTCCCCTTTTGCACGGTTCAGGCGTATGAACTACAAGATGGTAGGCGCATGAGTGTTATATGAGTTAAGCAAATGTGTATACGTGTTCTATGTGCATGTATAAGTGTATGTATGTTTCATGTTGGGTGCATGAATGCATGTTTGCATGGGTGTGTTAAACATATATATGATGATATTATGAATTATTATTTAAATAAGTTGCTTGACTGTGTTACACGCGAACGAGTAACCTCAACAACCGATAACCGACACCGTGATCGAGACGCGAACGCAAAACCGAACAGTTGTTATATTTTTAAATTAATAATTTATATTAATTTTATGTACACGGAATGAAACACAGGTTAACCGAAACCTTAACCGTTGCTCGAACATTATTTCTCTGCTGTGCAATCAAGGTGAGTTTTTACGGCCCCATTTTACATTCTTTCCTTTTTGGAGGAGAAAACATGCAAACACTATTTTTGTTATGGTTGCCAGTATTATTGATATCGCCTGTTACATTAGTGGAGACACATTTGAAAGTCCTTACAGTATCGAACCGTTAGTAATGGATTAGCGAGGTAATTCTGAGTAGTACTACTGGGTCTGACAAACCCCGCCCGGGCTAGTCGCGCTAGCTTGATTGGAGGACAAACGGGTGCATAATTGACCTAACATTTGTCACTGTCTGGTGAGACGTGACGGGGAAACAACAAACATATAGGACATGCAAACAGTCAGCTTCGGTTCGAAATGCTAAGTAACTTGTTTATAGGCTAGCTACCTATCGATATGCTTTAATTACTATACCATTTGGTCAGTTACAAACATTCGAACAGTTACAAACATTTTTATCTGTGATTAAACCTGTGAACTCACCAACTTTATGTTGACACACTTTAGCATGTTTTCTCAGGTAACAGGAACGCTTAAGCTCATGATGCACGATTAAGGAACGCACTCAGGACATGCATCATCGAACTCATTTACTTGCATTGGATATTTTGTTTTGACTTAGCACTTATAACTTTCAGTATTGGTTTACATTTCTTTTATTCGCTTCCGCACTGATGTTTATTTCGTTTATGTTACTCTGATTGAAGTCAAACGTTTATTTTTAAATTCATATAGTATCGTTTGATATGACCGTGTCTGAGATCCTGGTTTGTCACACGCCTAATGGTAAAACCTCGTTTGTGGAAATTGAGGGTGTGACAACAATGCTCCACCGTGGAATAGATGACAAGGTGTAGTTTTTGCGTGGATGTGAGACTATGATGACGTTGGAGGTGGCACTAGTGTCGGAATCAAAGGTGTGCAAGCTAACGTTGACACCTACGAGCCTTTGCGTCTCTTGATCGAGTCTTGATGTTTTATTTTGAAGGTGTGTCATGTCTTTGCTTGTAAATTCCATCAACGTGTGAGTTTATGTGTGAGAGGTGTGAACTTTAATTTATATTATAAAAGATATATATTAGGGGAAAAGCATAACATCTAACTACAATAAAATTGAGTGACCAATTTCAAACGAGTCTTGCGTGTAGCTCATCAAATGTTGCAAATGTGGATGAGCTGAGATATTTTAAAAATAGGATATTTTTAGGGTTAAAACAAAAACTAAAGTGACAACGGATTAAATATTTAAACGGGATATTTTAGGCTCTAAAACAAAAAAATAATGATATTTGAAAAGCTCTAGGAAAACTTAAAAAAAGGCTTGTGTTTTTCAATACTAGAAAATCGCAAAGATGACGCGCATTGCGCGTCATCTTGGGGGTCAGATGACGCGCAAATGCGTGTCAAGGAAGGGGGGGTCATAAATGATAGATGACGCGCATCCGCGCGTCATCTGTTTATGACGCGCAAAAGATGACGCGCATTTTATGACGTGCAAAAGATGACGCGCAATGCGCGTCAAGGAAGAGGTAGTCATAAATGACTAGATGACGCGCATCCGCGTGTCATCTATGAAATTTTTATGACGTGCAAAAGATGACGCGCAATGCACGTCATAAAATTAGCTGCATTTTTTAATTTTTTTTTATTTTTAAATTTACCTGTTGTTTTCTAAAACAATTGTAGAATAACGTTAAAAGCGAAATCCATTAAATACCAACAAAGTTTACAAGTCCATTAAAAGCAAAATCCATTACAAAAGTTGGTAATTAACAACTACAAAGCATAAAGAAGTCCAAATTCAATACAAGTCAAATACCAATAACAACACAAGTCCAAATATATCCTTTCAGGCCTACATATAAATGAAATTCGATACGTAGCGCGCCCAGTCTTCACAAACATCATCCAAATCATCATCTTTGTATTCTTCTTTGTCTTCTTCAACCTAAGACAAAACCAATTTCATCAAATTAAACTTATCAGTTTTGACCCAAGTGATATACAATTTAAATAAGTGATATATAAATACCTTGTGATTTGTTGCACCCAAGAATTGGGGCAATAAGTGATGATATTGAATCAATTATTATCAATCATAGTTTGTATCCTGGCTGCATTAGGATACAGTTTGTCACAAAAGGGCATCAATTATTATCAATTGTAGTTTGTAATCGCGTCTATACAACCCTGAACGAATCGGCTATTTTCTTCAGGACCTGATTATGCCTCTTCCACTGCAAACCTACAAAAATCCAACAAAACTCATGTTATAGTTCATAATTGCTACGTACTAACCTGATGTGTTTTCTAACTTTTGTTGAAATAGGTAATTGTGTTAAGTGACACATTTGAACTTGAACCCCTTGCACCTGATGTTTCCTGCAAGTAAAAGAATAGGTCCAACTTTAGTCATTAATATGTCAACTACGGGTTATATGATAAAATAATAGTTCATACTGTGAGAAACAAAAGGTAAAATATGTATAACTATAAGGTTAATCCATATCAGTTGCAGTATACCAATAGAGAACATAAAAATCTATCAGTTGCAGTATACCAACTTGAACACAATCTCAGAACCAGCAGCAGTCAGTGGTTCCGGTTATAGCTTCTAACTTGGGGCAGATGTCGGGTGTTCAGCAAGCAGGGACTTCTCGAGATGCTCAGCGTAACCAGCAATTACATGAGTCTTGGAGACAAGTTCAGATGAGAACATGGTAAACCAAAATTGCAGGTAAATAGGCATACCTCTATATGCTTTCATTGAAAGATCAGTAACCTCCTTCTTGTCATTACCAGACTTAAATTCTGGCATATATCTGTAATAACTACTATCGCTGCAAAAAAATGTATAACCCTTGAACAGTTAGACAAATCAATACATCAAGAATAAGTAGCAAGTATATCCTAAGAATAAGTAGCAAGTATATCCCATGAACAGTTAGACAAATCAATACATCAAAAATAACATGCCATATTTTACCTCAAATTTCCAATGGTCAACGAGTTGCAAACCAGAGCATCTCCTTCAAGCAATTTATGAGCAACTAAAAAACCCTCTCCAGCCATCACTTAATCCAGTTTTATTAACAAGAAACTTTGTGTTATCACAACGGTTTCATCATGTTTTGGCATATGTGCATCACAGAGTTTCTTGCGAAACCCATGTCTTATGTAGCACATATATAAATTTACATATTTCTTAAATGATTATTAAAACCTACTCGTTATCACACCACCCAATAATAGTGACGCTACTCGTTACTAGTAGTACATCGAGAAGAGATATATTGTTGATGCTGTATGAATTAAATTTCAGAAAGTATGCACAAGAGATTAAGTCTAGATCAGCTAGTTTACCTCCGAACGCTTGATTCTTCAGTTTCAAAAAGCATGCGGAAGCGCATCCCAAACAAACACGAGTATGATACACAGCTTTGACATATTTTGACAAAGGAATAACAAATTCACATGGACTTGCCCTGTATACAATTAGGTTTTAATGAAGAAACAGAAGAGAAAACAAATAATCTAATAAACTTTTTTAAATATCTATTTCTCACCTTGGATTATAGAATATTGTGAAACAACTATTTGTAGCAGCTGCATGAGCAGCAGCAGCAAGAAGTCCTAATATTTTGTTTAACACATACACAAATATATCATTTGGGCATACACCTCGTCGGTTTCAACATCTGCCTGAAATTACAGAATTGAGCAATCTATATTACGAGTTTCAAGTTGTGTATCAACTGAAATTTGATTAACAAAAATGAAAGAACAACACTTTACATGCATTGTGACATTGTGCAGTTGACAGATCAATTGGGGAGGCAAACTTGGATAATTGGGTATGTGAGCATCCACTTCCTTATTAGTAGTGGCAGCAACCTGGCTTCCAATTTCAATTCAGATTATTAATCACCAACGAAAATAGGTAATCATACACAAACCATAACACCAATTGAAATGCAAAGTGCCCAAAATGATAAATCAATAATTGTGAATTGAAATGAAGGGTCAAAATCAATACTTTTATAAGCATCAGCTGCACCAAACCTCACAACCAACAAACACCTATATATACAAAACCCCCTCAACAATCTTGAAATCCGAAACCACTGTTCACCAAAATCCCCCACCCCAAACCCTAATTCCCCAATTCCAAAGCAGCAACTAGAGTTTTCTTATTCGGGACTCTTTTGATGTCAATCTTGATGTCTGTGAGTGTAAGCCTTTTGAAATTCATTTGGCCCCTCACCATATCAGGTGCATCAACAAGAGCCTGCCCATAAAACAAAAGCTTTCAAAAAAAAGAAAAAAAGTCGGTCCGATAACATTTACAATAAAAGGCATATAAGACATCACTTCCACCACACAAACAACACCAATTACCTTATAGAACAACATAGCAACAAAACCAATAGTTTTGTGATATTAAACTGCAATTCATCTTACTTGTCCGTCATTAATATATTACAGCTTTAAAAACTCGAGTTAAAATCTACTTTACAAAGAAACCTCAACTGCAGCTTAAACAAGTAATCAACAATAATCAAATTTCAACTTAATCAAGCTATCTTAACTAATTGTGGTAAACGATAATTCAAATTAACCATCAAGCAAACAGAAATATGAATCTAACACAAACAACTATCAAATCCAACTAAATAAACAGAAATGATCATAAGATGAATGGTAAAAACTGCAAATACCCTGTTTTGATCGATGACATCAACGATGACTACAAGCTTTCCGTAATCCTTTCCATAGTTGACAAGAACGACTCTTCCGATCTCGACGTACCTCTTGAATGACTACAAAAATCAACACATTTGATGAGATATCGGTGCAGTATACATCAAAATGGTCCAAATTAGGGTTTCGATTTTACCATTTTCGTTGTCGATGTGAAGCGCCGTCGGTGCGGTGGGCTGCGGAGGAGGAGAGGGTGCGCGGTGGTGGTGGTGGGCGTCGATCGGCTGCGGAGGAGGGATTTGGGGTGTCCGCGGGTTGTAGGGATTTGGGGATTTGAGGGTTTTTGAGTGAATTGGGCGCGGCGTACGTTTATATTGAAAAGGGGGAAGGTTATAAAAAAATTTAAAAAATGACACACTAAGATGACACGCAAAAATGCGTGTCATCCTTCCTAAAAAAATTTTGAAAGATGACAAATAATTATGATACGCGTAAATGCGCGTCATCTTTTTTCGCGCGTCATCTTTTGCGCGTCATCTATTAACAGTTTTCTAGTAGTGTTTATTACACATTGTCCGATCCTATTTTAGCAAATAGTTTAATCTCGATTTACATAAAATCCTAAAAACGGTCATTTTATAACGATAACATTTGAAAACTAACCGTGAGTTTTTACTTCGACTTAGGTTTAGAAACTATTGAGTCATCCGTGCACCATCTATACAATATTTAGTTGAGTATCAAACCTTCTCAACACAAGTAGTTAAGCCATTTTAGGCAAGATTTAATCATTTAACTCGTGTATAATAATTTTTCACTGTTTTTAGTTTGGTATTGATAAGATAAAACCATGATATAAAACTTTCCATCATGTTGAAAATGATGTGTGACAAAAAATATCATGTGTTACAGCCATAATAATGTATGCAGAAGAACTATACATGTGGAAACCAACCTCTTTATGATTCAATGATGAAGACATGAATGGACCTAACTCATAACTCCCTTCTCCTTTCAAATTATTGGAACCTTGCACCCCAATTATTGCTTTTATATTTTCAGACCCCACCAAATGATCTTGATTTGAATACACAATAATATATTATTAATCACAAATAATTTAACTTTAGTAGGCGAGAAATTTCTCTTCCTCCCAAAATAGAAATTTATGTATATTTTATTTAATGACCAACGAATATTATATGTCTGTCACCCGGATAAATTGATTAGTGAAATGTCATCAATGTACACGAACGCAAATAACGATAGTGACCCGGTTCACCCATCATTTAAGAGAAAACTTATAAAAGTCTCATTGTAATAAAACATCTGGATTATTTGAAGCATATTGCACCAAATAAGACTCGAACTTATGACTTTAATTTTTATAAGGCAATGAAAAATCATATTGATACTAGTTTTTTTTAAATTTCACAAACGAATAATTAGTTATAAATTAAGAGTACTTTATCCCTCAGTTTTTCCTTCTTCCAAATTCATGTGAGTTATCAATAAAAAGAGCTAAAACCAATATTTGTCAATTTATAATATTACTCTATAATTAAATTCCAAGCAAAATAAATAGCAAATTTTGAATTTTAGATTTTTATTTTTAACCCAAATTTTTGGTTATTGACTTTAGCCATTAAATTTTTGGATCTTAATTAGAGATTACCCATTGAACTGTTTATAGTGAAATTTTATTTTTTTGAGTTTGATCACTAAAGTTTAAATTCAAAGCCACTAAAGTTTAAGATATTAGAGATTGGTTACTAAACTTTTTATAGTGAATTTTGTTTTTTTTAGTTTGGTCACTAAAGTTTAATACTTTCAAGCTTCATAATCAAACTTTGATTCTATGATTTCTGATAATAACAACAAAACTAACGCAGCTTTCGTGTGAGATATTGACTAGCCACCCACCGCGTAGTGCGTGAATTTGGTCACTAAAGTTTAGGATCTTAAAATTTGATCACCGATTTGGTTTTTAACTTTAACCATTAAAATTTAGGTTCTTAAAGTTTGGACACTAACCTATTTACAGTGATGTTTTATTTTCTCGAGTTCTGTTACGAAAATTTAGTATTGTTGAGTTTCATCACTAGACTTTGATTGTATGATCTCCGACAAAACCAACTGGATCACGATTAAAGTAATACATAAAAAACTCGTTAACATGATTTTTGAATTGAATAAAAAAAATGAAAAAGAAATGGAAAAGGACAAAGGATAAAATGGTAAATGGACAAAGAACAAGCTGATTGGAGGAATATTTGATATGAAACTTCACCCTCATGGGATTGGCCCAAGTTCACGTGCGTTCACATGGGGTGGGAACGAAGTGGCCTCGTACGGATCTATGAAAAAAACCAATTGTTTGGTGCGGACCCACCCTGAAATATATTATTTATTATTATAAGTATAATTGAGGTTAGGGGGAACACGTGGGACTCTAAGCACGCAACACTGGGGACACCTAATCATCGTCCGACATCATGTCGGACCACACAACCGTCTCTCTCACGCATCTTTTTGAGCCTTCCTTTTCTTTTATTATTATTATTATTATTATTGTTATGGGATGTAAAATCACAACCAAACCGGTTATCATACTGTTTGATTGGTCGAATCGTTTAAACCGGATTTAAAAATCGTATGTCATGATTATATATGTGTATATTAGATAACAGTTAGATATATAATTCAACTAGGTTAGTCCCGTGTATCACGTGAATTGAATAAATAAAATATTAAATAATTAGTAATAAAAATTATGCATTACAAAACCGTGATTGAAGATAAAATATGATTATAATTACGTATAAATAGCTACTTTAAGTAAACAAAAATAATGTATTTTTCTTAAACTTTTGTTTTATAAATAATTGTGATTTATAAATATTTTATTTTAAGAAAAATGAATTTAAAAAAATTATGTATTATGTATTTTATAAAATGATTGTTTTTAAAAAGTGTGTTCTTAATAAAAGTATAGGTTTTTAATTTATTAAGTTATATTTTTTTAATTTGAACATGGTATGAATAATATTATTAGTATTCAATATTTATTAATAATATAAAGAAATGAAAAAATTAGTATGATGAATCTTGCAATCGTGTCACGTTTATTTTAGTTTTTTAAATAGATAGATCGATATGCTAAAAATCAGTCATTAAACGGATCATAGTTAGCAATAAACACGAATAGTTACAGTATAATATTTTAATATAAAATATAATTAAAATTATATGCACATAATAGTTGAAGAAATAAAATAATTATAATATTTTTAACCCTTTAATAAAAAAATATTTTTATATAAATTTTGTTTTTAAAAACTCTGATTTATAATTATTCTAGTTGTTCAATCTGTTTTTTTTTGGTTTACCGTTTTATATTTTTGAAACAAAACGATTTAATATATTTTGTTTGTAAAAGGTTTAGTGTTTTAGAAAGTTTCAGATTATATAAATCTTTTGTTGTTTTACTATTTCGGTTTAATCAAAAGATGTGATTTTTAATTTCCTTAGTAAAATCTATTTTAAAAAATAGCTTGATTTTAAAAAAATCTAGATAAAAAAGAGAATTATAGCAATTATACAATTTATTTTTAATAAGAGAGAATTTTGTTTGAGTTTTTAAATTATTATAATACTCTTTTGAAGGAAAAATTAATATGTGAATGTCTAGAAAATTGATAAGTGGTAAAAAAATGTCGGGTTAAGAGAAGAAAAGGTGACAAAAAACCTTATTTTATTAGATACTATAAATATAGATATATATTTTACATGTGTAGTTTATAGTTATAAATATATTTTACATGTGTAGTTTATAGTTATACGTAAAACTTAAAAATAATCTGACGTCAAACACTTTAATTAATAGTTTGAACTACCTGTTAAACTCGTTAAAATCTAAAAAACTAAAAAAAATAAAGAAATTTTCAAAATTCGATCCAATCCGGTTCCGGTCCAAACAACTTCCTTAAAAACAAAATGATTTAGGGTGGATCGGACCAGTCCGACCTCCAAATCCCGGTCTGACGGTTCGACAGCCGAGATCCGATCCGACTCTAAAAATAATGCTCAGAACTACTTGATTGAGTGGTGTAAATGGCTCACAACTACTTGATTGAGTGGCGCATTATTTACATGTTTCAAGGAGGTAATGTTTCATTGGCAGGGATCTTGGTAGTAGGGTCCAAAGAGCAGTAGCTTTGGCTGGTGTTGAGCTCTTAAATTCGATGGTAACATTTTTATTTTTATAAATATTGCTTTAGCAAAAATCCAACAAAAATTGATTTTTTTTTTAAATTTCACATATGAAATTCATGTTAAAATAGCCTGACTTCAAGATGATAACTTCATTTTGAAGTTTTTTCTTGTCCCTTCAAAATTGATTTCTGCGATAGTTGATCATTCTTCTTCATATGGTTCACGAAAAACACACACAAAAATCGTACTTCGTTTTTAGTTATGTGTTGTATCTGATTGATTTATCCAGTTGAGACAGCGATTAATTCTAATATGGAATTGTACACACGACAATCAGATTATCATGGTTGTTAAATCGAATTTCTTATGATTAATATTTGAAATTATATTATTATATGTTTATATAATATATTACATCCCAATTTAATAACTAGTGTGGGTCACGAGCCAAGTCACGACTAGTGCGCGCTTCAACTTGAAAAAAAAAGTTAGCTAGATTTAGGTTGGATTATTGAACCTAACTAAAAAAACTTAGGCTTTTAACTCGATTCGGGTGCAATTGGAGTTAGCTTGTGACTCGTTGCGGAAACTTGTTAGTATATTTGAGTGAACCGAGTGGAGACAACAAAATCGGATGCAAGAAACGTTAGAATAAATGAATGGAAGGTCGAAGGTTCGAAGAAATGAAAATGGTAGAATTAGATAACCTCGTATTACTCTGTAGTAAATTTAAACTAAAATTAAAATCAAAATTGTATGAATGAGCTAATGAGTGAACTCACTTGACTTGAAATAACATGAGTCATCTTGGTTCGGGCATTCAGTCCCAATCCATTTAAACAAAACCTATTCTTAACTCTCTTTATTATAAATACATGTGTTTATATTGTCACACCAAAATTTTTGACACATTTAAATAACTTTTAATCCAATTTTATAATAAAGATTTAGAAGTCAAGAATTTTAGTTGATAACACGTAAGTGTTCACCTTTTCTCCTCGAAAATCTTTTCCAAACTTCATTGTGTATTATTTTAGTTTCCTTCATTTCTCCTTAATTACATACGCACGACATGGTTGCCAAAATTATTGCATAAGTCCCCTCGTATTGTTAGGATAGTTGTGTACGTATCACAAATTTTACTTTATTATTTATATACTAGTTTTAGTGAACCCGTGTATTACACGGATTGAATAAATAAAATATTAATAAACTAAAAGTTTATTAATTATAAAACGATATTTTAAAATATACGATTAAAATTACATATGAGTAAAAATTATAAGTAATAAACCATGATATCAAATTTATCACAGTAATGTACATGAGTTTAAAATTTTAATTAAATAATCTAACGTGACAATTAAAAAAAAGTAAAATATTGACTAATCTCGTCTCGACCAATTGTAAATGACAAAAAACATAAAATATGATAGTGTAAGTAAAAATTATATGTAAATTTACTAAAAAAGAGACTTATTGAAAGAAGTTTCTGTGATGTCTTTTGGTACTAATTATAACTCATAATCATGCACATATTTAGTTGAATTTACTATTAAACTTACGCTAACATAATAATACAACTAAGCATGGAAAATGCAAAAATAAATTAAAAGAACCTTCTAAATTCTACACTAAAAATGTCTACTCTATATCTTAATAGACTTCATTAGAAAGCTCTACCTAAATAAAAATAATAATAATAAACTGAATAAAAAGTAAGATAAAACTGGATAAAAAGACAATAGAAAAAACGTTATCTAATAAATTAAAGAAATCACTTATAAAATAAACTAAAATATTTCTAACGAAATAAGAACACGTTTCAAAATTTAGTTAAAAACATCTTAATTTTGGAAAATAATGATTTTATTGATGGTAACAAATAAAAAAGAAAAGAGATGGTAATGAAATAAAAGACAATTAAAAATACTGATGTCTAATTTAAATACCATTTTAATAGTGTTTTATTTTAATTTCTAAAAGCAATTCTTTGTTTTTACTAATAGTAGTTTCTATAGAAAAAAACGTATAAATCATTATAATTGGGGTGCCTTTGAGTGGCTCCGTGCAATCTTAAAGTAAACATTTATCTTAGAATTATGACTTATTTTGTCTTTCAGAAAATAAAGATTTGATAAGAAGATAATTTTTAAAATTAACCAATAGAGTTTGCTAGGAGTAAAAATAGAGATAATGATTTTTAGTTTAAATGGAAGGGTTTTAATTTATATCCAGTTAATTTTGGATGGAATTATATTTGGAAACAAAATGTGTATTTAAAAAATTAATACAAAAATGGTAGATTGAATTCTTTTGGGCGGGAAAAATTTATTGTTAAATGACAAGATGCCATGTGGTATTAGATGAGTCTAAAAAATGACACGTGTCAACCCTAATTACCCTTTTATTAGAGTAGTAGGATTTATATATTCCACTAAAAAAATAATGGTGCTTTTATCACCTATGTTTTTTTTAAAATATTCATATTATTTCGGTGAGGTTGTGACAATGTGACGTGGCATTGTTGTTAAATGTGTTTTTAGTTGATACTCATCCAATTTCATGTTTGGTGTTTGATTTATATATTGTTTGTGTTTTTCATGAGTTTGGTGTTCCTTCTTAAAGTTGATTGGGTTGTTAGTTGGTCTCCGTAAGAATTATCTTTTAAGAATTCTTATATAGCTTTATGGGTGGTTTGATAGATTAAGGAGTTAAATCACCAAGATATTATAATAATAGGGTAAAGGTTGGTGAAAGTTTGGAGTAGTATTTTTCACAAGTCCGAGTCTAGCTGAACTAAGGTTTAGCTCACCTCAGATTTATAAACAAGTCGAACTGACTTGATTTGGTTTGTAAACGAGCCAACTCAAGCTTGACTTGATAAATAAACGATTCAAACCGAGCTGGCTCACGAGTTGATATTGAGAGAGTTTTGCGAAGCTTATTTAAATCGAGATTCAAGTTGTAGTTTATCTAAACATTTGTAGATTTACTGTTGGTCCCTTAATATATATTTTAGGTGAAACTAGAATATAAACTAAAACTAATATAACTATTGTTAAGATAAATGATGAGTAGACTAATAAAAAAAAGTTATCACTCACAAACAATTAATTAATTTATATGAATAGATATAAAGAAGGGTCCCTTTATTTAGACACCCTTTAATTTTAAATCAATACCCCTGTATCCTATACGCCGCGTATGGGTCCATACGCGGCGTATAGGGTACATTGTTGATTTAACGTTTTATACCCTATACGGCGCGTATGGGTCCATACGCGACGTATAGGGTATGTTTTGATTTGACGTTTTATACCCTATACTATACTCGGCGTATGGGACCATACGCGGCGTATAGGGTTTGACATTTTATACCCATACGTGACTTATGACCCATACGTGGAAGAGCTATACGCCGCGTATGGAACCATACGCGGCGTATAGCTTATATTTATATTTATTTTTTTTTAATTTTTTGAATTTTTATTTTAATATATACATAATTTGAATTAAAATTATTTAAACAATACAATATGAATACAATAATAAAATTAAAATTAAAATATATAATTCGCATATTACAAATTATAAATTAAAATAATTTATATAAGCCGGGGGTTCTCGGTTATTCTCTATTATTGCGTTGTATTCCGAGATACGAATCCTATACATAATCTCCCATTCTGCAGCACGTACGCTTTGGTTAAGAATCCAAAGATTACTTAATGTTGGCATCGGATAATCTCCTTCTAACTTAACGTGGACGAAATGATTGTTGTTGACATGAACAATCGACACGACATGATGAGGCATGACAGTTTTCGGATCAGCCCATAATGGGAAAAATGTTTGACAACCATTATTGCTTAGTAAATGAAGAATAAACCCCAAACTTTTGAGCAACCACTAATCCCGTATACGGCATTATCATCCAATGTTCTTCTGGTGCAGGTTCCACACTTTGCCAATCGATGGTGTGACGTAATTCGTTATACTGTCCGGGGTACAAAGTATCGAAAACTTCTCTGTACTCCAATTCATGTCTGTCCAACTCTTCTAAAAGTTGTGTCCGCACATACATCCACTTATTTTCGTCAAACCCTAAGCCTAAAGCTATTGATTGAAAACCACAATTCCCATCGGGTCGAACAACTCGTATACGTGAAATATACTGATGAAAGATTGACGGAATCCAATTTTTAACCTGTTTATATTGTTTAATTGGTGATCTCCGACAATCGAAGAAAACTCATTAGTACCCCGTGATACTTTAGATGACGTTGAACGACTACGTTGCATGGCAGGCTTCTGGGGCTTTACAGCTGAACTTGTTCTTCCGGAAATGTGAGACGCAATAAACGAGCTATGTCTCGGCATGTCGCACGTACTTTGTTGAGTGTCGTACTTTTGTTGTTGAACCTTTAACGTTGGACGACCGCGAATATCTGTTTGAACAACAGGCGCTTTTTTGTTATTTTTCCATGGATACACAATTTTTTTTATTTTTTCCACCAAACTAAATTTTACAGCTGCTGGTTGTGTCATTATTTGTTGTTTCACCCGTTCCATTTCTTCTTCAACATCAACTTTTTCATCCACCGTATATGATGGCTTAATGTTATCAAGCTTCGTCCAAAATACGTCAATTGCATCTAATGGAATTTTAGTGCCTGCGTTATAAAGTATAAATTAATAAATAATTTGTCACTTTAATAGAAAAATGATAATGATGGAGCGACTATTACCAGAATGTTCATATTTTTCCAGCCGACAAGCACAAGGCAAGCCACAGCTAGTGAAAAGATGACAACCACATGTTGCATTTGCAGAGCGCATCACATGCAATTTAGTGTTTTCGGCAACTAATAAATCAAGAGCTATGTGTGAAACCTTGCCTCTTAAGTAATCAAATAGCGGAAGTTTATGATGATTCATGGTTTTAATTTTGTTTGTCTCAAAGCTTTCTTTTAAATTTACCTCTTGTGCGTTCACCAATTGATCTACAAACTCCACAAGTCTATCCAGTGAGCTATTTGTTGATTTAAGATATCTTTTTAAATTTGCATGTTGACTCTCCACCCTATTTGTTGTGCGTTGGCCAAAATTGCGGTTCAAGTTAGTCCAGGCTGATACAAACATTTCTTTGTAACTCTCTAACCAGTTTCTGTTTATATATGACAATACCTCTGAAAATGTAATAAAACATAATTAAATTATATATTGAAAATATAATAAAACATAATTAAAATATAATAAAAACTTACTTTCTCGATTCGCTTCAACTAATCGTTCGTAAAGAAGGTTATAGTTATACTCGTAAATCTCCGCCGTGGGAGACTCACACAAACGCGCCCATGCATATTTAAACTTTCTCCAGTCATCTTTTGTAAAACTTGCTTTACAGTGTTTCGCGATATTTTCATCAATATGCCACCTGCATAAACACTTTGAAGCATTCGGAAACACTTTAACACATGCGTTCATTAAAGCGAGATCTCTGTCTGTTATTATGACACGCGGCTCCATACACTTGCTTAACGTATCTTTCAATCTATTAAGCACCCATTCAAAATTATCTTCCCGTTCTTTGCTAATAAACGCATGAGCAACACAAAATGTCTTGTGCGTGGAGGTCACACCAACAATCTGAACAAACGGAGCTTGTACATGTTTGTTTTATATGTAGCGTCTATCATCAGCACGTGCGGAAATGCACGCCAAGTGTCGTATGATTTAGGATGACAAAAAAATATATCTTCTACGACATTAGTATCGGGATCTTCTCGGGTGTAATAAACATACCTTTTAATAGAAAAATGAAGGAAAATTGATGTTGTTAAGTGAGGATACAAATACAAGTTAGGCTTCATTTTAATTAAGTCTATTGAAAAAAAAACCTCGGGTGTAATAAACGTATCTTTTAATAGATAAAAGGTTTTCTAAGACTTGCATTGGTGTTTCACCGACTTTTCTTTCACTTCTTATCTTATATTGAGCGTTGTATACGTCTCTGGTTATTGATGCGTTATTAGGATTTTGCTTTTTAATAGCTGATAAGATGCTACGAGGCTCCATGTTCTGATCAGTAAGCTGCTCCACCAAATTGTATTCGTTTTGAGAAAACCTTCTTACAAAAGGATGCCCCTCCATATGTTGAGCAGGATCATGGTTATGTTCGTCACTTCGCACCTCTAATTTCCACGAACGACGTTTGTTGTCGTTATCCCTACTAATTTAAAAGGACATCCGATTTTTTTGCTACCAGATCGTCTAACTGTTGCTTTACTTTTGTGTTCGCCCGCACGATCACAGATAAGCCATACCTTTACGACCTGACCTTTTTTTTCTTTGATCTTCGTGTAATAATAACGTAACCATTATCACGTCCTCTATTAACAGCCCAACAGACTAGCTCATCGAGAGATAAAAAATTTTGAGATGTTTCAAACGATACTTTTGTCGTTTGTTTTTCATCACTTGAGAGTATATTATTTTGTTGCGTGTCGTAAGTTGACTCTCGGCAAAACTCAACTTCATCATCGGGAACATACGACTGGCGGAGACACGTCACCAAGATGCCGAGGAAGATAACCTAAAGATCGGGCAATCAACGTGATGTACGCGCCGCCGTACACCGCTCCTCGCTCCTGGCGATGATAATACGAAGCAAAATACTCCGCCAAACATCTCGCCAGGTTACACCTGGTCCCCGTAATCAAACAGTATAAGTAAAATAAGTCGGGAATGGTACACCACTCCCGACTCTTGCCACGTCCCGTGATGGACGTGGCGATCATCCGATGCAGATAACGGATGAGAGGATCTCGAATGCCGGTGACCCTGCCCTTAGTCCTCTGAAACGGACCTCCGGCAATCTGAGGCCACCACTCTCTCAATGTGCCCTCCTCCATCTCAGTAATACCCTCAGTGAACAGAGGGGTAACAGTCTCCGGCTCATAATAAAGCCCCGAGACAACTGCAAACTGCTCAATGGACATCTGATGTGCATGTCCACAAAGCGTAAAAGAAATCTCCGATCGCTCATCGTCCTCCACCATCTCATCTGGACGAATATATGTAAATGTGGATAAAAACTCCACTACCAGCTCACGGTGGGACGGTAAGAATGCGATCTCAAAAAGACGTCTCCACGGCGTATCGTCTCCGATAATAGCAGCAAGACGATCGCGCTCTCCCCACTCAGCCATCACCTCCCAATCTACGACCTTTTGATGACCGATCTTCATCCGAATAAATTTTGAGCACTTAGCGTGCTCAACGGAACCGGCATCAAACTGCAGCCAAGGATGCTCGACAATATGGTCAACAACGTCAGCCTCAATCTCAGAATCGGAAGACATATCTGCACAGGTGAACAAATAGGTCAAAAACAACGTATACGTATCTATATATATATATATATACACATATACATATATATATGTATATGTGTATATACATATATATGTATATGTATATGTATATGTTTATGTATATGTATATGTATATGTATATGTATATGTATATGTATATGTATATGTATATGTATATGTATATGTATATGTATATGTATATGTATATGTATATGTATATGTATATGTATATGCGTATATACATATATATGTATTTGTATATATATTTACCCTATACGCCGCGTATAGGGTAGCAGCGTATGGGTCACAGGGCAACGTATAGGTCGAATCCGACCCTATACGCCGCGTATAGGACTATACGCGGCGTATAGGGGACCCATGTATGGCCCACAAGTCGCGTATTGCAACACCCTATACGCCGCGTATATATCTATACGCCGCGTATAGGGTACACACCGATGTGTCTTCGTCCCCAACCAAAGAACTATACGCTGCGTATAGCCCTATACGCGGGGCTGTACCGGCGTATAGTTCTTTATTCCAGTTTTTAAATCACGCATTTTGGGGCATAAAACACTACTTTAACGTTTAAATCAATGAACGATTAACATAATAATGATGTATGAACAATAATACGTACCTGGATGTTGAAAAATCGAAGATCAATACGTGTAGTATAGTGCTATACGAGAGTGTTTTTTTTGAAGTTTGTGTAAAAAATGAGAAAATTTGAAAGATATAGTGTACCGTGGATCTATACGCCGCGTATGGCCCATACGCGGCGTATAGCTTATATTCTTTTTTGAATCGACACCGTCCTATACGTGGCGTATGGGCCTATACGCCACGTATAGGTGAACTGATGTGACGTCGGTTGTCAGTCATTAATGTCGCATTAATGGTCGTACCCTATACGCCGGGCATGGGCCGCGTATGGACCCATACGCGGCGTATAGGGGGGTGTCGATTTAAGATTTTGGGTGTCCCTTTATTAGCACCCATAAAGAAAGTTCAACTATTCAAATTAAAAAAGAGCCGGCTTAAATTTATATGAGCCAAGCCGATTTGATTTTAAGAAAGTTTGGAACATATGATGTTACGATTTTTAAAATAAAAGGAAGTTAATGAAATGTGTCCTTAAAACTTCATGTAGGTTTTGAATTCAAGTTTCACCTATGATTAGAAAACGAGTTATAAGTTGGGCTAAAGGTTTTTATTTCACCTATAGTGACTTTCCTCCTAAGGCTGGTTTCGGGTTACATACTTAAGCTATGGAGTTTATCATGTGATAGGGGTGTTCAAAATCGGATATCTGAAAATTTCAGATAATGAATTTCACTATCCGAATCCTAAATTTTGGTTTCGGATCTCCGAATAGATATTCCGAATTCTAAAAGGATATATAATTTTTATAACTTTTATAAAAATTTCAAATTTTTAATTAAAAAGTTTGGAAGCGGTCTCTCTACCTATCTGGATAGAGGAAGACTTGCCACCAGCTACCCCTCCCAGACCCTGCTCTTGAGTGGGATATACTGGGTTTGTTTGTTTGTTTGTTTTTGTTTTTATTTTTAATTAAAAAGTTTTTCAGATATCCAAATTTTTTACAAAAATATCAAAAATTCTAATTAGTAGTTATTACTTAGTTTTTTATAAATTTATTTCAGGTAAGTCGGATATCTAAGTATCCGAAAAACATTATCTGGATCCGAATTTTCGGATATTTGAATATTTTGGATTCGCTTCGAATATTTATGAATCGGTTTTGAATACAAATGTTTTTAAACACCTCTATCAGGCGGGCTAGACGACCACCCGTGATCCAATTAACATATATGTTAATAAAGGTTAAAGGTTGGAAATGAGCAGTTAGGTTTTCTAGATTTTTGGCCACAAGTTTTTGCTCCATTTTGCATTTTGCCCCTCCCATTTATGTTATATATGGAAAGAAAAGGGATTTCTCCCCATTATCTCTCTGTATGTTTCTCTGAAAGGGTTTTTAGGGTTTTGTGGTGGTGGTTGGCTATACCAAAGGCGATGATGGCAAAGGTGGGCTCAATCGACGGTCTCGTCGTCATCGTCGTTGGTGCTGTCATTTTATGGAACCTCATGGTTCCTGGCTTGAAATCAACCTTTTTGGTGGTACCGGAGGCGGCGGAGCACACCTTCCCGTCGGTGTCTCTATCGGCGTCGATTGTTGGGTTCTTTTAGGCCTTGCGATGGCGTCTTACCGAAAATCGGCCCTTCTTAAGTGTTATAGGCCCCTGCCGCCACCGGAACTTTCCTTGCATGGGTTGCTTAGGCGGCGCGACACTAATTTATCTTCCTTTTTCTGATTTGTGGTTCATATCCTGAGATCTCTTCGATGATGGTGGTTGATAACAATTTTTGTCCCTATGTTTTTGGATTTCGCTCGATGATGATGTGCGGGCCACATCTGAGAGCTATTTTTATTTTAACATCCCGACCCTTATTTCTTTTCAACAGGTTGATGGGTCTTTGGTGTGCACTCTATGTTGGATTGTTTAGTTGTTTGGTTGCTCACGCTGATTTGATGCTCGTCAGTGTAAACCCTATTTTTTTTATTAAACTAAGTTGTGTTTTGCCTTTTGGATTTCTACTATTTGAGGTCTAATGTCTTGAGATGTTATTTGAAGTTTATGGAATGTGTTCTTGCTCTTTGAATTAGTGTTGTTTAAGTGGCAGGTGGTTTTTATTACACCAGTGCGTGTGAATTAGGCCTTTACATATCGAGGTCACGAAGATGTAGTGTAGTGATTGATGATAAAAGAAATCTCATCTGATACTTTGTTGTTGGTTTTGTGTTAACCGATATCTTCTTGGTTCTCTTTATTATAGCTTGTCTAAGACCATTTATCCCAATGGAATACGTGTGATGGTTTTGGTTGCTTTTTGGCAATGATGAAATACGTTGCTGTTGGTGTGTTGTTGTTGGTGTGTTGTTGTTATGTGTTTAGGCAATGATGCAATACGTGTGATGGTTTTGGTTGCTTTTTGGCGTGGTTACCATCTATGGTTAGCAGCCACAACCAAACACCCGTTCTGAGCCAGATTATCATGGTAAATTACACGCGCAACGCGCCCAGATGATACATCCTAGTTAACCTTAAAAAATAAAGGTTCTATACATCTGCTATTTCTTTAGGATTTTACGATCTTTTTAGACAAGTACTTGGATAAGTTAATGAAACGTGTACGTGGAGAGCACGCGCACAGAAGTAGACTGGTAATATCAAAGGAGTAGTAGTTCAAATGATTATACAAAGAGTTGCTGTCTGCTAACTGACAGACATGATGACACGCACGGCTTTTGTGTATGTTCATGATGTCATTTCACGCGCCCTTTTCTTTTTGTAACTTTAATACCATTTTTCATCTTCAACTTTAACCCCAAATTACTTTCACAATAGAAAATTTAAGAATAATCCATTAGCATCGAAAGGTTAAATTATTGTTGCTCTTAAATTATTAATATTCAGCTTGCATTTTTTATTTCAATTAATGGTTTTCATCAAAATGTTTAAAATATTGATTTTACTCTTTATCGTTTTTAAATTGTCTTGATTAACTCTAACCCGCTAATTTCGTGAAATAGTTCTATTAAAATTAAATGCACTTAGGTCCTCTTATATGTAAGGACTACTTACGTAATTTATCAATACTAACATGGGGTACCTCTATCAATTGTTAATTTTAACTAACTAAATAATAAATATTTTTCTTAAATGACTTACATAGCTCCCTGTGATTTGCGAAGTTTACTCGATCTTTGCATACATGCTTAATCCAAATCTCTATAATAATAATTATTATTTTTGTTTATATACTAATTTGTTTAATTACTTAATACAGATAGAAGTAGCAAATATCTATTGCCAGACTCATGATCAAAAGATTTTTTAGTTTTCCAAAAATAACTTTTTAAATTTTGGAAAACCCTTTTAAGTCTCATATTTTAGGTAAATAAACTAACAAGGGATTTTCATTTTCATTTATATACGTGTGTCGAATATATTTTTTTTTTGAACGGCTAGTTAGTTGTTAGAAGTTAGTAACACCTAGTTAGTAATAATTCACCAATACCAAGGTTTGAACCTTGGACCTCCAAGAGAGGCAAAGCACGTGTGTCGCATATAATATTTTTTTTTATCTTGCAAGTATTCGAAAAAGCAAAGCGTATATTAATTTTAAACAAAAAGGTGAAACTAAAAATTTGCAAATTCAATGTGTAAACGACATGCTTTATTTCGCCCCAACTTTCTATGCAAAGACCATGCGTCCTATTTAGAAAATACTTTTAAAACAAATACTATCTACTTTAGAAGTCCTTAGATACATTTTGGAGGTAAAATGGGATACACTATAATAAATGATTATAGATTTATAGGTATAAACCTTAAGAAAAATTCCCAAAATATCAATTTCTCCTTTATATCATCCAAATGTCCTTTAAATAATTTCTTCTTGAAATCTTCCATCCAGACAAGGCGTCAACGCTTTTTTAGATAGGGGACGAACGCCTGTATAGCGGACCAGTTAAAATCGTATATATGTCCTCTAAAGAAGCGTTGACGCCTTGTCTGAAGAGTACATTGTGAGGGAATTATAAGTCAAAAGGAACACTGAGAAATTTTCCTAATCTTATAGAGTGCAGGTGTGATGATTTAAAAGTATAGAATGTTCAAAATAAAATTTTGTGTGTTTAACAATAAAAAAACATCTAAAAACGTATAGAGTGGTGTTTTTCTCATAAAGTGAATGATTCAAGTTTTTTATATGGGTTGATATGTTGGTATTTCTAAAGAAATTACTTTATTAACTTTTATGTACATAAAAATGACGTTAGAACAATTATATGTAACATACCATACCTTCGAATCTTTTAGATCTCGTAATAATATACGATTAAAAAAGAAAAAAAAAGGGAAAAAAAGGGCCCACGTGTATATAAACAAGATATGCTGGTACACGTGAGATCTAGGAGGGGGAGGTTCCTACCCACGTGAACTCCACTCTCCTCGGTCGTCTTTTGGACCCCCACGCATGGCTCGGCTCCGGCTTCAGCTCTCGGCTTGGAGTTTGAATATGGCTTGACATTTTTACCCCTATAGACATTTCGTAGTTGACAATTCTACCCTTTACCACCCCACTTTGGGTGGAATTTCACATGTACATGACTTGAAAAGCTAATCCTCATGTTGCAACTGGCCTAAAAAAATTAGACAATTTACTTGTATTGTTATTGTCATTGTCTCCGAAAGCTTATTGTTTACTTTCCCAACAAATTATAGGTCATATTATTTTGTATTATTTTGTGTGTAATGGGAATGTAAAAATTGATTTATGGCAAAATGTAATGAAAATAAGACAATTGGTTATGATGTCACGCCGAGAATTGTTGAAAAATTTTAGGTTTTGGACGAGTAGAGAAAAACGAGTCTCCGATTATATACTGTGAGTAATTCATATATAAATTCTTAGGCCTGTGCGAGTAGCAAAAACAAGACCATAGTTCGATCAATTGATCCTTTTGACCTCATGTGTTCCGATCGTTCTTTTACCGCCCCCATCACAGACACAAATTAATTTGTTTGAATTTTAAATGGGTTTAAATTCTAATAATAGGTAAATGATAATGGTCTAAAATAATTAAAATTTTGATGACCTTCAATGTTTTTTAGGGTTAAAATAATTAAAATGTTAATAGTTTGTTAATGCTTAATGAGTTTAAATGTTTAACACACGTAAATGCATTTTATTAAAAAATATATAATATAACTTTTATTTAGAATTTCGGGCCCCTGATTTGATCAGGCCCCCGGCGGTCGCCCACCCCGCCTCGCATTAGAGTCTGCTCTGCTCTCACGCTCGGGTATGAGAGATAATGTGATGGATTTAAGGGGCTTGAAGAGGGGTCTGAGAAGATTTCAACGAGCTTGAGTAGTGAGTATAATTTGAATATAAACGTTGGTGTGGTGAAGTGAAAGAGGTGAGATCATTATCTTGATTTAGGTGCTGTTTGTTTTTGAAGAGGTAAAACGTCTGCAGTCTGCAGACCACATCTGCAGACATCTGCAGCAGAAGAGGTGGACCAAATGTCTGCAGTCTGCAAGAAAAGACTGTTTGTTTTGTTTAACATCTGCAGAATGCTGAAATATTCTGTAATTAAACTAAATTTATTTTTTAACTTTAAAAACAACTAATACGTTAATATATAATAAAGTCATAGAAATACATTAAAATATAATAAAAGTCATACAAACTACAATAATATTCATAAAATCACACGATTACATTTATAAATCGTTTATTCGACATTCTGCATTAACTGCTCAACAATTTCATCTCTTAATTGAGTCATATATTCTCGATCGGATGCGGTACCATGTTCTTCAACATCATTTTCCTCAGCATCAACGTGCATATCATAAAAGAATATAAGCTGTTAGTATCCAATTCACAGCTATTTCTGTTAAATAAGCAGATATTTCTTCAAGTCCATACCTCGAGTTGTCCCTATTAATGCTTTCCGAAGCTTAATATTGGGACTTCTTGCTGCCAGAACCTATCGGAATTGTATAACTACATTAATCCATCTTGCACATATTCGAATATTCGATCATATTGTCATACAACAGTTAACAGAAGGAGAAACACTCACCCTAAGAACAAAGTTTTTAGAGATCTCCTCAAGGTTTATCTCTCCTCATGCTTTCTGTCACACCCTGAGCAAATTTCAATCATATTAATTTACATGTACAAGAACCTAATCAGAATTCTAGTTTGTATACCTTGAACCCAATTAGATTCTCACACTAACACAGAATTAGCAACCAAATCACCATTCATCTGCATGTACTAAAGATTTTCTAAAATTCCAATTAACCACTGATATATAAATTGAATCATGAGTTTGAGATGCATTAACTGAACTATCTAAAGTCAGAATTGCTTGACTTCTAAAAGCTACACAAAATTCTCTAAAAATTAGATGAACATTCTCAAAGGGATCAAGTTTAACCCTCCAAATTTCTCAAACATCAGCTGAAATCAAAATGTTCCACAATCAAAACGTTCCTAAATCTCTCAAACATATGAACTAAAACCCTAAGAAAACTACAACAGCTAATTTCAACAACTCCAATTCTAGAAATCAACAACATCAAGAAATCAACAACTCCAACATCAAGAATCAGCAACAAGATCAACAATTTACCTCAATGAAACAAATCGAATTAGGCTTACGTTAATGAAAGGAAATCATACCAGGTGGTGAAGACCTTAATGGATTGGGCGAAAGCGAAGGCGAGAAGAGCAGAAAGGAGAGGGTAATTCATATTTGAAGAATCGTCGGTGGTTGTGGATCCTAACATCGATGTTTCACCAATCGATGTTTCAACAATTTACCTCAAAATCAACAACTCCAACATCAACATCAAGGTCGCAGAGGTCGCGAAGGCGACGGGGGGAGTGGCGCGACGGGGGGGGGGGTGGCGACGGGGGAGTGGCGACGGGGGGTGGCGACGGTGGAGTGGTGACGGGGGGAGTGGCGACGGGAGAAGAGAAGTATCAGGGAATGGAGGTGGGGTGTGGGTATTTGGGGGAAGAGTGTGAAGAGGTGAGAAGATTTCTGAAGACTTTAGTCCACCTCTTCTTGGAGAAGAGGTCACGCAGACCTTTTTTAATGAAATGTCTTCAGAAAAACAAACCTCTGCAGACCATAAACGTCTGCCCACCTCTTTTTGGCGCAGACAAAAGAGCTTCAGAAGCTCTTTTTCAGAAAACAAATACCACCTTAGTGAGTGGTGAGGTAGAGTGAAAGAGGTGATGTGGGTGACATATTGACCTCTATGTAGAGTGGATGTGGGTAGAAGTTACCGCATTGCCTAACAAATTTATATAATATTTTAAATATTGATATCAAAATGATTGGTACATACGTCTTGATAACGTGGTTCATGTTTTTGCCAAAATGAATTTAATTTTATTGACCATTTAAAGTGTAAATGATTTTTTAAAATTTTTGGATAGCTTTAAGGTTACAAAACAAAACATATGCAAATGACTTGTATCGAGTACAAAAATCGGGTGAAAGTTTGTTGTTACGTACAGTGTACACGCATTTTTGTATTCTTTAATTAGTAACATAAAAATATGATTTGGCATTCTACGTGTACTAATCAAATTAAATGTGATAAGTCAAACAATATTAAGTGACATATTAGATAGATCGGGGAAACCATAAAACTTACATTATGTGAAGAATAAATTTGAATTAGCTAGTGAATTACTTGATTAATCTAAAAGGTATTGCATAAAAAAGAAATCTTTATACTTTAATAAAAGAATAACTAAATATAACACATGTAATCAACACATTTCTTCTCACCAAATTTTCCCGTTTCTCTATCTCATATTAAATAATTACATTAATTTCTAATAACATTATTTAATTCTTATTTGTATTTTGATTAGAAAATAATTTTTTAATAAATTAGTTCTTTTTATTAATATAAAATCTAGAGAAACAATTTTTATAACATAAGATGTTTTTCTAGAACACTAAACATTTTTAAATGAAAATTTTTAAATTTTTGTTTTTTAAAAAGTAAAACTTTTATAAACTAAAAAATTATAATTGGGAGTTATAATAAGAATTTTTAAAATGACATTTTTTATAATTGTTTATTGAAACTAAATATTTATTTTTTAAAAATTTTAAAAAGTTGATATCATTGTTTATTACTTATAGTATTACTCATACGTAATTCAATCATATTGTATATTAAAATATCTTGTTATAATTAATAAATTTATATTTTATTTAATTGACCCGTGTAATACACGAGTTTATTAAAACCAGTTTGATAGAGTTAGGTACCCATTTATACAATTGTTATAATTTTAACACGATCTTTATAAAATTACATATGTAGCATACTAAGCACATAAATGATAATTTCTGAACACTTAAAATGAAGTAATCATTGATTGACATAAATTAATAAGTATAACACATTCTAAAATAAATCTCCTTTCTATAAATCATTACCCATCTATATAATCTTCTTTGTTGGAAATTTAATTCTTTTAGAATGGCATAAGAAATTATATTAGAAATTGTTGCCTTTAGCTTAAAAAATAAAAGCTCACCAATAGCCAAATATAAGAAGTACATATATATCATTAGGAAAATTCATAAAATTAAAATAAAATGACACCATAGTATTATGTTCAAATTAACTGCTAGCTTGTTTTATATATAATACGGGCATCTATGTGAAAAACTATAGGAGCGTACAATGAGTAAGGTCTTACACTTTCTGTGAAATATAAATTTGTTAGAATATTGATTAAAAGTAAATATCAACAATTAATTACTTATATCATTTATGTTAATTGATACGTTTTTGAGTCATGTAGTTGTTTAAAAAAAGGATGTTATGAAAAGGATTAAAATGTTCATTATTATCATTTATACCTAAAAACTAGGTTATAATCCCGTGTAATACACGAGCTAAATGAATTTACTGTTACATGGTTTATATATAAAAGATTATGTTTAAAATATTATGTATTATATGGATTGAATAAAATCATGTATTACACATTTGAAAATTTAAAGTTAACATATTTAAAATTTTAATTATGGATGGTTATTAATTAATAAATAACTATTATAGCATTTATAATTAAGATGAGAGAGAAGCGGGAAAAGCAATTATTAGATGGCATAGATCGAATTGTGACAAATGTCTGAATTTATTTTGTTTATTAGTATAGATATGTTTTATGGCGAAATATATATCCGAAGATTTTATGTTTGTAGCGGAGTAAATATTCAATATAAGTGTGCCCCTTAATTATAATAGCTTCTTACGTGTTCACGTGCTCTTATAAAAATACGTTTATTTATAGATATTTATTATTTTTCATGATGTGAAACAAACATAAGTTTTTTTAAAATTAAGGTAATCTTAAATAAAGGTTTCTAAGGATATATTGTTCGATCTTTTCAAAAGTAATAGACATGCTCGCACATATGGATGGCATTTGCTACATACACAAAATATGTGTAGCGAACTCCTTATTTTTTGTACATATAAACCGTTTAAAATATAAACTGGAGAAACAGTCATTGCTTTAAAATGTTGCTTAAAACATTGCCATTTATATAATATTACACAACTTTAAAACATAAAGTCTTGTTTTTTACGGTTATTCATCTAAACAACAAAGTAGCACAAGAACATGTAATGTTTGAGTTTTTCCTCAACCGAGAAAAGGACCAATTACATTATCCACACATTAAAAAGAATGTGAAAGTGACAGCTGCTTAAGTTTTAAGTGTTTTCTCAAACTCTCCTTTTAATTTTTCGTCCCTTTATACGTCTAATGGATATAATAATATAAATATTGATATTTAATTGATTATTTTTACCTTAATATCAATCTAAAGCTTGTTAATATAAATAAATTACCGGTGATGTTTACACGATAAAGTTAGTTTGCTGGAGTGATTTAAACGTCTCCACAATTATTTAATGAAGTTTTTACCATGAGTATGCTTCAGTTATTTCTTGAAATTATGAATTTTATCAAAAAATTACTTTAATATAAGTTCTGGACGTAGTCTTTCATAACGATATAAAATAAGTAAGCATGATTTTCCATTCTTTTTGTATATGTTCGTCTTATAATTTTCTCTAACTTTAATTTTTTTTAATTGGCTGTTTGTTAGTGACATATACACATTTAATTTATTAAATGTTTGTTCATTTAATCATGTGATATTGTGACATGTTATCATATATTTTCAATTTCTCTCTCTTAAAATATTTATTTTACATAACATTACCCTAACTATAAACACAATTATTGAACCACAATGTAATTTTCTCAATGAAATAAAGTGAATACTACAAGAATTAAATTAACGTGTTTTCATACAAATTTTTTTTATTATTCCAAAAGTCGAAAACAAAGCAAAATAAAAGGGTAAAGTGGGGGTTGATAGGGTGTGGGTGGGTCCACAGCAGGTGGTACGGATATTGATTTGTCGGGTTGGATCCAATCATAAAAATGATGAATCTACTCATGATGACACAATGGATGGACTTGATGAGGCTATATGAATTCGGGTCCCACATGTGATGTCCCTTGATACCTGTGGATGTGAATGCTCATGAGTACAACTTCACTGTTTCTTTTATCAAATTTAGACATTATGTCTTTTAACATATGTAGTTTTTACCTTTTTTCTTTTACCGTTTAATTGGATTATCATGTGTTCTAGACAGGCGTGTTCTTAAATACAAACTCGTATATCAGTTCGTGTTCAATAGTCCGGAACCTACTAATATCCTCAGAAAAAATTCATTTTAAATGAGAAAATCTATTGATCCAATCTAAAACTTTTATTTTTTGTTTCGTATGAGGCTTGAGTTCAAAACCTACCCATATTTTAATATAGTCATCGGATAGCTCACCTCAATCAAATGAGCTAAGACTTGTTGGTTGTATAGTATATACTGAATTTACTTCTTTCATTATATCGGCTCCATCATCTATTACTTATTTCTCATAAGGGTGAGTTAGGAGTTCTAGTCTTGTAACAAACATTGTTGTATATGTTAATTGTAGACGTCGGTAACTCCGGTGGAGTTCTAAAACTTTTAAATTGACACCAAACTATCATTATTTGTAAAAGTCTCCTCCTATTATACAACTTTTATCTCATAACTATAATCACTTCATATATAGTTCAGCAAAAGTTAATTATGATTAAACAATTTAACATGTATTTTAATTACATATAGTGTAATAAAATAACTATCTATAAATGATTGATATTGAATAAAATTATTGATTTTAACGTTTGTTATATTTAGCTTCCAAGTAAGTTTAATAAATAAATTTTGCAAGCCTGAAAAATTAGGTGATATGTTAAGTTTATGAAATAATCTATTTAGTTATTATTACTTTTACAACAATGATGTTGTTTTTAATTTTTATTACGAATATGGTTTCCATAATGCTTTGAAAAGACCCCGTGCCGACAAGCAAGAGGTCCAACCCTAGGTAGTGTTAATTTGTGAGTACAAAATAGTATAAAAATTATACTTAGAAAACTAGAGTTTGAACATAATGCAATGTTGGAGCATGGATATTGCTTCGAACACAACATCTTGTCTCTAAATAAACTTGTGAGCTGCATTGCACCTTTAGAATTTAAACACTACAAGAAAACAGGTCTTTAGGGGCGACATTTTTAGAGGCGAAAAGCGGCGACATGAAATAGCGGCGACGCCTTTAGTGGCGACTTGTCGCCGCTAATACCCTGCCATCCGTACGGGTCTTTTCAACTCAATTTCGACCGTCGATCAACTGCAGATCTGACGGTTCACAAATTTCCGTACAAAAAGGCAATAGCGGCGACGCCTTTAGCGGCGACGCGTCGCCACTATTGCCAATAACCCCAAATATCAGCTTCTTCCTCCCTGCGTGCGACACACACAAAATTCCTTCCACAACATTTCACTGCAACGAGCTCCCCGCACGCGATCTTTCAGCATTTCCGGCCGGTGCCTCCCCAACACCTCCCCGCACGACGACCACCCGACCACCGTTCCCGACCATCGAAAGTCGCCGGCATTGTTCTAAGGTACATATTGTTCTCCCTTTGCTTGATTTTCTAAGGTATTGTTCTCCCTTTGCAACGAGCTACTCCCCACCTTTTCACTGCAACGAGCTACTCCCCAACACCGTTACCATTTCACTTTGCTTGATTTTCTAAGGTATTGTTCTCCCTTTGCTTGATTTTCTAAGAAATTAGTGTGTGAAATTAGTTGTTATTGTTTCCATTTTCTTGATTTTCTATGAAATTAAGGATAGTGATTTGATTTGAGTTGCATTTGTGTATTTTGTAGGTTAGAATGTAATAAATTTGGGTATTTTGCTATGTAGTTGGTTAAAAATTAGTTGATTTGGTTGTGTATTTTGTAGTTGCATTTGTGTATTTTGTAGTTGATTTGGTTGTGTAACAATTTAGGGTTTAGAGCAAGTTGTTGTGTAACAAATTAGTTGATTTGGTTTTGTAAAAATTAGTTGATTTGGTTGTGTAACAATTTAGGGTTAAAAATTAAGCATATATGTGTATTTTGTAGGTTATGAGCAAGTTGTTATGGTTTAGAACTAAGTTATTTATTGATATTAAAAAGATTTATACATGTTGATTTGGTTATAAGCAAGTTGTTATGGACACTACGAAGTTATGGTTTAGAACAAAATTCATGTTAATTTGGTTTTGTAACAATTTAATGGAGCATATATATGTATTTTATAGGTTGTGAGCAAGTTATTATGGTAACAATTTAATAGAGCATATATACACATTTTGTAGGTTGTGAGCAAGTTATTATGGTTTAGAACTAAGTTACTAAAATGTATGTTTATTTAAATGTATGTTTCACTTTTAAACATTTAGTTTCGTTATCACTTTTAAACGTATGTTTATTTAAATGTATGTTTCAAAAGGTTAATAATTTTAGTTGAATGATGTTCAAACATTACCTATTCTTTTCAACTTACTCAAATAATAAAACGTAATACGAGATAAGATATTCATATAATACACATTCATATAATACACATTCATATATGAGATAAGGTATTTAAAAAGTGGATTTAGCAGCGTACCCTTGTAAATTCTCTACATTATTCAGTTGCATCATGGTTGTCGATAAAAGTTGGTTTAACAATCCAAACCGAAGCTCAGAGGAGTATAATAATGGACTTAGCTCTTTTCTCGAGATGTGCAAAAATCTGGTCGACAATAGAGGTTATGTTTTTTGTCCGTGTACTAAATGTCAGAATTCGGTCATGCTATCTTTGGTAAAAGTGAAGTATCATTTGTACGCGTGGGGTTTTCAGCGTAGTTATTCAGACTGGATTTATCATCATGAACCCTCAATTTCTCAAGTTGTAGTACAAGATGAAGTTACGTCTACTAATGATGTGGCTGGCGTTATTGAAGATCTTATGGAAGTGAATACCAACCTTAATAAAGAGAACCCTTGTACAGAGAGTGAAAGTGTCTGTGATGATTTTGAAAACTTGTTACATGAAGTTCAGTCAGAATTATATCCCGGTTGTACTAAGTTTTCTTCCCTTGACTTTTTAGCAAAGCTTATGCATATCAAGGTGAAAAATAAATGGACAAATAGTTCGTTTGATGAGCTTCTTAAATTGTTGCAATCTTCACATCCAGAAGGCAACAAGATTCCCCCTTCACATTATGTTGTAAAAAAGACATTAAAGAAGATTGGTTTAGGGTATTGTAAGGCCCCGCTCCCGGGCGCCCTACGGTTGGTGGTTCATCGCATGTAAAAACATACATAATGTATATAATCATAAAATATCGCAGCGGAATAAATAAAATATACATTCTCATTCATTCATAAAAGCCAATACATAATTGAAATGATTACAAAATACAGCTTTCTCTACTTTGTCTCTCCTCATAGGGTCATACAGCGATCTCTAGAGAAGATATTAAGTTCAAAAATATAAAATTATATTTTTATACTAAAGAATATTCCTTAACTAATTCCGTACATCGGAACCCTTAAGGAACACTCTTGACACTCTCATGCAACATATTTCGTTGCATGTGCTGCGCACACGCACTTCCGGTGCGTGGCAGCATATTCAAAATTAAAGAAGATTTCTTAAGTAATCCCTTTTATGGGAATCCTCAAGAAATCTCATAATGGCATGCAACGTGATGAGTTGCGTGCGTTATGGGCCCACAACGCATGACGTTGCAGCATTATCAAACGGAGAATGCCATCCCAAAAGAGCTGAGTAGCCGCCTCGTGCCATCCCCAGTAACGCTACCTGCCAACTGGAAACACATAAAAAGTCAGCGTTGCTGAGTGAGTTCTAGTTTTATAATAAACATACTTTGTTTATATTAAAACCGTTATTCGTTACACGTGATCATACATCGTACATACATATAGATAATATCTTTATTATCCCGTTCGTTCTTTCGTTCGTTTATCCGTTCGTTCATTCGTTCGTTCATCATACATCGTTATCTTTCACTTCTCGTTTAGGTCCTGTCAGGCTTTACCCACTTCATGGCACGCAGCCATGATTACTGTGGTCGAATGACAAGGACCCCGTTACATCTTTCCTTGCACATTGGATATCTTTTGTACCACTACCATCTGCTATACCCCGAACGTTATTAGCTACCGGGCCGAAGTCATTAAATGAACAGCAAAACGTATGCCACGGTACTAGAGGTAAGCGGTAGGGATACCATACATATGGTCAATCACTAAGAAGGACCCGTTAAACTTATCCAATGTCTGCAAGTCATCTTTCGTTAGTCTGTTCGTTAATGCATGTATTCATCATCTTTTAATCATTCGTTCATTCGTTAATACATGTTACATCTTTTCTTGCACATTGGATATCTTTTGTACCACTACCATCTGCTATACCCTGAACGTTATTAGCTACAGGGCCGAAGTCATTAAATGAACAGCAAAACGTATGCCACGGTACTAGAGGTAAGCGGTAGGGATACCATATATATGGTCAATCACTAAGAAGGACCCGTTAAACTTATCCAATGTTTGCAAGACATCTTTCGTTCGTTCGTTTATTAATGCATGTATTCATCATCTTTTACTCATTCGTTCATTCATTAATACATGCATTCATCATCGTGTTCCTCTTTCGTTATCTTTCACTTTACGTTACATAATACTTTGTTCGTTCGTTATCATAATACGTAAAGTCATAGAAAGATATTCATACATTATTATAAGGAACACACACATCATACATACATCATCATACATAGCATCATACGCACATCGTCATACATAACATCATACATGCATCATCATCATTATCATACATAACCTCGTACATACATAGCCTACATCATCAATCATCACTAGGCACTTACTCCCGTATCCTTCCCGAATCCGGGACTTACTACGCGTCATCTTGGTGCAGTAGCACTAACTGTCCCTCCAAGACCGTGGGGACTCATACTAGGATCTTATATAACGTGTCGAGTCCACAATCGTACCTTAGACGTATAACACAACATTATACCCAAATGGGTCATACATACATACGTCAGTAAACAAATTTATATGTGTTCCAGCCCCAAAAATCATTTAAAAGCAGTAAATGAGGGGTCCTAGAACTCACCTGTGCTTGACAAGCAGCTTCTCAATCAAGCCTTAAAGACGCGGGTCACACTACACTGCCTGCAGATAAGTTAACACTCAAAAGAGTTAATTTCTGCCTAATTTCGCTACTAAGTTCGCAGGTAGTTTCGCCCGTAAATTCGCCAGCAGTTTCGCTGGGCAAATCAGCAGTTTCGCTGATAGTTTCGCCGGGCAGCATTTCTGCCAGTTTCGCTGGACAGATTCGCTACCTCGAGCGCCCAACTTTCGTTGGAATTCCCTAGTTTCGCAATATCTAAGGTCAACTTGGGCATTGGCATAGTCATCAGCGAAACTATAGTTTCGCTATGGCGAATATGTAGTTTCGCTGCAGCGAAACTGTAACTTCGCTTTAAATCCTTCCAGTTTCGCTGGACGAACTCACAGTTTCGCTGGTCGAGACCTTAAATTCGCAGAACGAGCTGAAATTTACGAATCAGCTCGTTTCAGCCCAAAAATCCAATCCTTTCCACCCAAACCCTTGGATTATCATCCAGGAAGCTATATCTAAGCTCATTACACGTTTTCTTACTCTAAAACGTGTGTTTTGGGGTGATTTTTGCCACTTTAAAACCCAAAAACCCCAAACTCGGGTTTTTCACCAAATGCAGCAATTTAGATACGTTTCTTACCTTGATTCTTGTAGTTTAGGAGTCCACAAACACCAACCTTCGATTCTTGACCACCCGAGCTTCAATCCGGCACTTTCTCTCTCTACACTTTCTCTCTCTAGAATGGCGTTTGAGTGAAAATAAGAGTTGCTCAGCTGATCCATCTATTTATATGCCAGGCGTTCCCGGGACCCCAAACTCGTTAAACTCGTGACCCGGAGGGTAAACTCGGTGTAATACCCGCAACCATTTTATACTTATTAAATGGTTTTCATCCGAGCCCATCACTATCACTTGACTCGATTAGAAAATTTTTTCCGGGTGTTACAAGTCCACCCCCCTTATTTAGGTTTCGTCCCCGAAACCTGTTATTCTTCGAACAGATGTGGGTAATGTTGTCTCATTTCTTCTTCAGTCTCCCACGTAGACTCAGATCCCTTCCTGTGCTTCCACTGTACACGCACAAGAGGAACCACTTTGTTTCTTAGCCGTTTCTCTTTTCTATCGATGATCGCCACTGGTTGCTCCACGTAGTTGAGCCGTTCGGCTACTTCGATATCCTCCAGCGGTACAATCATATCTTCGTCGGCCAAGCATTTCCTCAGATGAGATACGTGGAAGGTCGGGTGAATTCCACTCAGCTCATCTGGCAGTTCCAACCTATAGGCCACTTCTCCCACACGGGCGATAATTCGGAAAGGGCCTATATACCGCGGGCTCAGTTTACCCCGCTTTCGGAACCTAATAATTCCTTTCCAAGGCGAGACTTTCAACATGACCCGATCACCGACCTTGAATTCTATCGGTCTTCGCCTCTTGTCAGCATACGACTTTTGTCTGTCTTTCGCCGCCTTCATGAAGGCTTTGATCTTTTCTAACTTTTCAGTCGTTGCTTCAACTACCTCGACACCACCCAGTTCCTTCTGCCCAATGTCTCCCCAACATACAGGCGTCCTACACTTCCTACCGTACAACATCTCGTAGGGCGGCATACCAATGCTGGCATGATAACTGTTATTGTACGAGAATTCTGCTAACGGCAGGTGATCGTCCCAACTTCCTCCAAAATCGATCACGCACGCTCGAAGCATGTCTTCGAGTGTTTGGATCGTCCTCTCAGACTGACCGTCTGTCTGGGGGTGATATGTCGTGCTAATGTGTAGCCTCGTCCCCATTGCATCATGAAACCTCTTCCAAAACTTGGAGGTAAACCGGGTGTCACGGTCAGACACAATAGACACCGGTACTCCATGACAAGCTACAATTTCTTTGATAAATAGATCCGCCAATCTTTCAGATGAATACGTCTCGCGGATCGGTAGGAAGTGGGCACTCTTCGTCAATCGATCAACTATCACCCATATAGCATCATACCCTTTCGGGGTACGTGGTAGTTTCGTAATGAAATCCATGGTGATATGCTCCCACTTCCACTCGGGTATATCCAACGGTTGGATCTTCCCGTACGGTTTCTGATGCTCTGCCTTGACTTGTGAACAAGTCATGCACTTACTCACATATTCCACCACATCACGCTTCATGCCCGGCCACCAATAGTCTTTCTTCATGTCTTGGTACATCTTGGTAGCACCGGGGTGAATGGAATATCGAGTCTTATGGGCATCGTCCATGATCTTTCCACGTAGATCCCCGTACCGAGGAATCCACACTCGCCCAAATCGGGTCTTAACACCAAGAGTGTTCTCACCCAGTTCTGTAACTAGACCTCTCATCCTTTCGGAGTTAAGACGATCTTCCTTCAAAGCCTCGTCTTGGAACTCCTTAACCTGTGTCATCACGTCAGAGGTCATAATCAGCTGATAAGCCTTCACCCGAATCGGCTCGGGCCTTTCCTTCCGGCTAAGGGCATCAGCCACCACATTGGCTTTGCCCGGGTGGTAATGGATTCCACAATCATAATCCTTTATCAGCTCCAACCACCGTCTCTGCCTCATGTTTAGATCCTTCTGCTCGAAGAAGTACTTCAAGCTCTTGTGATCCGTGAAGATGGTGCACTTCATCCCGTATAGATAGTGCCGCCAAATCTTCAACGCGAAAACCACCGCAGCTAGTTCTAGGTCGTGCGTGGGATAATTGACTTCGTGGGTCTTCAGTTGTCGAGATGCATAGGCTATGACCTTTCCGCGTTGCATCAATACGCAACCCAGCCCAGAATAGGATGCATCCGAATAGACCACCAAGTCTTCATTTCCCTCGGGCAACGTCAAGACAGGAGCTTGTGTCAGTCTCGTCTTCAATTCCTCAAAAGCGTCCTCCTGTTCTCGACCCCACACGAACTTTACATCCTTGCGAGTCAATTTTGTCAAAGGTGAGGCTACCTTGGAGAAGTCTTGAATAAATCTTCTATAGTAGCCCGCCAGCCCCAAGAAGCTACGAATCTCGGTTGGCGTCTTCGGTGACTTCCATTGCATCACGGCCTCAACCTTTGCTGGGTCCACCATTATTCCTTCTGCATTCACTACGTGACCCAGAAATTGCACCTCGCGTAACCAAAAGGCGCACTTGGAGAACTTGGCGTACAATTTCTCCCTTCTCAACGTTTCCAATACTTCCCGAATATGCCCAGCGTGCTCTTCTTCACTTCTCGAATAAATCAGGATATCATCAATGAATACAATTACTGATTTATCCAACATTGGTCGGCACACTCGGTTCATCAAATCCATAAAAGCAGCCGGCGCATTGGTCAACCCAAAAGACATGACAAGAAACTCGTAGTGACCATAGCGCGTACGAAAGGCTGTTTTAGGGATATCTTGTTCCTTCACCTTCAGTTGATGGTAACCCGATCGAAGATCTATCCTTGAAAACCAACTGGCACCCTAAAGTTGATCAAACAAGTCATCGATCCTCGGTAAGGGGTATCTGTTCTTCATCGTCAGCTTATTCAGCTCGCGGTAGTCGATGCACATCCTCATACTACCATCCTTTTTCTTTACGAACAGAACCGGAGCACCCCAAGGTGAGATACTCGGTCGGATAAACCCCTTATCCAGCAGCTCCTGCAACTGTTCCATCAACTCTTTCATCTCCGTCGGAGCCAAGCGATATGGTGCCTTTGCGACAGGTTGGGCACCCGGTATCAGGTCGATCTGGAACTCGATCTCTCGGTCAGGTGGCAATCCCGATAAGTCTTCGGGAAACACGTCTGGAAAGTCACACACCACTGGCACATCGCATAGCTGTGGTGTTGGCGTCTCTACATTCTTTACATAACATAAGTAGGCGCTACATCCGCGCCTCATACACTTTCCCGCCACCGCCATCGAGATCACCTTCGGAATCGCCGTAACTCGATCGCCATATATTGTCACCGGACTTCCGTCGGTCGCCGTCAGTCTAATCATCTTCTTTCGGCACACGATATTCGCTTCGTAGGTTGCTAACCAGTCCATCCCTAACACTACATCAAATCCTCCTAGAGGCATCACATGTAACTTGGCAGCAAACCTATGGCCCTCTAATTCTATGGCACAGCCTTCTATCACATCCGTAACCTTAGTGGATTTTCCAATAGCGGTTTCTACTTCAAAGGACTTATCGAGGCATTTACTTCTAACAGGCAATTTAGCACAGAAGGTAGTAGAAATAAAACTCCTACTTGCACCCGAATCAAATAACACAGAGGCTAAAATTTGGTCTATTAGGAACGTACCGGACACAACGTCAGGGTCCGTTCTAGCCTCCTCCTGCGTCATGGTGAACGCCCTAGCCTTTGCCCTCGGTGCTTCTCCTCCCGTCTTCTTCTCCCCTGAGCCCTCAGCCCTCGGCTTCTTGCAATCTCTGCTCATATGACCACCTTCCCCACAGTTAAAACACTTGCCCATTCGGCAATCCTTGGCCATATGCCCAGTCCTCCCACACTTGAAACAGATGTTGGATCCCCACTTACACTCCCCCGAGTGCTCTTTCCCACACTGTCCACACTTCCTCATCCCTGCTTCCTTCGCGACCACTCGGCGGTCATCTACCCTTGCCTTCTTGTTACTTGTCGAGGTATCACCTCGACCAAACCTCTTTCCCTGCCAACCCTTCTCACCACCTCCTTTCTTACTGCCCTCAGCCTTCACCAATGCAGCTCGCTCATCGTACAACCTCCCCGCCAAATCCACCGCCGACCTGAAAGTACTTGGTCGAGCGGAAATCAAATGCCAACGTATTTCGGCTGGCAACCCCTGAATATACCGGTTGATCTTTCGAGACACCGGCGTCACCTGCTCTGGGACCAACCGCGCCATATCGTTGAATTTGGCAGTGTATTGTTGGTGGGTCATCGTCCCTGCCTCCAACTGCAGAAACTCTCTCTCAACTCGGTCCATTTCCCGTCGAGGACTGAATTCCTCAATCACCAGCCTTTTCAACTCAGCCCACTTCATCTTCCCTATAGTCCTGCTACCCTCAGCCTGGACAATATTGTCCCACCAGCACAACGCCGTCCCCGTAAATGAATGGGTAGCAAACTTCACCTTTTTATCCTCCTGGCAGTCACTGATATCGAGGACCGCCTCCATTTCCCTCACCCATTGGTGAGCATCCGCAGTCGTACCCGAACCATCAAAAGTCGGGGGCTTGCACCTCATAAATTTCCCGTAGTCACAACCCCGGGCTGTCTCACGCTCGACCTCCTCCTCCTCCTCTTCTTCATCATCAGAAAGAACCGTTTCTGGCCCTTGTTGCTGTTGTCGCCTCCCTGAGGCTCGATTCCTCCCTCGCCTCTCATCTTCGCGTACAGCTTTTATCACCTCAGTCACTACAGACGGTAAGATCGTCTGCATGACTTGGTGCACCTCCTCGATCACTGTCTCTTTCACCGAGTCCCTCAAATCATCACTCTCATCCACTCCCCCCGAGGGAGTAGTATTAGGTTCTTCAGGAACCTTCTTCTCTTGTCTAGGCCTACCTCTTGTGGCTCGTGGTTCCGCACCACTTCCGCCACTGCCTCCACCAACTGGGGCTTTAGATGATCTACCACCGACCATCTTCTATCTCACACTGAAAGGTTCAAATACCAACACGGTCATTCAAGGAAATAGCTCAGTTTATGTCAAGTACAGTAAGTTGCTAATTACAGTGGCCAGTTGTGATTAGTCACTTACTCTACTTTTCGCACCCCAAGCATTACCCTTACTGACTACATCAGTATCTAAATCTAACAGCACACATAAACCACATTACACGCGCATATAACTTTGATTATCATTAAGAAAATACCTGATGGCACGCAGCTACTCAGATGGCATTCATCCCCTTTCTGTCCCATTTCTCAGTTTAAGTTTTAGGTTTTTTTTTTGAAAATTTACCCATTTTACTTAAACTTTTGCTCTGATACCAACTTGTAAGGCCCCGCTCCCGGGCGCCCTACGGTTGGTGGTTCATCGCACGTAAAAACATACATAATGTATATAATCATAAAATATCGCAGCGGAATAAATAAAATATACATTATCATTCATTCATAAAAGCCAATACATAATTGACATGATTACAAAATACAGCTTTCTCTACTTTGTCTCTCCTCATAGGGTCATACAGCGACCTCTAGAGAAGATATTAAGTTTAAAAATATAAAAATTATATTTTTATACTAAAGAATATTCCTTAAGTAATTCGTACATCGGAACCCTTAAGGAACACTCTTGACACTCTCATGCAACATATTTCGTTGCATGTGCTGCGCACACGCACTTCCGGTGCGTGGCAGCATATTCAAAATTAAAGAAGATTTCTTAAGTAATCCCTTTTATGGGAATCCTCAAGAAATCTCATAATGGCATGCAACGTGATGAGTTGCGTGCGTTATGGGGCCACAACGCATGACGTTGCAGCATTATCAAATGGAGAATGCCATCCCAAAAGAGCTGAGTAGCCGCCTCGTGCCATCCCCAGCAACGCTACCTGCCAACTGGAAACACATAAAAAGTCAGCGTTGCTGAGTGAGTTCTAGTTTTATAATAAACATACTTTGTTTATATTAAAACCGTTATTCGTTACACGTGATCATACATCGTACATACATATAGATAATATCTTTATTATCCCGTTCGTTCTTTCGTTCGTTTATCCGTTCGTTCATTCGTTCGTTCATCATACATCGTTATCTTTCACTTCTCGTTTAGGTCCTGTCAGGCTTTACCCACTTCATGGCACGCAGCCATGATTACTGTGGTCGAATGACAAGGACCCCGTTACATCTTTCCTTGCACATTGGATATCTTTTGTACCACTACCATCTGCTATACCCCGAACGTTATTAGCTACCGGGCCGAAGTCATTAAATGAACAGCAAAACGTATGCCACGGTACTAGAGGTAAGCGGTAGGGATACCATACATATGGTCAATCACTAAGAAGGACCCGTTAAACTTATCCAATGTCTGCAAGTCATCTTTCGTTAGTCTGTTCGTTAATGCATGTATTCATCATCTTTTAATCATTCGTTCATTCGTTAATACATGTTACATCTTTTCTTGCACATTGGATATCTTTTGTACCACTACCATCTGCTATACCCCGAACGTTATTAGCTACAGGGCCGAAGTCATTAAATGAACAGCAAAACGTATGCCACGGTACTAGAGGTAAGCGGTAGGGATACCATATATATGGTCAATCACTAAGAAGGACCCGTTAAACTTATCCAATGTTTGCAAGACATCTTTCGTTCGTTCGTTTATTAATGCATGTATTCATCATCTTTTACTCATTCGTTCATTCATTAATACATGCATTCATCATCGTGTTCCTCTTTCGTTATCTTTCACTTTACGTTACATAATACTTTGTTCGTTCGTTATCATAATACGTAAAGTCATAGAAAGATATTCATACATTATTATAAGGAACACACACATCATACATACATCATCATACATAGCATCATACGCACATCGTCATACATAACATCATACATGCATCATCATCATCATCATACATAACCTCGTACATACATAGCCTACATCATCAATCATCACTAGGCACTTACTCCCGTATCCTTCCCGAATCCGGGACTTACTACGCGTCATCTTGGTGCAGTAGCACTAACTGTCCCTCCAAGACCGTGGGGACTCATACTAGGATCTTATATAACGTGTCGAGTCCACAATCGTACCTTAGACGTATAACACAACATTATACCCAAATGGGTCATACATACATACGTCAGTAAACAAATTTATATGTGTTCCAGCCCCAAAAATCATTTAAAAGCAGTAAATGAGGGGTCCTAGAACTCACCTGTGCTTGACAAGCAGCTTCTCAATCAAGCCTTAAAGACGCGGGTCACACTACACTGCCTGCAGATAAGTTAACACTCAAAAGAGTTAATTTCTGCCTAATTTCGCTACTAAGTTCGCAGGTAGTTTCGCCCGTAAATTCGCCAGCAGTTTCGCTGGGCAAATCAGCAGTTTCGCTGATAGTTTCGCCGGGCAGCATTTCTGCCAGTTTCGCTGGACAGATTCGCTACCTCGAGCGCCCAACTTTCGTTGGAATTCCCTAGTTTCGCAATATCTAAGGTCAACTTGGGCATTGGCATAGTCATCAGCGAAACTATAGTTTCGCTATGGCGAATATGTAGTTTCGCTGCAGCGAAACTGTAACTTCGCTTTAAATCCTTCCAGTTTCGCTGGACGAACTCACAGTTTCGCTGGTCGAGACCTTAAATTCGCAGAACGAGCTGAAATTTACGAATCAGCTCGTTTCAGCCCAAAAATCCAATCCTTTCCACCCAAACCCTTGGATTATCATCCAGGAAGCTATATCTAAGCTCATTACACGTTTTCTTACTCTAAAACGTGTGTTTTGGGGTGATTTTTGCCACTTTAAAACCCAAAAACCCCAAACTCGGGTTTTTCACCAAATGCAACAATTTAGATACGTTTCTTACCTTGATTCTTGTAGTTTAGGAGTCCACAAACACCAGCCTTCGATTCTTGACCACCCGAGCTTCAATCCGGCACTTTCTCTCTCTACACTTTCTCTCTCTAGAATGGCGTTTGAGTGAAAATGAGAGTTGCTCAGCTGATCCATCTATTTATATGCCAGGCGTTCCCGGGACCCCAAACTCGTTAAACTCGTGACCCGGAGGGTAAACTCGGTGTAATACCCGCAACCATTTTATACTTATTAAATGGTTTTCATCCGAGCCCATCACTATCACTTGACTCGATTAGAAAATTTTTTCCGGGTGTTACAGGTATGAGTCGATACACGTGTGCAAAAATGATTGTGCTCTCTTCTGGAACGATCACAAGTTGTTACAGAATTGTTACGTTTGTAAGGAGAGTCGATGGGTTGATACAAACACAAAGGGTAAGAAAGTAGCTCACAAAGGGTAAGAAAGTAGCTCACAAGGTGTTACGATACTTTCCTTTGACCCCCCGGCTACGACGTTTGTATTGTTCAAGACACACGGCAAAGGATATGATATGGCACAGTACTGGAAGATCAGAAGAGGGTACGATGCATCATCCTGTTGACGGATCTTCATGGAAAGAATTTGATAAGAAGTACTCTAACTTCGCGAAGGAACCCCGAAATGTTCGCCTAGGGCTTGCAGCTGACGGTTTTAATCCATTTGGTAACATGAGTTCGGCTCATAGCACGTGGCCGGTTGAACTCATAACATACAATTTGCCTCCATGGCTATGCATGAAAGAGTCCTCATTCATGTTGACTTTATTGATTCCTGGTCCTAAATCACCTGGGAAGGATATAGATGTTTTCCTTAGACCGTTGGTGGATGAGCTTAACGAATTATGGCATACAGGCATACGTACTAAAGACGCGGCAACAAACACAATCTTCACAATGAAGGCGGTGTTGTTATGGACTATAAATGACTTTCCAGCCCGTAGTAGTCTATCAGGTTGGAGCGGACAGGGATACAAAGCATGCCCGACTTGCAACGAAGACACTCCTTCAACGCGAGTAACAAATAAAGTTATATATGTTGGCCATCATCGGTTCTTAGATGCTAACCATCCATGGAGAACAAATTTGGAATTTAATGGGCAACCTGATACAAGAGCACCTCCTAAACAATTTAGTGATGCTGATATACAGGCTCAACTCGATCGTTTACTCCCTCGTCTACCGGGCAAGCATCCTAGTTTTGGAGGTGTTATGAGAAAGCGAGAGGAATTTGAGTTAAACTGGTATAAACGAATCATATTTTATGAACTTGAGTATTGGTCTTCTTTGCAGCTAAAGCGCAATTTAGATGTGATGCATATTGAGCGAAATGTGTGCGATAGTTTGCTCGGTACTCTTTTAATGAATGATAAAACAAAAGACACGTCAAACGCATGTGTTGACTTGGAAAAGTTAAACATTCGAAAGACGTTGTGGTTGAAAAAAATGCTAGTGGCAAGTTATGTAAGCCGCACCCAAAATACTCATTCCAGGTCAATGATCGAAAACTTTTCTGTGAGTTTATTAAAAATGTTAAATTGCCCGATGGGTTGGGATCTAATATTAGCAAGAGAGTGACAGATAATAATACAAACATTACTGGGCTGAAATCTCATGACTGTCATATTTTAATGCAATGTTTGATGCCAATTGGAGTTAGAGGATTTTTGGCAAAAGATGTATATACACCAATAGTCAATCTTTGTATGTTTTTTAAGCAACTTTGTTCCAGAACATTATTGGTTGAAGACATGAATAAAGCAAAACTTGCCATTCTGACAATCTTATGTCAGTTAGAGTTGATCTATCCTCCTGCTTTTTTTGACATCATGGTTCATTTGGTTTTGCACTTACCTGATGAAGCGATTCTTGGAGGTCTAGTGTGTATGAGATGGATGTATCCATTTGAAAGATATATGAAAAAACTTAAAAATTATTTCAGAAACAAGGCAAAGCCAGAAGGTTGTATAGCCGAAGGTTATATTGCGGAAGAAGCTCTATCATTTTGTTTGAGGTACCTTCGAGATGTTGAAACTCAGTTCAATCGCCCCGACAGAAACGAGGATGTTGTTGTCGAAAAAAGAAAGTTGTGGGTGTTTGAGTCTCTTTGTCGTCCGGCTAGTGCCTTGAAGATCAAACATCTTTCTGTAAGCGAAAAATTAAAATTAGAATGGTTTGTCCTCGATAGCATCGAAGAAATTAGGAACTACATGAAGTGTTACTATCATTAACTTTCCATAATATATTTTTTAAGTATATATTTTTTCCTTACTTGTATATTTTTATTATCAATGTAGTGAATTCAAATCTGAAAAGCCCCATGATGATGTTCAAACTAATTTTCCTATGTGGTTTCTTGAGAAGGTAATACATATATAATTGTCAGTTAGTTATACATATCTATATAACATGTGTATAACTATATATTTCTAACCATATTAGGTCTATTCGATGAAAAAATAAAATTCTCCAGAATTCCACTCAGAGTTGTATTCTATTTCCATGGGTGCGAGTATAAATGTCTTTACTTACACCGCGTGTATAGTCAACGGTGTTAGGTTTATGGTACTTGACCGTGATGCACGGCGTACAACACAAAACTCTGGTGTGTTAGTGGAAGGAGAAAATGGTGAGAAGTATTATGGTCAATTAGAAGAGATTATTGAGATGCATTATCCAAATAGTTATTCAATTGTCCTATTTCGGTGCAAGTGGTACGATACTCGAAGGGGTGTTAGATTTGAAAATAATATCACAAGTATCAACACTGATCAAGAATGGGACAAAGAAGATCAAATCATATTTGCTTCGCAGGCCAAACAAGTGTTCTACATCCAAGAACCTTCTCGAGGAAACCAAAACAATAACAACAGATGGGTCGTCGAGCAAGTTAATCATCGAAAAATATGGGATCTACCGTTGAACGAGAATGTACAAACAGTTGACGAGAATGTTCAAAATGTTGACCATGACTTACCCGAAGATCTTGACGTTGTCCATAACAACTCTTCCTCTGGTATAAGATTGTTCATCGACTTTAGGCAATACTTGCCAAGCAGTTCTTCTTCCCAGGGTGAGCCCGCTGAAGTGTCCGAGGATGAGACCGATGAATTGTCTAAGGGCGAGCATGATGAAGTGTCCGAGGACGAATCGGATTATTACACTAAGGGGTTTGAGAGTGATACTGAAGTATTTGAGGGTTTGAGAGTGATACTGAAGTATTTGAGGGAGAGATATCTGAGGGGTCTGATTAAAAGTAGGTTGGAAAACTGTATTCACATTTTATTTGTATTTATATTTTAAAGTAGGTTGCAAAACTGTATTCACATTATATATTTGACTTCCATATCTTATAACATTTCAGTATGATTTCCCTTGCGTATTTGATACTGTACATGATGGCCGATGTGATGGGCCATGGAGGAGATGGTTCTGGACAGGACCCCCCATCATCTGGCGGCTTTGGATCTGGGCATGGACACTACGAGGAGGGTTGTAAGTCTTAGTATAAACTATTTATAAATCCTATGACAGATAATTATTTATTGTGAATGATAAATTTTGATTGATTTTGCAGCACCACCTCGTAGGAAAACTCGTGGGATTGCAAAAAACTATCGCCTAGAATCCGAGGCCTTGGAAGAAGGAGGGCGTTTAACTTTGCAATTTGACAGGCAAGCGACTTTTACCCCGGTTGGACACAAGAAAGATTTGTTTAGCCGGGAAGTGGGGTTATACATGTGGCGGAACATCGCATTTGATAAAGGTAGTTGGAGACAGGTTTCAGAAGCTCAACAGAATGCATTATACGAGCACCTCGCGGTAAATGATTTATTTAAGTTTATCTTATGTCGAGATCTTTGTTTTTTACTTGACTAACTTTTTTGTTTATTTTTAGAAATCATTCGATCTAGAGCAGATTGATCGGGACGTTGATCGATCTAAGTTAAATTTGGGAATTTATTCAATATACATGAAGCGATACAGAGATCGCAAAGCAGATGCAAAAAGGCGTTTTCGAGAGTTTGGAGGGGATGTCGAGAGAGCTCTAGCCAATGTTCCTGAAGGGAGGACTCCGGCTAATTGGAAGAGTGCCATTAGACATTTCATGTCAGAGAAGCATAAAAAACAGTCACTCGTTAACCAAGCAAATCGTCAACTTCAAAAATACCCAAACCGAGGGGGGACATCATCGTATAGCAGCACAACTTATAAAAAAGTAATGTTTGGTTTATATATTATTATATATATATATATATCTTATACGTACTAGTTGTAAGAAAAATAATATTTAATGTTAAACAGGCTCAAAGTCACCTACAGACGTTCATTGATGCTCATACAGCTAAAGATGGAACGATTGATAGCGCAGCAACTGAAACAATTGTTAGTAACTATTTAAATTTATTTTTTTGTTAATTGCATATATAATTCACCTTTTGTAAACTACAGCGGCGATTAGATGATGAGTTGGCTGCCCAAACTCAAGGAGATAATCAAGTAAATGCGTTTGAAAACGTACTCGGTAGTAGGCGCGGATGGATCTGAGGGATTGGGTTCAAACCTTCTTCAAAAAGCCCTGGTTATCCATGATAAGTCTTAACCGCAGCCAACAGTCGCATTCATACGGGTAACAATAACATTTCTTTATAATGACCTTAAATTTATATATATGTTATTAGGTTGGTAAATGTTATTAGTTTGGTAAATGTTATTAGTTTGACCCGTTTGACCCGTTTGACCTTAAAATATTAAATGAGACAAAATAGACATTAATATATATGTTATTAGTTTGGTAAATGTTATTGCACGGGTAAATGTTATTAGTTTGACCTTAAAATGGAATTGGAATGTTAAATGAGACAAAATAGACGTTCATAAATGTTATTAGAATTGGAATGTTAAATCAGACAAAATAGACGTTCATAAATGTTATTAGAATTGGAATGTTAAATGAGACAAAATAGACGTGTTGGGAATGAGTCAATATGTTATTAGTTTGGTAAATGTTATTAGTTTGACCCGTTTGATCTTAAAATATAAAATGAGACAAAATAGACATTAATATATATGTTATTAGTTTGGTAAATGTTATTACACGGGTAAATGTTATTAGTTTGACCTTAAAATGAAATTGGAATGTTAAATGAGACAAAATAGACATTCATAAATGTTATTAGAATTGGAATGTTAAATCAGACAAAATAGACGTTCATAAATGTTATTAGAATTGGAATGTTAAATGAGACAAAATAGACGTGTTGGGAATGAGTCAATATGTTATTAGTTTGGTAAATGTTATTAGTTTGACCCGTTTGACCTTAAAATATTAAATGAGACAAAATAGACATTAATATATATGTTATTAGTTTGGTAAATGTTATTACACGGGTAAATGTTATTACACGGGTAAATATTATTAGTTTGACCTTAAACATTACTTTTATTGTAGGAACAAATTGATGCCCTGTTTCAAGACCCATATTTTAGAGATCAACTCCAAAATTATGGGAAAAATAAACAAGTTAGTGATGAGGACGGTGAAGACGAAGAAGATGATGAAGATGATGAAGCTTAATTGATAAATGTATGTTGACTTAATTTAGAATATTATGTAATGTATGACAGGATGTTGACTTAGTATGGTTTGAAGGTTAGGATGTTGATGATAGAAACCTAGGGACTTGATTGAACTTAAACAAGAAAACAAGAACACGCTGCAGTCCTCTTCGAGATGGACCAATCTCCAAACTACAAACCAGTGAAATATCAAAGTATTCCCCCTAATTACTAAACAAAAACAACTATTAATACTACTACTATCAGTTAAGTAATCACTTCCACTTTCCCACTCAGCCACTAATAATTTATTGCATTAATACTACTATCAATTATGTAATCTCTTCCATTTCCCCACTAGTCCCCAATTGGGTTCAATAACCCACTGAAGTGCCCATGGGCTACTGGGTTGACTCGAGGAGCTGTATCAATACTTCCCGCCCAGATTACCGACTTGTCCTCAAGTCGGTGAGGGAGAAAGCCATCTATGCATCTGATCACTTGTTCCTTGTAAGGCTCGACAGCTAAGTGATGGAAGGTGGCATAATTTTGGGTGGGCAGAGGGACTCCTTGCAACTTGTATTCCTGCCCATTGATGGTAAAAAGCAAAAACATCTTGCCCCAATTGGCTTGAACTGTATTTAGGGTGGCAAGCCATTGAATACCAAGTACTACACCAACCCCCTCTAATGAGAATGGATAAAAATCTTGGTTAATTTGAAGGCCCGATATTTTTAACGCAACATCTTTACAAACCTGATTACAGCTGATTATGTCACCATTGCCAATTCTTACACCAAAAGGGGGTACTGTTATTGTTGGTATCTGCACTTGCTGAACCAAGGAATGAGCAATGAAGTTATGGGTGGATCCGCAGTCAATCAAGATCAACACATCAGATGAATTAATCGTGCCCTGAAGAGTGAGGGTGGGGTGTAGCGATTTCACCGAGATGGCATTAAGGCTAATTTCAGCCATATCCTCATGATTGAGCAGAGTTCCCTTACCATCAGTAGCATGACCTCCTGTTTCAGTAGCAGCCTCTAGGAGTTGAAAATTTCCTGTTTTGCAACGATGACCAGGCACATATTTGTCCCCGCAGCGAAAGCATTCCCCTTTAGCGAAGCGGGACTGTTTTTCAGCATTAGAAAATCGCTGCGGAGGGTTTTGGGACAATGTTCCAGTTGGATTGGTGGCAACAGCAGTGGGAGTAGTGGTTTTGGTATCGACAGTGGTAACTGAAACAGGCCCCGATCGAATATTACTTAGCTTCGACTCAAACTCCACTGCTAGACTCATTGCATTATAAACTGTACGGGGTTTGTGAATCCTTACGTCTGCCTTCAATTCATCTTTTAACCCATTCAAAAACACCCCCAATAAACAATGATCCGGCCAATTGGATACTCTCGCAGATCTTTTAGCAAATTCTTGACGATATTCTTGAATGGTTCCTGTTTGTTTGATGCTACAGAGGTGCTCGTCTGGGTTTTGGATTCTGCCGGCCCAAAATTCTTATGAAGGGCATGCACAAGCTCCTCCCAATAGGTCACGGTTTGATCAACCGACAACCAAGAGTACAAATCTAAGGCGTCTCCCTCGAGATGCATGGCTGCCATATCGACTTTATCCTCATAGCAACACTATAATATCTGAAGAATTTCTCCGCCTTCAAAATCCACCCTCTCGGGTCTCCACCACTAAAAGCAGGCAGCGTGATCTTAGTCGATGGACGGTGGTGATTTTGTCGACCAGAGGACTCCCCTTCCTCATACCGACCTGAGAAACTATTGGATTTTCCTCGTGAAGTCTCCCGTGACTTGAGAACGGCAACATCTGCCTTAAGAGACTCAAATGACTCCAATCAGGCTGCTATCGCTGCCAACTGAGCAACAATGGGGTATTGTTGACCGCTGCTGCCATCAGGATTGCTCCGGGTGTTTGGTGTCATCGTGTGTTACCCGGCAATGGAACCAAATGATAGAAACCTAGGGACTTGATTGAACTTAAACAAGAAAACAAGAACACGCTGCAGTCCTCTTCGAGATGGACCAGTCTCCAAACTACAAAACAGTGAAATATCAAAGTATTCCCCCCTAATTACTAAACAAAAACAACTATTAATACTACTACTATCAGTTAAGTAATCACTTCCACTTCCCCACTCAACCACTAATAATTTATTGCATTAATACTACTATCAATTGTGTAATCTCTTCCATTTCCCCACTAGTCCCCAATTGGGTTCAATAACCCATTGAAGTGCCCATGGGCTACTGGGTTGACTCGAGGAGCTGTATCAGTTGACTTAGTTGTGTAACAAATTAGTTGATGTATGGTAATTTGGGTTTAGAGCAAGTTGTTGTGTAACAAGTACCTAGACGGAATTCTAAAACGTTATCTTTTGTAACTAAGAAATTATGTTCATGTATGGTAATTTGTGTTTAGAGTTAGTAAATATACGGAAAATATGCAGATTGGCAGGTATAAATTTGTACTGGAAACATGGGAAAACCGAAAAATACAACACGAAGCTGTAATAGGTGGACAGGGGTATTAGGGGCGACGCATATAGGTATTAGGGGCGACACATTCTTCGTCAGGCCTGCACCCATTAGGGGCGACCCATTAGCGGCGACAAAGGAGAATTAGCGGCGACTTTATTAGCGGCGACCCATTAGTGGCGAATTTTTGAGCATTAGCGACGTTTTATTAGCAGCGACCTATTAGCGGCGACATGTCGCCGCTAAAGGTAATAGCGGCGACATAAGGGTTTTTAGTGGCGACTTTTGTAGCCCCTAATGACCCGTTTCCTTGTAGTGTTTATAGGACGGCATATGTCACATGTTTTTTTTTTGTGTGTAAGAATAGCTTAGGTATGAATCTTTTCCCTATGCTGGGTCTTGATTAATATGGAAGGACTTATAAAATCATAATGTGATAATAAACAATAGATAATTTTCGTTATGAGCTAAAATTATTCTAAGCTTTTTTTAACGACAGATTAGTTGTTAAAAGTTATTAACACCACGTTAGTAATAATATGTCAATATCAATGTTTGAACTTTAAACATTTAAAAGATATAAAACCTCCCAGTTCTCTCTTAAATCACTAGATCAAAATATCATTACAAATCTAGGCTATTTATTAAATATAACAAAATAGTCATTGTCTATTACAACTAGTTTTATACCCGTCCGGTGGCCGGGTATCGTATCGTGATAATATACTATCATGTTGGTGCTTTTACACAATTGGCTTTATGTTTGATAAAATGTATATGTGACACATGTGAAAAAATTAAGGCTGGCATAACAAACCAAACACAACACAATAAGACACAAACATGATAAGTGCTGACACGGACACGACATGATAACTAATCTTGTCATTTTTTTCCATACACGAACACAAACCTATTTTGAAACAGGTTACACGATAAGACCTGTTAAGTGACACGATAAAAATTACATGTTTAGTGAAACAAAATTTGACTGAAGTCCATCGAAATCTTAAATATACCATGATCTTTAGCATGATAACCTTGACATATATGAAATAAAAGTCAATAAAAAGTCTATTTTAATCAATAACATAGCTTAAAAAGGTAATAGACAGATTACGAAGAGGGCTCAAGTGGAGGCTGGAGACTCGGTCGGTGGTACTGTGATAATCCTATTTGATTAAAGCGGTTGGGAAAGGGATAAGGTTTTTAATTGAACTTGAAAAATAATAGCATATATCATAATTAAATAAATAATTAATATATATAAGCTAAAAATATAAACAGGTCTTACATGTGCGTTAACAGGTAACATGTGTTTGATATGTTAAGACATGATTTTTATCGTGTATTTAACGTGTCGACCTGTTAATGACACGAAACATGATAAGTTCAAACACGAAACATGTTAACTACATGTCGTGTCGTGTTAACAGTTTTGTGTCAGAAATTGCCAGCCCTTAAAAAATAATACCTTCTTTTAAAATTAATCATACTACAAAAAATAGTATTGTTGTATTATTATTACAATACTAACGACTATCGTATGAGTTTTGACAAATTAATAAACTTTAGGGTTTTGATTTTATTATGTCAGGAATCAAAATTAAAGAATAATGGTTATTTGGGCACAAGTTAAATGTTCAGGGGGTAGGTTAAAATTTCAAAAAAGAAATGTGCGGAACTCAAATTGTTTTATGTGCAATTTTTTTCCCACACAGCTCCATCTTCTTTCTCGTTATACCCGTCCGGAGGCCGAGTACTGCAACATCATAATGTCATCACATATTGAAGTGCATTATAAACAAAGAGCTCTTTTTAACACCAAAATACAAATACCTAATATAATCAAAAAGTAAATAACCAACCATAATATGACAACCACAACTCAACGGTAAGAATTAACCACTAAACAACTTAAACATAAAACCACAAATAATCTAGTGTAATGAAAATGTAAGTTAAACAGTCTACGTTGTGTGAAAATTTCATGAACCGCGTAAGTTATATAGTCATTGAATTTCTTTGGCTTACGATTTGATCTCATAGGTCTAAGTTTCCCATGATCTTGTTCAATGGCATGTCCGTTCTAAAGGGAATTGTGATATCTTCACTACTTACCTCTCATGTAGACATGTAATAATTTGTCGTCTTGTCTCTTCATTATCAACGTGCAGACCTTTATTATCAACATCCGTGTGCAGTTATAACAAAAACATTACAATATAAGAAGACAATGAGTAAACAAATTTAAAAACATCTAAAAAAAATAGATGATATCATTGTCATAGTGAAATCTATAATATCCCAAACAAATTGACAAAAATAGCATCTGGTGCAAAAACATAGTTCTCTCTATATTCCAAGGAATATATATTACATATTCACTATCTGATGTTAAATTTTCACTATATATTTCAAATTTATTACATATATATTTACTATCTATGTCAAATTTTCAAGTACAAATTTTATATGGACATTGCTATAATTCAAGGAACTCTTTCTATCCCATTAACAACATACTTTTTTTATCAAATACGGTTGAATACCATGTTAGCTACCACCATCATAGCACAACATAAGGTTTAGAAGTTGTAATGAAAAACCTAAATAAATATAGAAATTAGTATCGGCTCGAAGCACTCGAGTGAGACTGCAACTACAAGTAAGAACAAATGAGTAATGTCATCACATTTTCAATATTAGCCTGCAAAACAATCGCCACATATCAATAACATATAAATATGTGTGCACTATATACAACAATAATAAAATAATTGCGCGCATTGAATGGAATTATAAATTAAGCATACAAACAAAGAAGACGTAATCAGAAACAATAGTTGCATATGTTTCAGCATTGACTTGGCAAGAGACTGCTAAGAATGCTTGATTTTCAAAAATAATTCGGTAAATTCAGAAAGCAACTAATGTAAAATCAACACCCCAGACGGAGAAATAATATTATAACATAAATTTTATCTCGTTTAGAAGACAAACGTTTCTCTCGTCCTCTACCCATGACTAAAACCTGTCAAACATCTATTTGTTATAGTTGCACACAAGTTTACTCATATAAAATAACACAAGCAAAGTATATTTGAAAGACAGAGCACCCCTCCATTTGGGGGTAGACTCTCTTGTGAGAATAGCTACATATCCAATGGTTTGTCAAAGTGAGTGTAAATGTTGGCAATATATAATACAACTCATATCCAATAGTAAATGATCAATTTAAAAGTTGAAATCCTATGTATATGTACAAAAAGAATCAGAATAACTAAACATCAATGAAGTATCAGCCAAATACAACACTTTTACATAAAACATAGTAAATGGTTTAAGAACCAAAGAGCACTTTTAATCACATTTAATATGATTTAAGAACCAAAAAAAACTTTAATAGGTCATTAGGCCAAAAACACTCCATCTTATATTTGGGTTTATAACCAAAAACACATCTTAATAGGTCATTAGACCAAAAACATACCTTAATGGGCCATCAGACCAAAAACATACCTTAATGGGCCATCAGACCAAAAACACACCAAAAGCACACCTTAATTTGGTTTAAAAATTCATTCTTTCGCAACATTTAAATTAATCAAACCAAATTAATGTGAAGGTTTCATCGGCACCTTAAATCCCATATCTGCAAAGCAGCTTGTTTTAATCATCATAACTTCCTTTAAGACTTCAATCCTCCATATGAATGAACAAAAGCTTAGCGCTTACTGTTACATTCCTTTTCACAAATTTATGGTCATAATAGTATTTCCACTTCTAAGTTAAATGACCATTTCACACCTTAATCACACTTTACTATGATTTAAAAACCAAACACACACCTTGACAGGCCATTAGACCAAATGAAACCATAACCATCTTTAATATGGTTTATGAACCAAAAACACGTATTACTGGGTCATTAGAACAACACACCATATTCACATTTTAATATGGTTCAAGAACCAAAAACAAACTTTAATGGATCATTAGGCCAAAACATACGATCTTATATTTGGATTAAAACTAAAAACACATCTTAATGGGCCATTAGACCAAAAACATACCTTAGTAGGCTATTAGACCCAAAACACACCAAAATTACACCTTGATTTGGATTAAAAATTAATGGGTCATCAAACCAAAAGCACATCATAATCATACTTTAATTTGGATTAAAACCAAAAGTACACTTTAGATGGGTAAAATAACCAATTTACAATGTAAACACACCCTTGTATGATCAAAAGACTAATGCAACATTAGTATAACATTGACTAACAATATATAGTGAAAAGACTACAAAATTAATATAACAATGACAAACAATATACAGCCAAAAGACTAATGCGACACTAGTATAACAATGACTAACAATGTATACATATAAATGTTAAATAGAAGGTAAATTTGATGAATCTAACCTTGTTTGATGATGACAACAGTCATGATATCCTTCTGTCTTTACTTCTTGGTTTCCTGCAAGAGTCAAACTATTCCCCTTTAATCCATGTTTATCCATGAACCTAACATTTCAATTCTCAACTGATATGACCACTAATTTAGTACCACCTGAACTTACATTTGCAACATCGATGACAAACGATAACATATAACATGCCATTTTCATGCTCCTACCTTTATTGGGCCCATTTCATCCATTTTAAGATTTTATGCTGTAAATCAACAACTAAAATTAAGGGGCAGACAAGAAACTAAAAAAATACTCACACACATACAAAATGGATGAAAAAAACCTTAAAATCAGAAAAGCAAATCCATTCAGCTCTTCTATGAGTCATGGATAGTACCTCCTTTTCTATGGTTCAACTCGTTGAGACTGGTCGTGGATTTAGTTCCAAATTTTCTGATCTAAGTACTCTCTACAAGAGGTGATGATGATAGGGGTGATTCCTGCAATTCCAATTCATCAATATTACAATCAAATATTAGTTTGTCACAATTCTCAATTAAATTGTTATAAAAATAATATGTTTAGGGTTACCTATACTTTAATTTTTTGTCTTCTAATCATCCTGACCATCACTTTTACTTTAATCAGTGTACCTTTTGAAGTAGAGTTCTTCAGTTGGCATACTAACATCTTCCGAAATTTGTTAAACAACACCTAATAGTCACGAGTAAACGGGAAATTAACCGACATAATGAAAACAATTAACCACAAAATAGTTGAAATCGAATCATAGATCCAAACAATGATCATGATTAAACAAATTGCATGATTTAGAACAACTGTATGTTGAAAATGATTCATACTAATGAAACGATGATTATTTACAAATGATGATAACATCAAATCAAAAGATTAAATAATAAGAAACTTGATTTAGATTGATGAGTTGATCTTGATATCATCGATCAGATGAAAACCACTTGTGCTTCTACAAGTTGATCTTAAAAACCTGATTTAGGTTTTATGGAAAGAAAGATGAAGATGGAAAGTCTTTTCATTCTAAAGAAACTGAAAGGATGTTTACCAGCCACGGGATGAGTGACTCGGATGAGAGAACTTAGGGCACCATCGATCTTCAGAAAGCTTTCACCTCTACATATGATTTGTAGAAACAAAAAATAAAATGTTTGTCTATATATTAAGGTTCTTAGGTTGAAGGGGACGTTACCGGCGAATCGTGGGGACAAAAGAAAAGGAAAAATGAAGCGGGAAGAAGGAACCGTCATTATATATGTAACCTCCTGTAACCTCTCCTAAATTGACGCATCACTTAACTGTCCAAAAAAACTGTAAAAAACCACCTTGTAACTCCCGTAACCGTCGAGTTTAAACGGCCAAGATTTCATCTCAGCAAGTTTCAACGGTTCAGATGAGTTTCACCAGCGGTTACACTCACCGCTGGTAATATAATATATAATACCACTCTCGTTTCAACCAAATTATTTTCTTCGTAACAAAAAAATTAACACATTATATATGGAACATAGTCATTAATTCTCTGATTAAAAGTGATTTGACGGTTCAACCATAAATATCTAATAGAAGTGATTGTAAAACAGTAAGTAAAGCATAACTATTTAAAGGTGGAAGTTACTTCTAAAAATAAGTTTCTTCTCATCATAAATAATGATCAAACAAATACATTCGTTAACATATTTGGTCAAACTTTGCGTTAACTTTACAGCAAAAAATACGTGTTGTCATCAAAGTAAATTGCTGAAAAAAAATACATATTTAAGAAAGATAAAAGTAAATAATAGTATTTATTATTATTTAGTATTAGTCAACGGTCAAACGAATTAAAAGCGTTTGGTTGCATGCACATATGGTCACAAAAAGTCTTTGTCTCCTTCACAACAAAACACACACCTCTCTCTCACACACACTCACACGCATAAACGGCTCGGCTTATACGGCTTGATGAAGCCGTCAAACAGTCCTCTGTTCTTTCTATATAACCCCATTCATCACCCCCTGATTATCATCAAAACACTAAACACTCTCAATCTCTCTCTTCTGATCTCCATATCTCGAAACACTTAGCATCATCATCTTCATCTTCATCATCATCATCATCATCAAGCATCAGTTGAATACAGAAGAACAAATTTGTTGTGTAAATCATGGTTGAGAACGACGATTTAGGTCTGAGCCTTAGCTTGAACTTTCCGGCAGCAGCCGAGAGGATTCCGGCGTCAATTCCGATGAATTCGCCACCGTCGTTGTTCAATCTTCACCATAGAACGACGAATTGGTCCGATTCGTATCCGTCTTCATCAGGTACTTATGTTCTTACAAATTTTACAATCAAATCGTAAGAATTTGCCTAAATTGATCGATTTGTGATTTGCGGTTAGGTTAACAGATCTGCAATAACTGAACCTTTAGAATACCTAAATCGATCGATTGTTTGTTAGATACTTAGATCTACAATTAATTCAATCGAAGGTTCTAAATCTTCAAACGGAGTACTAATTACAACTGTTACATGCAGATCGGAACAACGGAGATGCGTTTAGAGTGGATTCGAGGTCGTTTCTGAAGGGAATCGATGTGAATAGGGTTCCGGCGACGGCGGCAGAGACGGAGGAGGAGGCCGGCGTCTCATCGCCCAACAGCACGATCTCGAGCATCAGCGGGAAGAGGAGCGAGCGAGACGTCGTTGCGAACGACAACGACGCCGAGAGAGCTTCTTCTCGAGGAGTTAGCGACGACGAAGACGGCGATAACTCGCGGAAGAAGCTCCGGCTGTCGAAAGATCAATCGGCAGTGCTAGAAGAAAGCTTCAAAGAACACAACACTCTCAACCCTGTTAGTTTTATCGAATTTTACTTTAATTTAAATCTACTTCACGTCTCAAATAATACTCGACACAATATTAATTGTGCGATGAACGTACTCCTTTACTATTGTAACAATGATAATAATTTTGAATGATGTAATATTATTGTACTGATGATAATTTATTGGTTTATTTTGACAGAAGCAAAAGCTGGCTCTAGCTAAGAGGCTAGGGTTGAGACCTCGTCAGGTGGAAGTTTGGTTTCAGAATCGAAGGGCAAGGTTAGTAATTTTATACGTCTTACAAGGGTATTATTGGAATTTTGAATGTTTTATATGATCAATAACGAGTTGTCAATAGATAGTTCACATTTAGGTGTCTAGTGAAATTCCAATTGTCTCCTTAGAAATGAGTCAAATTATTAAAGTTGGTTGCTTTGACGGTGTTACAGGACGAAACTGAAGCAAACCGAGGTGGATTGTGAGTTCTTGAAGAGATGTTGTGAAAATTTAACAGAAGATAATCGAAGGTTACAGAAGGAATTACAAGAACTACGAGCTTTAAAACTTTCACCGCAACTTTATATGCAAATGACTCCTCCGACGACCCTCACCATGTGCCCATCGTGTGAGCGTGTAGCGGCTCCACCGCCAGAAAAGTCAGTGAACCAGCAACACAACCGGTCCCACCTTACACCTATGAACCAAAACCAAAACCAAAACCAACACCAGCATCGAGCATTGCCATTCAACCTTTGGCCAGCACCTGCTAACCAGGTTGTTCATCGACAGATGAGCACACTCCACCCCCGAGCATGATGGGTTGAAGATTCGAATGGGCATTTTGGTCATTTCAGGCCTAAGATATGATTGGGGTTTGGTTGGTTGATTAGGATCTACAGATTTGGTCTAATTGACCAATTTGGATGTGGGGTTTATCTTTACTTTAAGGGTTAGTTTTGTAATTCTAAGTTTTAGATTTTTAGTGTTTTACAATATTTTTCTTCCCTAAGTTTTAAAAGAAGAAAAAGACAAAGACTCATTGCATGAACGGGAAGACACGTGTTACTAGTGTTGTAAATTCTCTTACTAATTAAGTATTTATTAATTCCTCAATTATTCCAGTCATAATAAAGATCCTTTATATTTATATAATATTTACAAAGATAAACATTGAAAATTAATGTAAATGATATATGAACAATTCAATATTTTATAGTAATAAATCATATACCTTTACTAAAAGTTCTCATAATGTCGCTTGACAGAAACTGAAGGCTGGTCACATTGCTTTCCAAGGGGAAGATATGACTTTAAACCAAATAATTTTTTGAGTCTTTTAAATTTTTAAGATTTAAAAAAAAAATTAGATGTAAAGTTCGGGTTGGTAAAGTCTCTATTAATAGCAATTTATTTAATACAATTGCTTTTATTAGCAATACAAAAAAGAAAGAACATGTTTTATTGGTATGTTCTTTGTAACTCCTAAGCAATACGGGTTATAATATTTTTCTCCATGTTTGAACCTTCACATTCTCTTATTCACTAATATGATATGACAATTAATAGATTTATTAAAATGTTTATTAAGAAAATTTTATTAAACAATTTATAACACATAAAACTTGAAGAATAATTTAACTATTTTTATTGAAAATACTTGAAAAGAAAATTTACTTAAACCGTCATAATAGATTGTAAGTTTGTAAAATGCTACCATATACTCATAATATCTGCAACAAGCTTCACTATGTCAACTGCTATATATATCATGTCAAAATTATACTATATAGTAAATAAATAACAATGAAAAAATGCAAAGCGTCATAACGTGCGCTGACGTTTGCTAGTTAAGAACATTTCTTACATGCGTTGAAGATTAATTTATATATTATTTCTTTGTTTCTGAATCTAAAAATTATTCACAAGTTTAACTTATTTTCTTGTTAAAAATAAAAAAAGATGCAATATAAAAAGTAATTACTACTTATCTTATAATGATACATTTGTATAATATTGTCTAGAAATTTAAATTTCATATTCAACCTAACAAGATTGTCATTTCTAGGCAAACAAAATGATTATTTTGGGAAAGGAGGTTGAAGTTGCTTTTAACTTTATCTTAGAGAGATATAATGTTAGTTGGTGTTAGGCTTTTTGGCATTATATACCATAAGTGAAGGTTTATTCGGTAAGAAGTTTATTGACTTTAGGATTAATTTTCACAATCATAATGGTATTTGATGTTATCTTCTACCCATTTCAATTTAAGTTATCTGCATCTAAAATCAACCTTTTATTCATATAATTGAAATATAATCATTTAAATAAAACTACAACCAAATTACAAGTGTAGTTTGTTCACCCACAGATTAATAATCTGAATTTATTTATTTAGGTTAAATAAGTGATAGACTTAAGTTATTTATCTTTGTTAAAAAACAAAACAAATGTTGTCAGTTGTATAGAGTGCGATAACCAATAAATTACAAATACATATTGAATTTACGAGTTCATCATGTTGGAAAGGATTAATATAAAAATGTTTTTTTTTAATTTCGATACATATAAATCAAAAAGAAAACAATAAAATTATTTATCTAAAGATAAAGACAATATAGAAACTAAAAACATAGCATGTGTAATATTACATGGTCTTTGTCATTTTCTGGTCACTACAACAATCATTCCGACTGTCTCTATGTAGATCTAGAAAAAACAAGTTAAATAAGAAACAAATATTAAAGTTTTTCTTTGTCAAAATCCAATGATTTGTTTTGGAAAATTGAGGCATAATTTACTTGGACCATTTTTTCTAACCAACCTTTTTGACTTGGAATGTAAAAAAAATTGTTTTTGTAATGAATAGTCATATCTTAACATGGTTTATTGACTTTAAAAATTATGGTTCACGGTTAGGCGATTCCCCTCTCTCACACATAATTATATATATGAAAAACTAAAATTAGGATCAGTATCTATACTATCGGTCACGTGTCACTAGTTAATTAATTGGCTCAGTTCATTATATATATGAAAAACTAAAATTAGGATCAGTATCTATACTATCGGTCACGTGTCACTAGTTAATTAATTGGCTCAGTTCATTCATTTAAGTATTTAGTTTACGTTATTCTTATTAAAGAAGTGTGGTTCAGTTTTGTTTACAAGAAGGTTAGTTGGTCCACTAGTGACACACCTACTTCAGCCCCTGAATCATTCGGGTTCGACTCTTGGTTTAGCAACGAAACAACTAGAAAATAACAAACTACCAAATAACCCTTTAAGAAAATAATCAAAAAACGTCTTTGAATTAATATAAATAGACAGAAATAAGAATTTGTGCCGAGTCGATTATCATAATCGTTTTTCTTGTCATTCACTCTAGCTACCTATTTTTGAGACGACAATTAGAAGGTCAAAAATGATTAAAGGAAATATTTTAAATTTTGAAACTAGACTTTGTTATAAATAATTTTCGTATTTTATGGGTCAACATATAAACTATTAAACTTCTCATCTAGTAATCACATATCGATCTTTTTAGTCAAAGTTTGAGATTTGGAGATCTTGGGTATGATTTTCGAGTCCATGATGACGTGTTAGGTCTTGGTTTTGATTAGTCATACCGGTTACTCTTTACATTTAGACTATTAACATTAGGACTTTTTTTATTTATTCATTCACTTGTTATTGTTGGTATTTGAATGATACTACTGGTCAAATAGTTAATGATGTAATTATTATGACTTTCAATATTTTTTATTTATTTGAATATAGAAAGTAACTAAAAAATGAAAAATGAAAATAACTTAACGCAAATATTATTAACTAGTTTTAATAAACTCGTTTATTACACAGGTTGAATAAATATAATATAAAATTTTATTTTACTGAATATAAAACGATATTCTAATATAAGATATGATTAAATTACGTATGACTAAAGATTATAAGAAAAAAATATTGATATTAACTTTTTAAATTTTTTATTTTTTCTAAAAAAAATTAAACATTTTATTTTACAAAATAAACCTCTATTAAAATTGTTATCTTTTTAAAATTTCCCATTATAACTCTCAGTTTAAATTAATTTTATTTTATAAAATTGTATTTTTTAAAAAACTCCAACTTTAAAATAATTTCTGTTTTCTTATTTTTTTTATTTTTGGAGAAACTTCTTGTTATAAAAATTTGATTCTCTACCAATAACAATAATAAAAAGATTTTTTTCCTAATTTATTAAAATTATTTTTAATATAAAAATTAAATAATATTATTAGTTAATAATATAATTATATAATAAAGGAGAAAATATAGAGTTGATTGATAAAGATTTTAATGATGGCATGCGTCCTCTTTAGTTATTTTTTATTACAGTTACATATTTAAAAACAAAACACATGTTTAAATTTGTCTTTGTTTATATAGGACTGTTGACTGAGATGGCCTACATTATTTGAATGTATTAACTTCATTTGAAATCTATAATTATAATAAAAAATATTAACATAACATGATTATTAATTATCACTTGTTATTTTTAAATTTTTTTGTTATGTGGTAACTACTAACTAACATGAAATTATCATATATATTGGAGATTAGATACTTGTAACATTAACCTTAATCGAATTTAAATAAAGGACACGTGCACATGATATATGATCCTGGTATAGTTTGAAAATGTTATTAATCATATTTACATGGTATTACAAGTCAGCTTTAATGTTTGATATGAAGTTTAGCGACCATGGTTAGGGTTGTAAGATCTCATATTGAGAGATCTAAGATGATATATTAGTGATCATGGCCCTGGTTGCAAGATTTAAGTGTTGTTTGTTTTTTTTGCAGGAAAACGTCTGCAGTCTGCGTACCACATCTGCAGACATCTGCAGCAGAAGAGGTGGACCAAATGTCTGCAGTCTGCAAGAAAAAGACTGTTTGTTTTGTTTAACATATGCAGAATGCTGAAATATTCTGTAATTAAACTAATCATACAAACAAACTAACCATATACAAACTAATCATATACAAACTAATCATATAAACAAACTAATCATACAAACCATATACAAACACAAACTATTGACAGCTCTAAGAACAAAATGAAGCAAACAAAGCAAATGAAAGATATCCCAGCTAACACCACTTCTACAGTTATACGGACAACAGTTTCAAACATTTTCACCTTCCAAAAAAGCCCCCATATTAACAAATAAATCAAAAAGGCCCCACTTTCAGTTCATTCTTCAACCCACAGATCTTTTGATATCTATTGACAACTCTAAGAACAAAATGAATCAAAAAACCCCCAAATTCACAAACTTTTGTCATCAAATTTCACATCTCCCACAACCAAACCATCTTATCAACCCAATTAACCCAATCAACCATCACAATTTCATCATACATGACTACAATCCGATAACAAAAAGATCAAATCTCAAAACCCAAACCAATAACATTAGTACCAACAAGAATTATCATCACCTGGAGCGAGAAACATCATAGATCTTCCCCTTAATAGCCATCAACAAGGGCTTATTGGGATCAGAACCATCGTAAGGCCTCAACTCCTCCTCTGTAATGCTTCCGATTTGCACAGGCTCACGCAGTGCGATCTGCTGCTCACGCTTCACGGCCATGTAGTCGTCTGCAGCTACGAACATGCCGGAGACGATCTTGTAGACCACCATGACCATCGCCGATATGGTGAAGAACGCCTCCGGCGAGAGTCCGGTGTAGTGGGTGATCGCATCTGTTATCGTTGTGTATAACGCCATTAGGGTTTAGGGGGTTGCGAAGGGGGAGGGCGGCGGTAGAAGGCCGACGGGTGCAGAAGGGGGAAGATGAAGATGGATTTCAGGGTGGAGAAGAGGTTTGAAGATCTCAGAAGATATAGGTCCACATCTTCTCCATGCAGACCTCCTGCAGACGTTTTTTAATGAAACGTCTTCTAAAAAACAAACACTCTGCGCATTCAAAACCTCTTCCCGCGTCTGCGTGCGCGCAGATGAAGAGTTGGGGAAGAGGTTTTGGTAAAAAACAAACACCACCTTAAACGCACATAGCTTCTTAAGATTCTATAGGTTGAGCATTTAAAAAGGAACAATTTCATCTTTTAGGGTGTCATTTCACTTTACATAATAAAAAAGTTCCATGGGTGTTAAGAAACTATTTATGCACGATGATTAATTTATTTTATATACGAATAGATGTATACTACTTCTATAGTTAAATGTAGGATTGTTTAAAGCGCTCGCAGTTTGACGGTCGTTCGTAAATTGCTCGCTCGAAGCCTCGAATATCTACTTGGTTGTAAACGAGCCGATCGGTGGTTTGAAAACGAGCCAAGCACGAGCAAAGATCTACTCGGTTCAGCTTCGATCGACTCGTGAATAGCCCTAGTTAAATGCTCTAATATGTTGGTAAACTTTATATCATCTTTTTTTTTATAGGTTGAAGCTTAAAAAAAAGTTGGGCTAGTGAATATAACACAATATGAGATGGGCTTGAACTTCAATTTAATTAATAGGTTGTAGTGGGCTGCAATTGGGCTAATGAGAAGAAGAAAGGCTTTTTTTGCCATTTAGGTACCCTGATTAGTTCACCTAGGTTCAAGAAAATGACTTTAACAGGCTGTTAACTATCAAATGAAACTAGTAGTGGGCTACTATTGGGCCTCCTTAAACTACATGTATGAAAAATTGGGGTCCTTCAAATGGAGAACCTTAAGCAGTTAAGCACTAGCTTTAAAATTTAGAAGACTGGGCCAACTTTGGGTTCTAAACTTCTAGGTATGAAGTATGGAACTAGGCTTAATAATATTATTATTATGTTGTACCTAAATCATATATAAACCTATATTAGTTGCTCATACAAGCCCAATCTCGATCTGTTATCCCATCGGGTTCTTTTTATTTATCACTCTATCATATATAATTATCATAATAATCTGTTCTAAAAACTTTAGTTACAATATAAGGTAGAAAAGAGTACCATCATCAAAATTTCAATACTCTATTTTAGATAACATAGTCCACAACGTTTGTTATGAACTTTAAAAAATTTAAACACAAAGGGGAAGTCTTGGGAGCTAAGAAAAACAAAAGGACTTTGTAATGGTGATGGTGATTGCGATTGTAAGGTTGTCGTGGTGTTGTTCGGTTCTTAGCTTTAACTGAAACCAAAATCGAAACTTTCGGTTATGAGATATTGATAATCGATCGGTTTCGATTAATTCGGTCGTGGTTAATCGATTATTAGCACTGGTTCGGTTCGATTAACTGAAAGGATTTTAATTAATAAACATTATGATATTAATTAAATGATATCAACTTATATTTTTCTTTTATACATTTCTACATTTGTTAACCATATTTTTTAATAGGAAAGGAACATTTTAGCTCATTTATCACCAGTTATTGGCTACGAAAACCCAATTGTAAAAAGGACCACAAGAGGAAAAATTAGAATTGTTTTGTGAAGATGAAATTTCACTTAGACTTTTTATTGGGAAAGAGTAAAGAAAAGGAGAAAAAAAAAGAGAAAGAGAAAAGAAAGAAAAGGGTAATGTAGTAATTGCAGCACGTTTAAAGGGATTGTTTACCTGAATCATCATATCATTTGTTCACATAAGTTTCCAACATAATAATAATCAAAACCTAAACATATTACATGAATCATTGTGTCATGTATGACTTTAACTTCCTAAGTGTTATAAATCACAATATACTCTTTACCATCGCTCATACGAGACGCGACTCTACCTATTTTTAGGGTTTCGAACGAAGTTTTTAATTCGAGCTTTTTATGTAAACAAGAATGTGACATTCTAATGATTACAAGGTTTCAAGATCTCCGAGTAACATCTGCCATTCATGATCATTACTATGTGATTTCTTCAGCCAATATACCTTCACACATCCGACTCCCACAATTAGAACAACGATTGCCACGAGACCTAATTCTGCAAAAATTAGTAACGACATTAAAAACCAAAATGAGGACCAAAACAAAGGCATTTCGATTAGATTACAATCAAGATGGTTAAGCAAGTGTCAATATTTATCTAGAAAGAAAACAGCACGTTTGACTTCAAGGTCAAACAAACGAGCATTCAGTGTCCAAATTCCAGCGCATTATGTAAAATTTTTAACCTGCAATGGACCCATGATGTGAAGAATGGTAGATGGTAAATAATAAAACAATAAAGATATTTGAAGCTGAAAGTCAAAACTGAACTCTTGATGTTAAAAATCTTTACTTTGACTTCAAAAGTCAAAGCAAAGTCATGGTTTCTTTAGGCATTAGTGCATTACCTTCTCCAATGGAATGAAAACCAAACTCTCTCTTCACTTCTCCAAAATCTTTGAAACCAGATGAATCCCAACTCAAGTCAAGACCAAAACTATCATCCGAAACATAAGAACTATACGCGAATGGAATCAACACAGTTTTCACAACCTTACAAGAATCGGGCACATGTAAGCATGACTCCACAACATAAACATGGTGTCTAGAACCACTTAAACATGGTATTTGTTCAAAAGAGCCCGAAAGATCGGTCGAGCAATTCAAATACGTGTAGTTTTTAACAACATGATAATACCGAAAGGGCGTAGAATCAAGATTTAAGTTTAAGAACACTTCAAAAACACAATCTTTCTGGTCGATTAGAGTGAGTTTCTTGGGATCATAGGAGATGGATTTCACACCCAAATCGCCGTAACCTCGAAAATTCAACATGGTTTGATTGTGTTTGCAGAATGAATGTACTTTGAATGGAAAATTGATATTATCATGGCTGCATGTATTAGAGGTGAATTTGCCCTCAAGAACCTTCATGAATGTGAAGATGAAGAAAGTGAGAAAGAAAAAGTTGCAAGCTTCCATTATAGACGGTTGAATTGAATTCAATAAAGCTGTAAAAGATGAATTTGAAGAAGAAAAGTTAGCTTCTTGGATATTGAGTAGGAGGTGTTCAAGTGTATATTGTCATTCTTTGGGGGCTTGTTTAGCTTTAGTTACGGTGAATGAGAGAGAACCAGGTATAACCTGTAATGCATGAAGTACTAATGGTGGTTTGGGTTTGCTTGCATAGGAAGCAACAGAAATTGGGGAAAAGAATTTCATATGAGAATAATTTTTAACCATTTCCCGATAAGTATTTTGTGATGATAACGGGCTCTTAGTCTAGTTTTTTTTGAATGGTGACTTTCTTATAAGTGACTCCTGTCACATCGCCGGTGAGACGACCCTAGCCAAGATCTGTTCCAGAATAGTTTGACAAATGATAATGGGCTCTTAGTCTAGTGACATATGATATTTATTTTTTATGAGAATAGTTTGACAAAATATAAGTTTAAATTTTTGACTAATGTGGTTTCTTTAAAGTTAGACGAATTTCAAGACATCACATCATCGTTAAGAAGGTTTTATCTTTTTAGTTTAATGAAGTGTTGTTTTTATTTTATTACAAGCTATTGTAATTAATATTTTAATAAAATATTATATTTATTATATTAATGTTTTATTTTTTACTTTAATAAATTAGTACGCTCATGTGGGAAACATGAGAAAAATTGAGACGACTTGTTTAAAATTTAAAATATCAAGAAAATAAAAGCATTATAAGCTGAGATGGTTAAAAAATATTGATCGTAATTATATTGTCTTTCTTTGAATTTTCCCCTTACCGGATGATCTAGGATGAATCTTGACGGCATAAAATAGATGAATTATTAGAGCATAAAATAAAATAAAATAAAACAAAACAAAACAAAACAATTCAAAACAAGACAAAACACACACACTCTAACTGATTTGCAATAAAAGTCAAATTACCCTAGTTTAAAAATCCAAAACTCAACAAATAAAAACTGTGAGGATGTTAATTCTTACCCACTTTTAGCTAAACGTTGACCCATCAGAAGAATGTTTCTCAGTCAATCTCATGCTTACTTTAAACAAGAATCGATCATATTCATCAAAGTCATATAACAAACAAAAACTTAACCTTAAAATATATTAAACTTGTTGCAAACCAATTCATGTTGTTTTATAAAAATTACCTCCGTGGCTTAAACGTTATAATATGATTGATAATTCCAAACAAAGAATGACAATAAAACTATTCTTTTTGGATACCTTTCGAATTTGAATGGATATATGATGCAACCCAAAAGGTTTTATATGTTTGTCCAATTGTCCTTAAGGGTTGTTTGATTGCAGTCTTACCCGGTCAAAATCTCTTACTCACTGACCTGGTCATACATTTTGGTCTGTCAGCGTGTTTTATGCAGCCTATAACACGTCTGACCCTGTCAGCAGGGCTGACCCGTGCCTAAATTTCCCCTTACCCAGTCAGATCTGAAAACATCTCTTACTCGGTCAGCAGGGACTGATCACAGAATCAAACAGCCCCTTAGTTTATTTAGTTTTGTTGGTTTTGGTAGCAGTAAGCGAAAGTTTTTGTATTTGATGTACTGTACAAATGAATAATAACAAATGTAATACGAAAGGGAAATTTCTGCTAGCTAAGCTGTTAATCTCACTAATCACTTGACGTTAATTAAGAGTTAAAACGGTCACAAGATTAAAATGAAGAGTTACAAAAGCTAAAAGGACAAAATGATGAGGAGTTTGCCTACGGATGGCAAAAGAACAAAAAAAGAAAATAAAAATTACAACTCAAATAATTATACGTGTATTTTTTTTTTCAAAATTACCATAAAATCAAAATTTTATTATTTTTTCTTAAAGTATAGTATTGGTATATCAAAAGATAATTTTCTCTTTAAATTTGGATGTGGATATATAGACATCCCAAAATTATAAATTAACACTCCAAAATTATAAATTAACACCCTAAAAATTCTATACGAGTCGTATAACCCCGTACGCGCCGTATAGGGAGGCGTATAGCTCGTATAACCCTCTGACAGCCCTCTGAACTTTTCCACGCAGTCAGTGTCAAAATTTGCTATACGCGTTGTATAGCCTTATATGTGTTGTATAGAGGGGTCGTATAGGGCTATATGGGGCGTATAGCTCTCTGACAGCCCTTGAATTTTCCTCATTTTTAGTGTATTTGACCATATACGTCGCGTATGGACCCATACGCGGCTTACATACGCGGCGTATAGGGATGTTGATTTATCAGGGTGGATGTCTCTATATTAGGACCCTTAAATTTTGGTGCTGGTATTTATCCACCAAATCACAGTTTGAGGTAAATTCAACTTAAATTTGAAAAATATTACATAAAAAAATTTGTTTTGTATTTGTACTGCATTTAATAAAATCTAATATCTATATTTAACTTTATAAATAATATACATTTTTACATCATTTATAAAATATTTTTCACGCATTGATCATTTATATCTCACTTACTCTCTGTTTAAAAAACTAATGAAGTAATTAAGTAACCAAATTAGCAAATTGATGTTACGTGCTCTTCGATATATTAAGCAACAATACGAGTCGGGATATTTATTAAATGAAAATGATAAAGCAATAAAGAACACTATAATGTACGACGCACGAGGCAAAACCTTTGATCCTGTTAGATCGCCGGTAAAAACCTCAGGAGTAAACAATCTTTCACTGTCAGTTTTATTGATAGTAAAAAATGAATACTATTAGAGAGCAGAATCCTATCGAATGCTAAATGTTATAGATATTGTTTTCGAGTGTGCATATGTATATTATCTAATAACAATGAAAAGGAGCAAGTTCTCATTCCTAATCGATCAGATAGACCTCATATGATATTACAATAAAAATAACAAGGTCTCTAATATTCCAGGCGATATCCAGATATTTTTGGGACTCTCAGCGTACAACTTTTTCCACGACCATTGTGGACTCATTCTCTCACGTGCAATGTTCATTTCTTTGCTTTCCCTTCGAGTCTTACGCATTAACTCAGTCATTAACATGTTTCCTGTGACAATCGCATACATAAGAAACAAAATTTAAGTGATAACTTGAAATATAGTTCGAGATACATAACTGTCAAATATTCTTATCTTCCAAATTAAGTTTGGAATAATAGTAGGGATTCACTAAAACACAACCATTTTATTTCATGTTTTCGGATCACTTTTGTTTAAATTATAGTTAGATTCATTAGCTTTTACTCATTATTCGTTATTTTGTGTTTCAATAGAAGCTTGGATGCTACAATAGAAGCTTGGGTGTTAAAAGTGATGAAATTGCGTGGGAAACGAAGAAAAAAGCCCAAAAAAGGCGGAAAGACCAACACTTAGAATCTTTTTAAGTGAAAAACTAAAAATCTCTGGAAAATCTCATCTACGCAATAAGCACAACAGGAGGGCTTCTCCTGCACGTATCGCATAGATCGTAATTTAGGGTTTCGGTAAATTTTTAATCTATGTGATAGGCACAGCAAGAGGACCTCTCCTGCGCGTATTGCGTAGATGGCGTTTTCGGGAAAATTTTACAAAGTTGTATTTAAATAACTTTTCTAAAAAAACATGAAGTTTGACCACCAACCGTTTCAAGTGCATTCTCAAGGACGAATAGAAACTTTTGCAAGGATTTCAATCCAAGGATTGAAGCTAGGATCATAGGAACAATTGCAAACGTTTGATCACGGGTTTTCACCTTTGTAACTTTGTTTATATAGACATTGTTTTGAATATGTTGATATTGCTTTCATTGTTTGAGATGATGATTTTACTGAATATGAGTAGCTATGATCATAATAATACCTAGGTTGATGATTAGTATGTGTTAACTTGAATGGATTTTGGTTACTGAACGGTTTTTCTGGTTAATGCTTATGTAATGACGTTTATTCAATCTATTGGATGAGTTTGAGTGTTTTGACACAATCATTGATGATTTCTATATTACATATGTTAGTTGTTGAATGTCTTTCATAAAAACTTGTATATCTAAATCGATTACTTTGTGTTTTTTATCAGTTGATGGTTTGCTAGACGTAGTAACCATAGGAATTGGGTTGAATTGATTATTAAACCTTAATGCTCTTCTTAATTTGATTCTGAGAGGTGGGGATTAATCGAATTGTTCTTGTGGTTAGTTGCTTAGAAATAAGCGGTTTGAAAGAAGTTTTCTCTAAGCTAATTAATTGCATTGTTTTTTCATGTCCAATAGATTGTTTAAAGGTTGCCCCTTTCATTATCAATGAATTGTGTTAGTTAGATCAATAGATTAGCTATCAAACGGGTACATAAGTGTTGTCAAAGAGGCTTAGCGGTAAACAAACAAACAAACAAACATACCCAGTGTCTCCCGCTGAAGGGCAGGGTCTGGGAGGGGTATATGGTAGCAAGTCTTTCCTCTATCTAGAAAGATAGAGAGACCGCTTCCGAAGAGACCCCCGACTCGTTAACACAGGCAATAACAATAACAATCAAAATACAACGCATATACAAAGCATATGTCAAAGAGGCTTAGCGGTAATTTGACTAATCGGTAGTTTCACTCATCTTCTAGGTTCTCCTTTTGGTCACATCTAGAGAATGATCCGGGATCTGTTAAGTATCTTATAAGTTTGTTTCATTAGATCCCGATTTCACAATAGTTCAATAGCCATTTGAAGTTCAAGGTTCACAACCAAGATTAACCTAGGTAGTATCTTTCTCATTCTTGATTTTCTAAGAGTTTTTGTTTCCTCGTGTTCTAGTTGGTAAGTCGAGTGTTTAATCAATTAATTAAAAGTAGTTTTTTCTCTAGGTTCCTTATAAAAAAGAAGACCCCCCCCCCTTATTAGATCTATTTTTGTTTTGTCATTTTCGAGTTTAGTTTATTCTATAATAGCGTCTCTAGGGTTGGATTTCGGTCTTTCTTAGTCTTGTCTACATTCGATTAAGTTCACTTGCCTGTCTAGTGGTCCAGGTCTAAGTTTTTTTTGGTTAAATTTGAGTTTCTAGATTGTGTCTAATTTAGGTTGTATTGATTAGATCATTTTGTGAGCATCAATAACATTCTCTAATAAATAACTTCATGATTATCTTTTATTTAGAAAGATATAGTCAACAAAGTTATAATTATATGGTTCTTGGTGGTTATTTTGTGTTCAAAATACAACTTTGCTTTGTTATAGACGTAAAAAGTCTCGCTTTAATTCATGATAGACTTTATGACACTATGTTGCTTAGCGCAACGACACATGGGTTCAACAATGGTTAATCAGAAGAGTCGCTTCTTTCATACTTTATCGAATTAGATAACTCATTAAATTTAATGTCTCATCCCAACATACATATTTAGACAAGTAAACACAACAAAACAATTCATTTGAAAACATCAAGTGAATTAAATAAATATATCACGAGATTTGGTCATGTTTCTAATTTTTTTTCTCTGTTCATTAATCATGGGGTATGGTTGCAACTTGCAAGATTATGTAATCTTCAAGTCAATGCTGTGACAGGTAGCTTATAAGTTATAATAATTAATAAGTAAGTCAAAATTGAAATATTGACCAGACCAGGTCAATAACCCAAAGTCAAAATTGTTTGATATATGCAAATGGGAAAAGTTCACAAGCGTTTAAAATAAAAGTCCAAGTCAAGGTCACAATTAATTGCATGATGCAAAATCCTGCCTGATTAACTCCGATGCTGAAACATTCACGATAACAATTAAATAACAACAAATAATAAGCTTTGATACATAATTAAGAAAGTTCAATTATAACTAACTAAATATTTTTAATAATGTATTCATTATTTGATATAATAATATATAGTTGGAATAAAAGAAAGAGGAAAACTTCCACCCTCCACATCACTTTGCTACTATCATTACTATTTACTAGATTATTAGTCAAGAAAAGTAAACAAATCATTTCGTAAATAGACTTTGTAGGTAATTCAAATTTCTTTACCCTGATTTGATTCATGAAAAAGTGGGGATACTTCTTAAAACCATTTTTTACAAGTGTTACCTTATATAATGAAGTCTTTTTTGCTTTCCATCAGTCTCTTTACTATAGGTAATATCCGTGTTTAATTTGATTTTTGTTTGTCCATATAGGTAATGCCAAATACATAAACTACATTTAGTGTATAAAATTTGTTTAAAATACATATATTCGTGACTTTCTAATAGATGTCTTCTTCTACCTCGAGGTACTCGATGAAAATTTGTTAGAGACATTTTGAGGGTGTAATTATCCTAAAGTGGATAACATTTGGCATTACTTCTGTATAAGTGATGATTATGTTAGTAACCAAAAAGCATAGTCGATTGTGTTTTAAGTAGATGTATGGATCTTATCATCTTTTTATAAAACTTTATTTTAAGCTATTTATAAAATATACCTCATTTTTGTTTTTTTAATCGGCATCCTTTAGACCTTTAATCTTAAGTGTTGTAGATGCATATATTCTTTTTCTTTGAACGGCCAACGAATAATTTTTAAATCCGGTCATCCGGGTAAACCCATTGGCGAAAGGCCACCCAGGCACGCGAACACAGACAGCGCTGGTGACCCTGCTCGCCCACCATTCCAAGTGAAACCCACCACCCAAAGGCCACTGTGGTAAAACTTTTGATCCAATTGGAGCATATTGCACCTAGTGAGACTTCAACCTATGATCTCCACTTTGGAAAGTCATAGGGTGACTCCTCCTAAACCAGTTGATATAGGACTCATTGGCAGGTGCATATATTCTAATAATAATATTTGTTGTCCATATTGTCATTTTGATATATGCATTATGAAACATAAATATTGCACATAAATAGGAGATGAAATTTCAGCCATGAACTAAGTCACTTTGTACTATTTAACTTTAACCGAGTTTAAAGGTGGTCACTATACCTATGAAAATATAATCTAAGGCAAAACACATCTCAATTTCTGAATTTATTAAGAATATTATACAATAATATACTTTCATCTCTTTTTGAAAAAGTTGATGTGTATTTGTTTTAATACTTAAATGGAATATAGATGATGTAACATTTATTCTATTATCATATATAAGTTGACCCGGTGTTAAAAACCGTCAAAATTATCATGTGACATGAACTTCCAAATCTTTTTTCTGTTATGGTACAAAGTTATTCGTCACGTTTTCAGAAATTATTCTCAAGTCGGATGAGCATTTACACAAGAGTGTCGACTCGTTTTGACCTTAGTATAACAATTCATTCATTTATTGCATGTTTGGGATTGTTTATTATTAACCTACTTTTAACTTATTAAATTTTGAGATGTTAAAAAGTACAAAAAAAATTATTTACTAAACTCAAAATAATTTTTCAAACTGATTTTTTCATATAAGTTTATTTTCAATCAATATAAGTAATCCAAAACATGACCTTAACACGAGCCAATGAGAAATAACTTTAACTAACGCAATGTAAGCATTTGATCCCACAACTATATCGCACACTAACCGATTGAAGCGAATAATGTTTGCGTATTAATACTTTATTTTACCGTCAATACAAATAAACTCTCTTGCTCCGGTTTATTTTACAATGAATTATGCATTAAAGTTTTGTACTCTTAGACATGCTTTATAACATCATTTTGATATTATTGATTTTTTATAAAATCCAAAAGCAAATACTTTTTCATTATCGTTAACTTCAAAATCTGCATGCTTCCATAATCAGTCTTCCAAATCGTGATATCAATTAACCTGCAAATCTCTCACCGGCGATATGTAGCCACCGACGACGGAGGACCACCGCACCGCCACCGCATCTCCGCCGCTCCATTCGACGTTACGACGGGGTCACCGCATCATCCACCGTCGTTTCCACCGTAGTCCTCTTCCTCTTAGGGCTCCGATCTTCATCTTCTTTCATCATCATCATCATCTTCATCTTCATCTTCTTCGAGGAATTCGCAACCTCAAGCGGAAAATTAAGAATCGCCTTACTACCTCTCATCGCAAACGCAGCTCTATCGTACGCTTCTGCAGCTTCAATCGCACTATCAAACGTCCCTAACCAAACCCTAGATCCACGACGCTTCGGATCTCGGATCTCCGCCGCGTACTTCCCCCACGGCCGCTGTCTCACGCCTCTGTAACTCCTTACAGCAGCTCGTGTTTCGACATCGATTGCTTTATTTGCTTCAATTTCAGGATAATCGATCGTCTGATTAGAGGAATCAGAAAAGCTGATTGAATCAGAGGAATCAGAGGGTGAAATGGAGCTATAACTGATGCAATGATCATCAAAAAGGTGTTGCCTGATGAATTCGAGAGCTGCAAGTTCGTCAGGTGTCGCCATGATTAACCAAATTGAGCTTCAAATTAGCAATGAAGAAGATGTACGGATGTGTGAAAGATTTTTGAATGAAGTAGAAGAGTAGAAATATGTATTTATAGCCGATAGGGATATATAGTCATTAGTCACAAGATCGTCACCGCTTTGCTTAAGAAGGTTCCATTTTAAACATTATTTATTAAAACAGTTTCGAATACAAAATCTATTTTTACTACAAAGTATGAAAATATACAATAAGTCATAAAAAATTATATCTCATAATAATATAAATCGAACTTCAAAAAACTAATTCCGATCTTTTGTTCCCTAACCGTCTTCACTAAGAAAAAAACGAAAAAAATTAACGTTTTTTTTATTGTGTCATTTATGAAAGACACAATAACGTCATTGTGTTATTATGAAAGACACAATGACATCATTGTTTCATAAAAAGACACAATGGAAATTTTTTTATTTATTGTTTATCTTTTTATAAAAGAAAACGACGAGAGGAACAGAGACTCTAAATTAATTTCTGAAATTCGATTTATATTGTAAGATATAATAATTTTTTATAACTTTTTTAACATCATTGTGTATTCTCACACTTTGTAGCAAAAATAAACTTTATAGAATAACCTCACCCATGTTTATTTATTTACATTTATATTTGTATTTGTTGCTTTAAATTAGTAAAATAATATTTTAATATGTTGTTTTATATTTTAATGAAATGGTACTACACGTATATGCATAAACTTCGTTTAAATAATATCATGATGTACTAACTTATAATAATTTTATATTGAAATATTGTCGAGGATAATGTCAACGTTCCCTTTTGTTAGAGCAATCTCATGACGTAACCATTCTAGAAATGTTCTTAATTTTCATTTGTTTTCAATCACACGATATGTATGTTTCCTTATTTTGTTTGTAATTATTGTAGTGATCCAAACAAATTGGAAATCAATCATACGAGACTACTGAGACACATAAAGACATCTTTATTAAATATACCCAATGAACCACAACTCATGATCGCAAAAGCTGAATAACGTAACGTAGATTCAAATTGAAATGTCATTAGGTGTTTTGAGAAGCGTAATATAACATGCTAACAATATCAGGGTTGTAATGTACCTAAAAATAATGAAATTTATATTGTCATCGAGTTTGGTCAGATTATACTATGTGTATATTATATATATATATAAATATAGAAATTTAAAAGAAAATTGGATTTTTAATAATCCAAAATATTGACTATCGGTCAGTACCAATCTCAACTAATAATTTGACCAGTATCAATTCAAACTTTCGATTTTGTTATTAATAACAGTCTCAGTCTAACAGTTCGTTAACTTTGTTAGTTTTTTATGACATATCACGTGATTTGGCTCATAACGTGACATATAACATAGTTGTGATTATATATATAAACTAGTAATTATGGTGCGCGCGTTGCCGCGCGTATGAGAGTTTTAATGTAACTTCAAATTAAAATTAAAATGAATGTTCAAAACCACAAAATCAGTAAAATACACAAAGTAAAACGCACCAAAACTACAAATCCATAACACACCAGAACATACGGAACCCAAAAACTAAATCAAAGCCCAACACCATACACAAAACAAACGAAAATCAAAGCCGTAAGAAAGTGACACAGTCCAAAATAGAAAACCGACGAAAATCAAAGCCCCAAAAAGAGCAAACAAAAGGAAAAACCAAACCTTAATAGCGATAATCGTCAGGGTATCGATAACGAAAAAAGAAAGCAGTAAACTGGAGAAAGACAACGTCAATGAACCCTACAAATCAAAAACACGTGTCCAGATACAAAAAACCCCATCCCAAATTCTCGAGCCCACACACAAAACAAACCATATTAAAACACAAACAAAAAAAGGAAAAAAAAATAAACACACAAACAAAATAATCAAAGAAAATTTTAAACAAAAAAAAGAGAAAACCCCCAAACAAAATAATCAAAGAAATTTTAAACAAAAAAAAGGAAAATCCCCACCGAACAAAGCTTTTAATTAGTAATATAATATATTACTCAATCTTCTTTTTTGTAAATGATTATTTTCTAAAGTTATTCAGCATAACGATTTTCTCGCTAGTCGAGTGAGTAGCTTGAAGACAAAGAGAAGCACAAACAGAGTGACATATTTATATTTATGTAATACCCATGTCACATGCCATGTCACGAGGAACATCACGTTCCACGCCATGAAAAAGTAACGAAGTTAACGAACAGTTAGAAGATGACTGTTACTAGTAACAAATCGAAAGTTGTGATTAATATTGGTCAAACTCTTAGTTAGGATTAATACTGATCGGCAATCAATAGTTTAGTTATTACAATCTAATTTTTCAAATTTAAATGAATTAGGGCCCTTATTATTCACTTATTTCAAGAAATCAAGAATATCTTTGAGGGTGATTGGGCTAATAAGAGCAACATAAAATCGAAGCCCGACTCCATCATAATGAGCCTACTACCGTATTCTTTCCTATTTTCTAGACCATAATCGGCCCAAGAAGAAAATCCATACCAAGCCCATTAGATCAATCCGATGAGAAGCACCATACACTAGGGGTGTTCATCGGATCGGATAACGGATTATTCGGATTATTCGGATCGGATTATTCGGATATGAAAATTTCAGGACCCTATCCGAAATCCGATCTGATCCGAATAAGGATTTTTCTATCCGATCCGAATCTATCCGAATTCAATTCGGATCGGATTCGGATATATCCGAATAATCCGAATTTATCCGAATAATCCGAATAAACCAAATAACATTTTTTTTTTTTTCTATATATTTTTTTTGCTAATTTTTTATTTTTTCCATTTTATAAGTTAGAAAATATAATAAATTATATAAAACTAAAGAATAAAATTTGACTTGTACACAAATTCAAATTTTAGAACATAATAGGCAATTGTATAGAACCCGAATATTAGAATCTCTAATTTAGAACGACGATCGATTATACATAATTATTTAGGATTATGACTAGAATGAGTAAAGATTATTGTGTATTGAGTTGAAAACATAATATATAGTTGAGTAATGAGTATTGGGTTAGAAACATAGTTGAAGTCTTATTCGGATTAATCGGATATCCGAATAATCCGAATAACCCGAATAAAAAAATTGTGATATCCGAAATCCGATCCGAAATCCGAATAAGGAATTCGGATTCGGATGAGATCCGATCCGAATATCCGAATAAAGATTCGGATCGATTTATTCGGATTCGGATACGGATCGGATTTCGGATATTTTCGGATATCGGATTTTTTGAACACCCCTAGAGCGTAGGTCCTCACCGCACGTGTAGTGGACAAGCAGGTTGCATTGGTGCAGGTGCGAACTTGCTAAATCAAGTCTAGAAAGTAGGTATACTTTACGTTATCAAAATTAGCTATTTCTTTTCATCAACATAACCACTAAATTAGCAATAACCTGGACATTAATCATTATCATTTAGTAAGAATATTTGGACCAAAATTGTAGAAATACATAACACAAGGACCAAATTGGTCATATTGATTTCAAAGTTTTCAATTACTTCTTATAGTGGATAATGATAAAAAAAAATAAAAGTTCCCGTTTTATACACATCATGGAAGTTACTTTGAGCATTCCAAGTTGTTTGGTGGCAAATTCAATCCCTTAAAAAACCAAACTTACAATTCCACCCCCTCAAGTTTTTCTATATATACCCTACCAATTCCCATGGTATCCCACTTGATCAATTCTTCATACCATCTAACATCTGACCGTTGACTTTCTTCCCTCCATTTTTTATCTCAAAAAACCATCATGCAGATCGGATCAACACTTCCGGCGAACAACCTCCACGTATTTCCGGCGAGAATCTCCGGCGGTGGGTGTAATTACGGATCACTTTTAAACCCTTTAGGCAGAACATGTTATACTACGAAGATGATGATGATGAAAACAACCACCAGATCAACACTGCAACACCTCTCAAATCTTGAAAAGCTATTGGGTTCAGAGCCTCATGTGATCTTGAATGATTCTGAAGTTGATCGGAGTGGAATCTCCGGCGAAGGTCCGGTGGATAACAGAGAAAAAGGGCTGCTGGAAGGGCTGAATTTGCCTCGAATTTGGCCGGAGGACGCCGCGGCGGAGGAGATGTCGCCGCGGCATCTCAACCGCCTGCGGCGGTTGCTATCGAAAACCGGCATCGAATACTCTCCCCGAAACAGTTTAGCTTCACGGTGGAGGGAGTATCATGGGAGCAATAACTGGTCCGGTTTACTTGATCCCCTTGATGAGAATCTCCGGCGAGAGATGATCCGGTACGGCGAGTTTATTCAGGCGGCTTATCATTGCTTTCATTCCGACCCAGCCACGTCAGCGGAGGAGGCCCCGTCGGCTAGACACGTGGCGTTGCCGGATCGGGCCTACCGGTTACAAAGAATCTTTACGCGACTGCTTCGGTTGGGTTGCCAAAGTGGGTGGATAAACTCGCGCCAGGCCTCGACTGGATGAGCCAGCGGACGAGCTGTATTGGGTATGTGGCGGTTTGTGATGACCAAAGGGAGATATCACGTATGGGACGGAGGGATATAGTAATATCCCTTCGTGGGACCGCCACTTGTTTAGAATGGGCTGAGAATTTTAGGGACTTGCTGGTTCAAGTCCCTGGGGCGAAGAATCCTAATTATGGACAACCAAAAGTGGAGTGCGGGTTTCTAAGCTTGTATAAGACGGCTGGAGCCCATGTCCCGAGCCTGGCTGAGTCGGTAGTGGATGAAATCAAACGATTAATTCAGTTATACAAAGGCGAAACCCTTAGTATTACGGTGACTGGGCATAGTCTTGGTGCAGCAATAGCGCTACTGGTGGCTGATGACTTAAGCACATGTGCAAAAGACATGCCACCAATAGCGGTCTACACATTTGGCGGACCCCGTGTTGGAAACAACGGGTTCGCCAAACGTCTAAGTTCCCAGAATGTGAAAGTACTACGCATTGTGAACTCTCAGGATCTTATAACTCGAGTCCCAGGGATGTTTGTAAGTGAAGAACTCGACAAAAGGCTAAGAGAGTCAAAGGTTGCTAACAAAGTACTCAACATACTAGACAACAACATGCCATGGGCGTATGCGCATGTTGGGACAGAGCTAAGAGTCGACACAAAAAAATCTCCGTATCTAAAACCGGATGCTGATGTGGCGTGTTGTCATGACTTGGAAGCGTATCTGCATCTGGTGGATGGTTTTCTGGCGTCAAATTGTCCGTTTAGGGCTAACGCTAAAAGAAGCTTGGTTAAGTTGGTCCATGAACAAAACTCGAATATGAAAAAGCTATACACGAGTAAGGCACCAGAATTGAAGTTAAATCTTGAAAGAGATGTACAATTGCAACTTCCAAGTTGTTTGCCAAGTCCTTCTCAATAAAACCTTGAAAATACAAATTTGTACTGTATATGTATCAATAATGTTGCTTTATTCTTTTTTTCTTTTTCAAGAAGTGTGAACTGTTCTTCTTGTATATATGTATATGTCATTGGATTCTTTTATAAGTTATTAACGTTACATTCTTATATCCATAACCTGTATACGTAGAACAGTCTTGAGCCAGCTTATATCATAAGTTCATAACCATATGTAATTGAGTAGTTGACATAGAGAAATGATCGATAACGATGACTCAGGCCTCTGAGCTCCTAGCTAACTTCCAGTGGGTGTTGCATCCACCAAGAAACCTCCGGCTGGGCCGTGTGGCTTGGCTTCTAACCTGTTGGTGAGGCTTTCTTCCGAGCAGCTTCCATATGGACAAGCTTTAACACTTATGTTCCTTCCCTCCTGTCTAATTTGTTTAATTGTGATGCAAATTAGTGTACTGAATTGTCTAAGGTGTGTTAAATTCATAAAAATGAATTGGTTTTGAAATGATAAAACATTTTTTATGCTCACATATGACGTTCTAATTATGCATACCGTATACAAGTATTAAAAGTTTTAGATGTTTGAGTGAAGGTGTACCAAAAAAAAGTCCACATTGTGACCTTAACTCGATCTGACAAGCCATAGAAGGAATATAAGTATAACACATAGATAGTATTGTGTATAAAACCATGTCCTAAGGTTGATATGTCAAAGATATCTGGCTGATGAAGAGAAAATATGAAAAGAGGCGGTGAAAAATCAACCTGGATGGGCGGGATTGGGCGGGGCGGGGATTGCGAGAGTCGAGAGAAAAGAAGAGTGAAAAGAGAAAAGAAAGGGAAAGAAAAAGAGTACCAGTGAAATTTCTTCTGAGCAAACAAACGTAAAGAAGGTAGGGTCACATGTGGATATGGTTACAAAACTATGGTGATGGTCTAACTATCAAAGCACACAACCACTACGTATATTGTTATTTATTAACTTATTAACTAATTTAATCTGATGTAACCAACAAATTAAATATTAACCAAAGGTTACGAATATAAATCTTGCATGATACATGATTAGAATTTGGATGTACAGATGAGAAACTCTGCACCAATAACAAACTCTGGTTGGTCTTATATTTTCTTCCTTACCTCTTAATCTAATTATCACTCTCTAAGAATAGAAAATCAAGATCACAATAGAAGTCACAATCACAAACCCTGATCATTAATTTACTTTGTTTGGTTTCCTACACGAATCTTCTTGGGAGTTTGCTTAGTAATCTTTAAAAAGTTAAAAGAGATTTTTTAAACAATTAACAATACAATAATCACAATTTAACATTCAAATTCCAATTAAATCATGTAATTCAGAAAGAAGTGAATTAAAACCCAGATCATGTCAACTAGAATTCTCCATAAACACACATGATGTTGATAAAATAAAAGAGAAAAAAAGTAGCATAAACAGTATTAACACAATACCCATTCAACAATCTTATCCTACTTTGTACAAAGGTTCCCTGAATTCAGTTTTGCATAGAAAAGAATGGAAATATTTTCCACAAAGGGCCACCACTACTGGTGATCAATGGCTTTTTCGCATCAAGTATGAAAACAGACATGCTTATCACAGATGCATTGACCACCAAATAATGCTTACCCTTTTCAAGAAGAGCAGCAGCCTGACTTTTGGTTGACGGGTTGACCTCGGATTTGGACTGTTGGCGGTTTAGCATTGTTCATTGCCGGCTGGCTTGCCATCCTGGATTACCCGACAAATTAGTTTTTATCAAATGTCACTTTAAGTGAAATTAGTTTTTATCAAATGTCACTTTAAGTTAGAGTTAATGACACATGTAAACTTTAATCAGAAAGTACCTGTTTTTAATTTCAGCAGTCATAGCCATGAAAGCTTCTTCTACATTGGTGGAATTCTTGGCACTTGTTTCTAGAAATGGAATCCCAATCTCATCAGCAAATGCCTGCATACCAAAACTAACTCTTTATTATCTCCACTTTAAATCTTAACATATTGGCTGAAGTTAGCATTGTAAGTAATTGATTTTAGTGCAACTCATTTACATTTATTGCGATTATTACCTTTCCTGTTTCGTAGGACACAACTTTCTGAGAAGTCAGATCACATTTGTTTCCAACAAGAAGCTTGTTTACATTTTCACTAGCATAGCGATCGATTTCACTCAACCATTGTTTCACATTGTTGAAACTCTCTTGATCTGTCACGTCATAAACAACCTTCACAAAGAAATAAAAATATTAAAATAATTCCCAGATCCCTTATTTTTCAAACGAATTTTCAGCAACAAGGTTGTAAAGAAAATAATATGATGAATTATTTACAATAATGCCATGAGCTCCACGATAGTAGCTGCTGGTGATTGTCCTGAAACGTTCTTGCCCAGCTGTATCCCACTGTTTTGAAAAGAACGAGGACAATTAAAAATGTAGCATGAAGGTAATGAGTGATTAGCATAGAAAACATAGGTTTTCATGAGTAATGAAGAACACAAACTTAATGCGGAATTTCTACAATGGTGTAGCTTGAAAGATTAGCGTTAGAAGCTTACGATTTGAAGCTTAATTGTTTTGCCATCCTGTTCCACAGTGCGAATTTTCTATAAAAGAGAAATCAACTAGTAAAAATCATGCTTCTAATCTTCTATAAGGTCAAACGAGAAGGTCAAGTAAGAGTTGCTTACAAAGTCAACACCAATGGTGCTAATGTAACTTTCCAAGTATGAATCATCCTGCAATACAAAGGTTTAAGGATGGTCACCAAATTGTTCGATATGAATTCAGAGACCGGTCTTCAATGATCTTTAGTTTCTTTAAATAGATACAAGTCTTCTTGGAGTATACTTTTAAAGTTCTTTCAAATTCTAGTCACAAATGTGAATGCAAAATATTTCTTTAAGCAAGTAAACCATATACAAAAATTTACAACTATCAAAACTTATATATACAGTACCCAGACAACATGCATGTTGTTATATGCTTTAACTATTTGTTCAGAAGATGGTCGTATAGGACAAAGAGATATTGATAGGTATGGCATGCTGATCTATGTGTAATGACTAATGATTCATAAGCACCTATGCATGGATTCCATATTTCCATTCACATTTTTAAAGGTGAAAATATGTAACATTTTGTTTACGTGAATACATTCCGTTTGTGTGAATACATGTGTGTATATAAGAAACGGACTAATTGACTGTCAGAGAAAAGAAACACAAAAGAACTTACAGCAAAACGCAATAGAAGACATGATTTTCCAACTCCTGAATCTCCAATGAGTAATAGCTTGAACAAATAGTCGCTGCAAGATCAAGGAAACTATTAATTTTGACAAGACAAGGAAACTATTAATTTTGACAAGAAAACTACTAATACAACATATTGAAAAATTATCAAATATCAACACAACAAATACTAATATTCATGTTACAATATATAAAAGATACAAGAACATAACATCATTAACTCTTAAATATCTGTAGCCAGTGTTCCATTAAAAAACAAAAATTCGATTCAAAACATCAAAATCACTATTTTATGATCAAAAACATCCAAGCGTGCTTCGAATCATGACAAATAGTCCATGTCATTACTAGTTCTACTCCACACGAAAATTAAACTCACTATACTTTAACCACCAACAAGGGAAAGGGTAACTAAACATATCATTAACTTCACATGTTGATGACAAATCTACAAGTTCAAAACCATCCCGAAAACCTGCAACTCTAACATCCAATGAAAGCATTAAAAATCCTATGTAGATGAACGTGAATCTCTGCTATAACCAACCAGTCACACAGACCATCAGCACTATCCATTCCAAGGTTATAATTCATTCAAATCCATGTCAGTATAATCTCAAATCTTTCAACTTCAAAAACACAATTGTCAAAGCTCGCACTTTAAATTCCAGATCAAACTCCAAACATCAACAATAGAACCCCAGGTAAAATTCAGAACACATCAACTTTCCTAAGATTATAAATCAGAAGGCAGTTTCAACTTTCAATCATTCAAAGGACCTGATCTTACTGCACGAAACCGATCAACAGATCGAACGAAAAAAACAGTTGATTTGATCTTAAAAAAATCCCAAATTTAAGATAACAACAGAACCTAAATCAACATCGTATACAGTTAAACATAAACAACTAATCAAAGTAAAATTGAGCGTCTAAAGCAATCAACAAGCGTAGATCTAGTAAAATCACATCATCACATCAGACATGAATGAAAGTGAAATTGAAATTGAGTTAACAATCGGTTTGACTAGAGGAAGAATAACATACTATTCGGGATTCATCTCCGCGTATAGAGTTGAGATCGAGTGAATGAAAGATGGTCGGAGATCTTCCGGTGGCCGGAGATAAACGGAATAATTGCCGGAGATAAAGTAAACGATTTGATTAGAAGAATAGTGAAACAAATACGATATGATATAGCCTGTAGGGGTCTTTAAGAATGTAGGTAAGGTGGGGGGTGACGTATTGATATGCAACAAATCAAGCCTTTGACACGCGTTTATCGCATTTACCGTAACTACAACCTAAATGCCCTTATCTTCACATTATTATTATTATTCTTATTAATATTTTTTTAACCGTAAATGTACGATCCTACTTTGAATTATAGATGTTATTTTAATCGAATTCATCTATCTATTTTCTAGTCGGGACCGCACCCCCAACCCCCTCAGGAGAGAACTCTGAGAAAACCCTATGGCTCAACTATGAACAATTTTTGCTCAGAGTGAGACTTGAAACCATAACCTTCCATTTATTTACATATCATGAGTACCTCACCTTAACTAGTTAAACTAAGAATCATTGGTTATTTTTATTATTATTGACCAGTTAAACTTAATAATTCAAACTGCTTAACTTAAAATAAAATTTATAATTCATTTTATAATATTATTTTCTCTGTAATATTTTTTATTTTCACTTTTAGTACTAGCAATAGTCTAAGAAACATAGTTATAGAATATTTACGTTTGATTCGCATACGATTTCGTTCATAGTAATGAAACGAAAAAACATATAAGCTAAATCGAGCCTAAATTAAATACAAATCGAATGCGAAATTTTACCAATTATGCTAGTGCGATTGTCATTGGTAACAAAAAAAGGTTTAGAGTGTTACTGGCCAAATTAATAGTATATATGAGTCATAATTTATATTATTAAAATCCAGAATCCAATTTGCATTATTATTTTAACAAACATCAACTTAACTTGGCTACATTTCTACGTCTCAATTGAGGTTCGAAAGCTATTATTATTTTAGTAAGTCACTACTAGTTGTTTATTTTCACAATTAAACAACAAAAACGAAATTAAAGCTTAGCCTTAATGTATACCCTGTAATAACATGATATTAGTTTTTAATGTCTACTAGTTTTATTTTAAAACTTAACTTAATCGTACAAAATAACTCATATATACTATTAATTTTAAAACGACTAAGATAAATTGAGGTATAGGTTAAAAAAATTTAAAACGACTGACTAACTCATATATATCTTGCGAGATAACCTACTTATAAATCTACACTAATATCAGAACAATCAAGCGGTTAAAAGAGCAACACTTTTAATACACGCTCTAATAGCACTACCTAACAAGTAACAAGCTCTTTTTATTAGAAAGGATTTGATTGTTTAAAAGATGAGCGTATCGTACGTATGAATGAAGAATCACCAAGATGACGTGAAAATGATGACATCAGCCAACCGTCCTCACCAAGTTACAACATAAATCACGTGTAAATGACCACAACAATAAATAAACTTCCAAGAAACATCGGTTTTGTTTTTCCTCATATCAAAACAAACGTTGGAAACATCGAATTCATTTACACTTATTTTTCCAAATCATCATCATAATCATCATCATCATCCTCAGGTGCACGAACCTTTCACCATTCTCACACCTATATAAATCATTTCATTCAATAATCTCCAATTAACCTCAAAACACACAATTTTAAAATATTTTGATCCCTTTTTGTTGCTAAATCTTGCTTAAAGAATGATGGCGAATAACGGGTATGATTCGGAATTCGCTCTCATCGAGTCTATTCGTCATCATTTGTTAGATGATTCCGCCATAAACTCTAGTGATAACCTCCTGCAGTTATACTGCAGGAACAATAATAGTAATAATAATAGTAATAGTAATAAGATGTTTCCTTGTTTTTGGGACACTTGGGGTGAATTACCATTCAAAGAGAATGACTCCGACGATATGTTGATCGCAAGGTTTCTTCACGAACCGATTACACCATCGTCGGAAAACACCACCACTGTTAAATCCTCGCCGGAGGCTTATGCGGGTTCGCCGGAAAATTCAAGTGATCAACAAAAGGGGAGGCATTACAGGGGTGTGAGACGGCGGCCGTGGGGGAAGTTCGCGGCGGAGATACGGGATCCGGCGAAGAACGGTGGCAGGGTGTGGTTGGGGACGTATGAGACGGCGGAGGAAGCGGCGTTGGCGTATGACAGGGCGGCGTATCGGATGCGTGGTTCTCGAGCTTTACTGAACTTTCCGCTGCTGGTTAACTCCGGTGGGGCGGAGCCGGTGAGGATAACCTCGAAACGGAGAGTGATGTCGCCGGTGAGCTCATCAGAGAAGAAGAGAATGAAGGTCGTAAGAGTCCAACAACCACTAGCATAATCTAGTAATAAAGATGTTTGTTAAAATCATATTTGAGACATTAGAGTAGATTTAGGCGTGAAGTAAATTAGTCGTTTAAAAAGACTTCCAGCGTGGAAATGTATACACGTGGCGAGTAGTTGGTGGTTGATAGACGCTTGTTGGGACTGGGGGTAGCATTTCTATTCTATAGATTTGATTTTTATTGCGTGTAACGAATGGTTTTGTGCATAAACAGCATATTTATTATTTATGGTAATTTATTCAAGTGTTGAGTCTCTAAGTATGAATCGAAAGTTTGAATCAAGTTAGGCACAACTTGGGCTTAAGCTCAAAATTATACGACCTAACTCGGCTCGAATTAAAATTATTTTTACCGAGTTTAAGTTTAAGTTTAAACTCAGCTTGATTTTAGAAAAACTTAACAACTAAACAAAACATTGTCAGACATAAATCATTACAGAAATGAAAAGTTTTAAGTTACAAATCAAGGGTTGGGTCTCTAAAGTTAAAAATTAGTCTCCACATGGACATGAGTAATTTACTCTTATTTTTACTTAGGGGTTGTTTGACAGTCTCTTAATCAGCCTCTTGATGGTTCAGATGTGTGAATGGTTCAGCACTTAATGGTTCAGACTGTTTATTTCAAGAGCAAATGTCTGAATGGTTAAGACATTTGCCTCTGAATGGTTAAGCATTATACTAATGCTGAATGGTTAAGAGATCTAGTACTAAATGGTTAAGACCTCTTATCTGAATTGGTTAGACATTTGTCTTTGAATAGTTAAACGATATACTAGCTCTTAATGGTTCAGACATCTTAGTAGTTCAGACCTCTTAATAGTTCAGACTTCTTAATGGTTCAACACTTAATGGTTCAGACCTCTTATTGGTTTAACACTTAATCATTCAGATATTGTCAAACAACCCCTTAGATTGCTAATGCTATAGAAATAAATTTGAAAAATAATTAGCTATCTTAAATATAAACGTTAAAGAACTTATAAACAATAAGAGATATATTAAAGTAACGAAGGGCTGAACACAAAATGCTGAAGACTTTTAAGGTTCGAGACTCGGATCAACTCGTCAACTGATAAGCACTTTCTATTTTCAACAACTTGTTTCTTATTTCCAACTGAATAAGCTTTTTCTTTGTTTGTTTGTTAGAAATTTATTTCAGGAGGATTTTTATCTACTTTTTTTATGTAAAAGTTTTTCTTTCAATGATGGCTGAAGCAAAAGCATTTGAAAGCCATTAGCCATGCATTCTTTTCAAGTAAAAGTACTCCAGAAGATGTAAAAACTCGATTTCTTATGCTACGGTCCGCTAGATTATGTGCCAGCTTAGGGCACAACTAGCACTCAAATACCGCGAAATTATGCAATTCACATAGAGTTTGTTCATCTTAACTTTAAGCACCGGACAAGATAAAGAATCAAAAGACACGTGATGGAGCAAGCAAATAGATAAAAGGCCACTTGTCAGTTATTGGCAGTTAAAAACCACTGTGATAAGCCTGTGCAATAATTTGCAGAATTTATGACAAGTGCTGTGAAACCTTTCTCAAATAATTCAAGTTGTTTCATGCTTTAAAACTTACCTGTTAAACAATGGTCAAATTCAATACCTTGGATGCAGTTGAAGTTTGATTTCTGTTCATTTCATTTGCCTTTGTACAACGGTTTACGCTTCTCAGCGAATGCAGCCAATCCTTCTAACCGATCATCTGTGTGCAAGATTTGTTCATAGCAGTCTTCCTCCACCTCCAATCCGGACGCCATGGTTACTTCTAGACCCTCGTTAATGGCTCGTTTAGCCATCCTGATTGCTACAGGACCCTGAAAATACTAACCCTTAATCCAAATAACAAATATTTCACTTGCAAGTTCTTGTTGATGAAGAGAATTATGTTTTACAATTGGTAAAACGGTAAGGGTTGGGTCAAATGGGCGTAGCTAGTTGGCACTTTTGCAAGTCAAAAACGTTGGGTCGAGTTGGGTTAACCTTTTTGGCCTTTTCTCTTTTTTTTTTCTGCTTTATTTCCGTTACAATGATGCGACAAAATAGACTTGTCGGATGGCAGGTAGGTAATTCCTAACACTTGAACGAAACGGGTTACATTGGGTTGGGTTGACTTTTCGTCCAAAAATATATAATCAATGTGTAGTATATGGTTATAGAATTGTCATTTCAACAAAATAATCCAACTTTTTAAAGGAAGAAAAGAGATTCATTTAGGAGAATAAGAGGATTTATGCATTAAAATACAATTGAGGGACTTTTGATCAGCTTGACTCCATTTGAACTGTTTCTCCCTTTAGGTTATTTTTTCTGGTTTTGCCCAGAGATCAAACATAAACTGAATTGACCCATTAATGATAAGTGGGTCAAAAAGTCACTTCTAATTACACCTTATGCTGCTAAAACTAATAGGTCAAATCTTCTATTTCACTTAATGATTATTTAGTAGATCCACATCACATATTAGAAAGTACCTTTTGATTAATATCACGAGCAACTTCAAGTGCCTTTGAATAAGCCTCACCGGCAGGAGTACAGTAGTTGATGAGACCTACATTGTTTTTATGTTTGGTTTCAAAAAACAAACAAACAAGATATATGAACACAGTGGTATGATTAAATACCAATTGACAATGCATCTCTGGCACTGATCTTCCTGCCAGTGAAAATAAGTTCTTTTGCTATTGATTTTCCAACCAACCTAGGTAACCGTTGTGTCCCTCCTGCCCTGTAGACAGCAATAGTTAATATGACAAACATATTTTTAAGCAAAATATTCTTCTTAACTTAAGAAGTCAAGCTGATGATTATCTTATTGTATATATGGGACAATATACAACAATATCGAGGCCCATTTCAAAGCATATAAACTATATAGAAATATGGTCAGCGGGATGTCAAACTGATAAATCGTCCATAATAAGCAATAGGAATTGAGTGTTTGATACTAATTTCTTTTAATTAAAGAACACGAATCTGGTTGCTAAGACCAGGCTTTGCTTTAAGTTAGACATACCCTGGTATTACAGCAAGTCCAGTTTCTGGCAAGGCTAGCTTGGCATCTTCTCCTGAAAAAAACAGCAATTTTTTTTTTATTTTTCTCCAAATTGCTCTGAAGGAAGTTGAGGCACAATATACTTAAATGATAATTACATATGTACTTGATATTCATTACCACATATCCGGAGATCACAAGATAATGCCATTTCCAGTCCCCCACCCAATGCTGCTCCTTCTATAACTGCAATAGTTGGAATTTGGAGTGCCTGAACATAAAGGAATTTAAGTTAAATCCTGATTCGAGAACTAAATAAAGAACAAAATGTTCCAAATAAATAAAAACCTATAGATGAATGATGAAACATACCTCTAAGAATGTAAATGTTGATCTCAGTGAGTTTACTGTAGCTCGAACCTCAGATACATTCATGGTCAATCTTTCCTACCAAAAGATAGATAATCAACAAACAAATCAATTCACATATTTGGTCAGATGCATAGTAATTATCTCATTTGTATCATTTTTTCCTATAGTTTCAGGTGACCATCCCAATACTAACTTCCAAAGGTAAATTTTTTGTCTCGATTTACAAGTACAGCTTTAATATACTATGATACGAGGAATCGCATCTCAACTAACCTTTTTAGCAATGATTATTGAGCATAGGTGAAAGGTTCATCACATGTCGGGATCAATTTTGCGTGAAGGAAATCAACAAGCCTATTATATCAGTTAGATGACTAGTAGAGAGCTATTGCCATATTGGGCATAAAAAAAGGAACCATACGTGATGTATGTAATGTGATTAAATATGTGTATGCTGCCCTAGTAGCATGTGGGAATCAAATGCAGCTAGACATGCTTCCTTATCACAAGTAACAAATCACCAAGGGTTAACTTCAAATCTTTGTCCTTTTGTTTTAGTTATAAATGAGCTTAAATTAAATATGATATACCACAACCATGCTCTTTTGGTCGTATGATATTGGTTAATACTTAATAAAGTGATTATGATCCAGAAGTTAAGTAAACATTCCAATCATGCATCAGTAAAGTGATTATGATCTACTTTTTACAAAATGCACAATCACTTGTTTTGACAAGATTCAAACTTGATATAATCTACTCATTTTTAAGTTCTAACACTGATCTGTCCATTCCAATCATGCATCAGTAAAGTGATTATGATCCAGAAGTTAAGTAAACATTCACCCCTAGGGAAAATAGCAGGTCCAAAATTCACCTTCAAATCAGCACCTGCACAGAACACTCTAGACACTGAGCTGCATATCATCAACACATTTGCATCGGGATCCGTGCTTATAGCTTCAAAGCTGTTCAGTAATCCCCTCAACATATCCTTCCCAAGAGCATTCTTAGCCTCAGGTCTATCCATGTTAATTTGAATTATCCCTATTAAGGAAACAGCACCAACTATTTTAATTTGTACCCAAAGTTTCATACAGATTATTACAAAGAGAATCACAAAAGACATGTAAGTTGCAACTTAGACATGAGGAAACCACACAACATCACCACACAGATTACACAAACGATTAGCTTTCAATTCCTTCAACTCAATGGATTATAACGTGAAACTTAACTATGAGATCACTGAAGATAACCAGAAGGTCGTTTCAATTAACGTTAAAACTCTAACCCTAATCAAGTGAAAAACCACCGTCTCCGACTAATATTGGGTAAAAATGTAAACTCTTCTTGTTAATGTTTTCCGACATACTCGGAGGAAAAACTAGCAGAAATATACATTCATAAGAAGCATATGTCGGTGAAATTTACCGGAATCGACATCGGAATGTCTATGAACTTTGACGGATTCAAATTCGGACTGAAGGATAAGTGTTCGGATACTCTGGAAGTGCAATCGGGAGGGAAATAAGTGTAGTTTTGAAGTTTTTAGAGCTTGATTGCACAGTCGTTTGCGTATGCTCGAATAAACCACCATTTTTGGTTCAGATTTGCATGATTTGAGAAGATGATCACGGATCAGATGGATAAGTTGCAGGGGGAAAGTTCAGGGTCAAAAAATAGTCAAAGGACAAAGATAGGGGTCTTTTTTATTGATGTTTGTATTATAAATACCAATTCAATATAGATAAGAAAATATATTTCTTGTGTGTGTTTTTATAAGTTATATATTTTTCTTATTATTGTTTTTATATTTCTCTCTAAAGTAATTAAGCTATAACACAAATCTTATGTTAACTATTGTGATATTATAATAATTTTATATTTATAGTTTTACACAACCATACATGAAACAATTCATACATGAAAGTATGTAACACTTGTTACATAGGTTTGATTCTTAAGGCGTGTACACTATACAGAGTTTAAGGTGCTGTTTGTTTTTTCTGCAGAAAAACGTCTGCAGTATGCGGATCACATCTGTAGACATCTGTAGCAGAAGAGGTGGACCAAATGTCTGCAGTCTGTTAGAAAAAGACTGTTTGTTTTTTTAACATCTGCAGAATGCTGAAATATTCTGTAATTAACTAAACCCATTTTTTAAACTTTAATCACAAACTAAAATCATAAATCTACCTACACAAATCACAAATCAAACCAAATCACTAACCATAAACCAAATCACCAACCAAACAAACCAAACCAAACCAAATCACTCACCGAAGGCCCGACGGAGGTGGGTTGCGGAGGGGGAGGCGGGGAGCCGGAGGGGGAGGCGGGGAGCCGGAGGGGGACGCGGCGCGGCGGAGGTGGGCTGCGGAGGGGGAGGCGGGGAGGCGGGGGGGAGGCGGCGCGGCGGAGGGGAGGCGACCAAGGGGAAACTACGCAGCGGAGGGGGAGGCGGCGCGGCGGAGGGGAGGCGACCAAGAAGAAACTGCGCAGCGGAGGGGGAGGCGGCGCGACGGAGGGGAGGCGACCAAGGGGAAACTGCGCAGCGGAGGGGGAGGCGGCGCAGCGGAGGGGAGGCGACCAAGGGGAAACTGCGCAGCGGAGGGGGAGGCGGCGTGGCGAAGGAAGAGGCGGCGCAACGGAGGAAGAGACGGCACGGCGGAGAAGGTGGTGGCGCGACGGAGGGGTTGCCGGAGGGGGCTGCAGGAGGAGAGGGTGGCTAGTGGTTTGGGACTTTGGGTTGTTATTTGAGTTGAAAGATAATGTGTTTCAGGGATTAGAGGAGAAGAGATTAGAAGGGGAGGAGAAGTGGTAAGTCCACATCTTCTTCATGCAGGCCTAAGGAATACGTTTTTTAATGAAATGTCTTTCAAAAAACAAACACTCTTCGCACTCAAAACCTCTTCCCGCGTCTGCATGCGCTCAGATGAAGAGGTGGGGAAGAGGTTTTGGTAAAAAACAAACACCACCTAAGAATAGAATTTAAAATTAATAAGACGTTTGTTCGGAAGGAATGGAATGGAAATGAAGAACAGGTATAATTTTAAGTAAATTTGTGTTTGAGTGAGCAATTAAAAGTAAATCCAATGTGATGTTTCACCTCAAATTCCTTTGGGTGTGAGATTTTAAAATCCTTTCACCTAGAGAGGAAATTTGAAATCTCACAACCAAGTGAATTTGAGATGAAACATTTTCTTAATTTTACATTTCATTACCCACTCAAACATAATTTTACTTGAAAATTATACTCGTTTTTAATTTCATTCCATTACATTCCTTCCAACCAAACGCCCCATAGTGTTTGTTATTAATAAAATTACAAGAAATATACTTTTTCACAGTAAATATATGATCCTATTCCGTAGGATATATGTTGTTTTAATCGGACCCACATATCAATTTTCTAGCCAAAATCATACCCCCAACTTTCTCAAAAAAAAAAAAAAACATAACTAAGAAGACTTTTAGATCAACTGTGAATATTTTTACTCAAAGTAAGATTGGAACCTAATATCTTCTCATTTTAATTGTCTTATGTAGTCAACCAAGAACTGCGACTCCTACCGAATTAAGCAAGTGAACACGTGGTCAACGAACAAGTTCAAAACGTAACAAGCATAGCGGTAACTTGGATGAATCTCAAAATCGTAATAATTAGTATCGGATTAAACCAATTTAGGGTAGTATTTAATGTTTAATTAGATTAGACTAAAAATTTATGAGTTGAATTTAATTTCAGCGTGAAAGTTTTCATCATAACCGTACCAAATCAGTGATTTATCTTTTTGTATATGTTCTTCGCCCCTGTTGTCCGGCGGTTATATATCCATCAGTACATAATCGGATGGACTCCAAAAACCAAATGGGATCCACCAATAATTTAGAAACTTTTAAATCAAGTCTAATTATTTAGTGTCAAGTATTGATTGAATAAACAAGCCCAAGTAATTCATGAAAGGCCCAATTAAACATACTCACAAGAGGTGCACACCCGACCCGGTTCCCCGACCCGACCCGATGACCCGACCCGGAACCGAACCGGTTTGGAACCGGTATTACCCCAAACCGGTTCCAACCCGGAAAAACCCACCGGTTCGGGACCGGTTTTGATTTTTCTCATCCAAACCGGTTTGGACCCGGTTTTGATCCAACCCGGTTTTGGAACCGGTCCAAAAAAACCGGTTTGGAACCGGTTTTGCTCGTTAAAAAGTTTTTTTTTTTGACCGTTAAAAAACGGCTATATGGCCGTTGGGGGGTCTTTTTTGACCGTTTTTTCCAATTTTTTTGAACCATTTTGCCCTTATATGATAGTATAAATAGGTAGTGGGTGTAATGATTTAGTCACAACACTCAAAAGCTAAAAAACGTGCTTAAAAACGTAAAAACGCTCCCTCACTCTCAACTTTCTATTCTCTCAACCTCTTGAATTTTATATAATGGCTTCTGAATCATCCGTTCCAACCGGTGGATCCTCAAGTATCGCTACCGTTGTTAGAATTCTTCCAACAATGAGAAACCAAGAGATTTGGTGTAATTTCAACTTATGCGAAATGTCGAATGGTCAACATAAAGCTCGATGCAAGGCTTGTGGTTCGTTTTTCAAGTCGGATTCAAACTCGACTTTGAAAAATCATATGACCAAATGGTGCAAGTCTTTGAAAAGTACACCGAGTCAAGGGCAAACCTCAATCGGAAACGATGGTGGTTTATGGAACTTCAACGTAGATATGGTTCGAGATAGAATGACAAAGTTTGTAATTCAAGAAGGATTACCGTTCGATCACTTCGACAACCCTCGGTTAACAAAATTGATTCAAGAAACTCTTCAACCACGCTACACTCACGTAAGTCGCACCACTCTTAGACGTGATTGTTTAAATATTTGGAAACAAGCAAAAAATGATTTAAAGGTTTTATTTGAAAATTTACAAACCGGTGTGAACTTAACTACCGACGTTTGGTCCGCCCCACACGGTTTACCGGAATCGTACATTTGCGTCACCGCCCATTGGATAGATCCAAGTTCGTGGCAAATGATGAAACGTACGATTGCGTTTGAATTATTTGGATATCCGCATACCGGTGATAATCTATTTCAAATTTTAGACTATGTAATCAAAACATATAAATTAGAAAATAAAATTTTTTCAATGTCATTTGCTAACGCGTCGAACAACACATCCGCCTTTGATAAATTAAAAATAAAATATAAACCGGTTTGTGATGGCGTATTTTTCCATTCAAGATGTGTTGCACATATTATTAATTTAGTTGTGCAAGATGGTCTTGACGTTCCTAAAGTTAAAGATTTTAAAACGTCTTTCAAAAATATGTTACGTGACGTTTTTAAAACTAATAGAAAAAGATATGTTAATTATAGAAAAATGTGTCACGATACGAATTCCATTTGTTTAGGACCAAATTGGGATGTCCCGACTAGATGGAATTATACTTGGAAAATGTTTAATAGTGCTTTGCGTCAAAAAGAAACGCTTCATGTTTTCCACGATGGTCTTGCGATGCGGGGTCGGGTTGTTCCGTTTCCGTTAGAGGGTTGGGAATATATTCAAGAAATAACTCATTTTTTAGAGCTTTTTAAAAACGCAACTACAAAATTGTCGGGGGTTTATTATCCGACAAGTTCTCTAACACTTCATCAAATTTATTTAATGACCCATAAATTAAGTGAATATGAAGAAAGAAACGAAATGTTTTCAGCAATGGTAGCGCCGATGAAAGAAAAATTTTAAAAATATTTCATTGAACTACCCCCGGTTTTTACGTGTTCCGCCGCACTAGACCCGTGTTTAAATGTTTCGGGGGTAGAGACTTTAATAGATGAGATAACTTATGATTTAGATTTACATGATTTAGATCCATTTTTTAATGTTAATACAAAACAAACATTTAATGAAATTTTTAAAAAATTGTTTAATGTTTATGTTGAAAAATATGGTGCAACATCAAACATCCACCGACCATCGAACGTGGAATCGAGTTCGTCGAGCTCAAGTGGAGACCCGATGATTAGTTTATATAATACTTTGAGAAATGAAAACAGTAAACGTCAGAGGGGTAACGCCCCAAGTAGCGAACTCGGGAGGTATATGAGAACCGATTTTTTAGCTACTATGACTCCCGATGAATTCTTGAAGTTTGATATTCTGACATGGTGGGAAGGAAAGGAATCACAATTTCCGGTCCTAGCCGCCATGGCACGTGATTTACTAACCGTCCAAGCTTCCACGGTAGCTTCGGAGTCTGCAATTTCTATTAGTGACAGGGTTTTATCGATAAGAAGAACAAGGCTAACTCCAACATCGCTAGAGATGTGTATTTGTTTAAAATATCACTTAGATGCGGCCGAACGAAGACAAGATAAATCAAACCTTGAAGAAGAAATACCAATTGAAGAAGAAATACCAATTGAAGAAGAAATACACGAACAAGAGGTACAAACCGGACGATCCTCACCGCTCTCCGACGAAGAACTCGCTTATGATTTGTCTCAACGCATTGGCACACAAACCGACGAAGACGATTAAATTAGAAAAACTTGTATTCGTAATATGGATATTTTGTTTTCTTTGGTTTAATTTTAATGTAATTTTTATTGTTTATTTTTCGTAATGAATTAATTGTTTACTTTTATAAATTAATGTAATTTTTATTTGTATTATAAATTTTATTATTTATGTTTAATTAATCTACTCTCTAATATTTTTTAATTAATCAAAATTTATAATTGATTTGTATATAATTTAAAGAGTTTTAAAAAAACGGGTTTGGAAAACCGGTTCTGGAACCTGACCCGGGCTGGTTCCAACCGGGTTGGGTTTTCCGGGCTTGAAAACCGGTTCCAACCCGAACTGGTTCTTGGTAAAAAACCGGGCCTGATCGCGTTGACCAAACCCGAACCGGTTCCAACCCGAACCCGATTAAAAAAAACCGGTTTGTGCACGCCTACTCACATATATGACAAATCATATTAGTGTAAAACGAGTCTCCACTATTGCGTCACCAAACTCGTTTAATCATTTATAATTACTAGATCAACAAAATCATTGATAATACTAAAATTCCATTTTCATCCCCCATTCTTTCGTTAAATCTATATAAATATCATTTTTGTTAAATCTATATAAAATATCTGTCACACCCCGACCGACGGCGGAATCATCGGAGCGGACGAGGGAATGATTGATTGTTCATAACTCATGATTGTCTAATAGTGAAAATAATATTAAAATCAGATTATAGGATAACATGAATTTAACAGATACAAATACAACAGTTAAAATCACAAATAGTAATTGTCTTTTGTTTTGACTAAGTCCAGGTCTTATATGAGCATGTAGAAGTCCACTAACTTGCTTAACCTGAAATTATGTGAGAAAATAAAGTCAGCTAACGAATTAGCTGGTGAGTAATCATAGTTTTGAGTATACATATAGATTGATTGATTGATTGAGAATAATCCAATTCACAAGGTAACGTTAAGACTTATATTGCAATAGTAAAGCATATAGATAAACCGACACAATAACAACCCCTTGACTTGACACTTGCATATAATAGACTCCACACATACACCATAGATTAACTCTTGCCTCTGGCACAATCACCACTCGTAAGCCATATGGGGTGGGTTATCCAAACCAGTAGATCTACATTGTTGCCAGGATTGATTGATTGATTGAATTAGGGTTTTACTGTCGTCCAGTTTATCACAGTATGTTCACATAATTGCAAGTAATAACATAACCTGTCTTGAATTGAATTTAGAATGAAATAATAATAGAATATCATGATTGAATATATTGTATCACATGATTTCCCCCAAATGGGAAATGATATAAAAAGGGGATATGAATACTCACTTGATTGATGAGATTAGAATCTGGATGTGATAGATTAAACACCAACGATTTCCTTACGATTAACCTAAGGAACGGTGTCTCGAATTAGAATAATAATGATTTGGGAATTTGGGATGTATTAGGATTTCCATTTGGTTTTGAATGATAGTTTAAATTAAATAATTTATTTAGTTAAAAATGTTTTGAAATAAATAAAATGAATTTATTGAAAATGATTATGTTTAAAATTTAAAATAAACGTAACAGTTTACGTATCTGTTTGATTTATTGTTAACGTGTGGAAAAATAAACTAATAATTAATTTTATTAATTAATTATGTCAATTAGTTAAAGTATTTAATTATTTAAATGGCTAAAAGAAATGAAAAATGTTTTTGGAATGATTTAAATATAAAACATTTATATTTAATCGTGATTTAAATACTAATAAATATTATTTGAATAAATTAAAGGTAACACTGTGTCGAATAATAATTTAAATAAATTAAATTATTAAAAGTCCACTTTCATATAAATAATTTTTGTATTATTTGTAATTTTATTTATTAAAACATTTAATATAAATGGATAAAATATTAAAATAAATTTCAGAAAAATAGTTAAGTTGTTTAAAACAATTTTAATGTTTATCAAAACATTTTTATAATTTTTGGGTATTTTTCTGGAATTTTTAAAAGCTTAAAAAAAAGGTTTAAAAAAATATTGAGGTGGCCGGGTTTCGAACCCGGGACCTCGGGTATGGCATGGGGTGCAGGGACCAGTGAACCAAGGTCACAACCGCGAAAGAAACCTGGTTTTAAATTGTTTTAAACACAAATTAAGCAGGATCCCAACTCATAAGAACCCTAGATCGAATGATCCCAAATTGAACCCGAATTCGACTTTGATTGCTTCTTCAATCATGGGGCTTTTGTTCCCCATGAATAATCGAGTATGTGTGTGTGTTTAATTTACCTATATGGTGTTCTGTTGAGGTTGAAGTTGATGAAGAACAGTTGCGACCACGTATGAACTTGAATCGAGTGCTAATGATCTCTAACCTCAAATTAAAATTGTATACAGCTTTGGATGATAATAAAGAATAATAACCCCTTACCAATTTCAACTAAAATCGATGGTAGATGGGTTTTAAGTGGTGTTGCAGGTCCGAACAATGGGGATAATCGAACAGGGAGTTTTAGTTTGTTTAAAGCGAAATTGAGAATGGGGATCAATTAGAATCGGCTTTATGGTTGTTCGTATCCGTTTAATTTGATTAAAATATGATGTTAGTGCGATTTGGTGGTGTGTAAAGTTGCCGACACAGTGGGTGCGATCCGTGAGTGGATTCGTGATTGTAATTCAATTATTGAAGTGTATATTGGTTCGAATCTCGTCCACAAACGGTTTGGTTCGTGTTTCCCGGTCTAGTGTGGGATTGTTTTGGTGTTTTCGGGTCGCCGGAGGGGTGGCCGGAGGTGTCGACGGGGGTGGGGGGTGAATTTAAAAATTTACACTCTGGCCCCCTGTAGTTTAGGTTGTTTATTATTTTATGTTTAGAAGTTTTGAAATTTAGTTTTAAAAATGACAATAAAACCCCTTTAAGTTTGAGTTTATAAATTGAACCTTTAAATTTTTTTTTCCATTTATTATTATTATTACTAATATTATTATTATTATTATTATTATTATTATTATTATTATTATTATTATTATTTTTTTTTTTCTCTTTTTTTTTCCCGAAAATATGCGATGTTACAGTCTCCCCTGCTTTAGGAAATTTCGTCCCGAAATTTTAATCACGAGGAGACTGAAACGAAAAGATGAGGATACTAGGATTTCATTTGATCCTCACGTTCCCAGGTGAACTCTGGGCCACGTTTAGATTCCCAGCGAACTTTGACAATAGATATCCGGCTACGTTTGAGTTGTTTGACTTCCCGATCCATAATTTCCACAGGTTTCTCAATAAAGTGCATAGATTCATCAATCTGGACTTCTTCGAGTGGGATGTGCAGATTTTCATCGGCAAGACATTTCTTGAGATTTGAAACATGAAACGTCGGGTGTATATTGCTGAGTTCTTGGGGTCGTTCAAGCTTGTAGGCCACTTTCCCAATTCGCTCGAGCACTTTGAATGGACCCAATTCGCTAGCTTCCCTTTCTTTCCAAAGCGAATCACTCCCTTCCAAGGTGATACCTTAAGAAGTACGAGATCACCGACATTGTATTCCATGGGCTTACGTCTTTTATCTGCATAATGCTTTTGACGATTTCTAGCAGCCACCAAGTTATCACGGATCTTATGAATTTTGTCTGTTGTTTCTTGTATCAATTCCGGACCAGTAATCTGTGATTCACCAACTTCAGACCATACAAGGCCTCAAATGGTGCCATCTGTTGGTCTGGTAACTGTTATTGTAAGAGTATTCGATCAACGGAAGATGAGAATCCCACGATCCACTGAAATCAATGACACAAGCCCGGAGCATATTCTCGAGGGTTTGTATTGTTCTTTCAGTCTGACCGTCGGTTTGCGGTTGATAAGCTGTGCTAAGATTCAGTTGAGTTTTGAGAGCTGATTGGAGACTTTTCCAGAAACGAGAGATGAAGCGACCATCACGATCAGAGATAATATCTTTACTTGACAATAGATTGTTTAGGAAGACTACCATCACGTAATCAGGTTTTGATAATAACTCACAATGAAAGTCGATAGATAAGGAATAAATGGTTTGATGTAGCTAGATCGAGTCAAAACATGAGAATAAAGGAAAAGAAATCGATTTAAGGATTTAAATGCTCCAAACTTGGAATCAAAATTAGCTTAAAGCGATCGGGTCTCTTTTCAAGTTCAGAGATCATGCTTTGGCTTGATAGGTCGAAACACTAACATTATTTCACCCTTCAAGTTAATACATGCGTCTCGTCACTTGATTACAACCATGGTAAGTTGATGATCAAGAAATGAGAATAGTCATCAAGGTATGGTTTTTACTCCTAACTTGATGGTGTACTCTCAAGGTATGACCACTAATTTAACAATCAAAAGTTCGATCTAAGGATCTACAGAAATAAGATGAGATAACTCACCATTAAGGTAAGGGAAATCACTCCTATCTTAACGATGAATTTTTTTACAAAAACAAAATATAATAAGATAGATTTCCTTGTCAAAATCCAGAATTCACTCCTACTTTGACGAGGTCGTTTATTTGAAAAAAAATACAATCCATAAAAATGAAATTATCATCAAGGTATGAATTTCACGCGTATCTTGATGATTGAGCTTGATAATAACAAGAAAACAATCAAAGATTGACATTTGTCACCAAAGTACGGGTTTCAATCCTATTTTGGTGAGATCATGTCATTTGTGAAATGTAAGTTCCAAAGTGAATAATTGAAGTCAGTCCTCGAGATAAGGAAATCACCCTAATTCAGAGGATGAAGTTTCATAAAACACGTCATTGGAAAAACATTTATTGAAATGAATAAAGAATCATCACCAAAGTAAGGGAATCACCCCTGTTTTGATGAGCTAAAATCATTTAGGAGATTCGAGTGTCCTTAGTCATGGGTTGACTTGCAAACTCTTGCATCTCCCGCGGTGCAAACGGTTCAAAGTTCGACTTAACAACGAAAGGAAAAATATTTCAATTAGAAATTTAGAAATTTTCAAATTACATCAATGTAACAAAAGGAAATCACGTTTACAAATCTTTAATTGAAAAAGAAGACGAAATCAAGGACAAGAATTATTCAACACCACATCATTGGTGGCTTGAGCTTGTTGGGTATTGATGTTGAAAGCACGTCCTTGAGCCGTAGGAACTAGACTGATAAGTTGAGGGCATCGATTGCGAAAATGGTTCGGATCACCACATTGATAGCATGCACGACCCTGGGTAATTGCAGGAGGATGTTGGTGAACTGGTGCATTGGTCGGAGCTTTAGCAGCACTCCTGCACACGTTGAATGTATGACCCAAACGACCACAATTTGTGCATTGACGACACTGAATGTTAGCGGGATGGTGATAACTGCAGTTGTTACACTGCGGATAGGGTCCAGCGTATGACTTTTCATTAGCGATTGGTTGTTTACTGCTGGTTGACGAGTTGGAGGGACTTGATTAATTGGTACAGCAGGGGTAATTACAGCAAAGTTTTGAGATTTGGCCTTCCTCTTCTTGTTCCTGGAAAACTCAGATTGGTCGGTTTTGACGGTCTCGTTAGAAAGTTTATCGGTATTCTTCTTCGATCCTTTCCGGCTTAAGGAACCAGCTTTCACATGATTATCGGATAACTGTGCAGCCAGCCTGATAGCATCTTCTAGTGTTGAAGGATTCCTTCCTAGCACCGTATCCTGAATCTGCATGGGTAGACCACCAATGTATTTCTCGATGGCTCGGGAGGTAGGGGTAGCAAGGTGCGGTACCAAAAGACTCAGTTCGTGGAATCGGTTAGTGTATGCGAGGTTCTCGCCACTGTCTTGGGTTAACTCCCAGAACTCAGCTTCCAGTTTTCGGACTTCATTTCTTGGGCAGAACTCTTTAGTCATGAGCTCCTTAACTTCAGTCCATGTTAAGGCTAGAGCAGTTTCAGTTCCACGGGTTCGTTTCTCTCCGTTCCACCAAGTAAGTGCACGTTTCTGAAGAACACTTGTGGCATACCGGACTTTCAGATTTTCAGGGCATTCGCTGTTTAGGAAAGTGTTCTCGATGCTTTCGAACCACTGTAGTAATCCGGTAGCACCTTCAGTTCCACTGAACTTAGTGGGGTTGCAAGAACTGAAATGTTTGTAAGTACAAGTTCGGGGATGGTTTGGTGCAATTGGGTTTTGGACAGTGTTTGGTACAGTTGGGTTTTGGACAGTATTGTTGCCTTGGTTCAAATGGTTAAGTAGAGTTGGAATGACCGCAGCAACTTCACGTGCTACTATAGCAGCAATCTTGCGGCCAGAGCTTCTAGATCGAGAGCGGTTTTGGCGAGAAGACATGCTGTATAATATGGAAAGGAGAAACCTCTATGAGAAACGGGTAATTGGTTTTTAAAACTTTTCAAAATAATAAAATTGTTAATGTGATTGTTTAAAATAACAATGAGAGGTTAGGAGTGTAAACGTTCGGTTCGCAAACCAAAGCGAATACGTTGACTTATCAAAGTATTTGTGTCCACCACAACCTTATCGAGGACATGCGTACCTATAAGCGAATACTTATCTCGAGGGTTCCCAGGTAAGGTAATCAAGTTGTATGAATACCTTGCCTAGACAGAACACCTTAAGATACAGGTATCCCACTCTTCCAGCATTGCATGTTCTCGGTCGTGTGACACGGACTTTGACGAGATTTGAAAACCATGAATAACAATCGAGTTTTGGAGTTTGAAATCACTTGAATTAGGCACACAATGCCTTAGAATATGAGTTAAGATTCGTGTGTATATTGATAGATTCAAAGTGTAAGGAGAATCACATAAGGCAGATAATCACATTATCAAGTATAAACATGTAAAGCACATATAATCCTATCTATGCATATAAAATACATGAGAGGACTCATGTGTAAATGTACTTAGTTATAGTCTAGGTCATTCCATTTCTAATAACCTAATTCCCTATAACCATGGCTCTGATACCAATCTGTCACACCCCGACCGACGGCGGAATCATCGGAGCGGACGAGGGAATGATTGATTGTTCATAACTCATGATTGTCTAATAGTGAAAATAATATTAAAATCAGATTACAGGATAACATGAATTTAACAGATACAAATACAACAGTTAAAATCACAAATAGTAATTGTCTTTTGTTTTGACTAAGTCCAGGTCTTATATGAGCATGTAGAAGTCCACTAACTTGCTTAACCTGAAATCATGTGAGAAAATAAAGTCAGCTAACGAATTAGCTGGTGAGTAATCATAGTTTTGAGTATACATATAGATTGATTGATTGATTGAGAATAATTCAATTCACAAGGTAACGTTAAGACTTATATTGCAATAGTAAAGCATATAGATAAACCGACACAATAACAACCCCTTGACTTGACACTTGCATATAATAGACTCTACACATACACCATAGATTAACTCTTGCCTCTGGCACAATCACCACTCGTAAGCCATATGGGGTGGGTTATCCAAACCAGTAGATCTACATTGTTGCCAGGATTGATTGATTGATTGAATTAGGGTTTTACTGTCGTCCAGTTTATCACAGTATGTTCACATAATTGCAAGTAATAACATAACCTGTATTGAATTGAATTTAGAATGAAATAATAATAGAATATCATGATTGAATATATTGTATCACATGATTTCCCCCAAATGGGAAATGATATAAAAAGGGGATATGAATACTCACTTGATTGATGAGATTAGAATCTGGATGTGATAGATTAAAAACCAACGATTTCCTTACGATTAACCTAAGGAACGGTGTCTCGAATTAGAATAATAATGATTTGGGAATTTGGGATGTATTAGGATTTCCATTTGGTTTTGAATGATAGTTTAAATTAAATAATTTATTTAGTTAAAAATGTTTTGAAATAAATAAAATGAATTTATTGAAAATGATTATGTTTAAAATTTAAAATAAACGTAACAGTTTACGTATCTGTTTGATTTATTGTTAACGTGTGGAAAAATAAACTAATAATTAATTTTATTAATTAATTATGTCAATTAGTTAAAGTATTTAATTATTTAAATGGCTAAAAGAAATGAAAAATGTTTTTGGAATGATTTAAATATAAAACATTTATATTTAATCGTGATTTAAATACTAATAAATATTATTTGAATAAATTAAAGGTAACACTGTGTCGAATAATAATTTAAATAAATTAAATTATTAAAAGTCCACTTTCATATAAATAATTTTTGTATTATTTATAATTTTATTTATTAAAACATTTAATATAAATGGATAAAATATTAAAATAAATTTCAGAAAAATAGTTAAGTTGTTTAAAACAATTTTAATGTTTATCAAAAATTTTTATAATTTTTGGGTATTTTTCTGGAATTTTTAAAAGCTTAAAAAAAGGTTTAAAAAAATATTGAGGTGGCCGGGTTTCGAACCCGGGACCTCGGGTATGGCATGGGGTGCAGGGACCAGTGAACCAAGGTCACAACCGCGAAGGAAACCTGGTTTTAAATTGTTTTAAACACAAATTAAGCAGGATCCCAAGTCATAAGAACCCTAGATCGAATGATCCCAAATTGAACCCGAATTCGACTTTGATTGCTTCTTCAATCATGGGGCTTTTGTTCCCCATGAATAATCGAGTATGTGTGTGTGTTTAATTTACCTATATGGTGTTCTGTTGAGGTTGAAGTTGATGAAGAACAGTTGCGACCACGTATGAACTTGAATCGAGTGCTAATGATCTCTAACCTCAAATTAAACTGGTATACAGCTTTGGATGATGATAAAGAATAATAACCCCTTACCAATTTCAACTAAAATCGATGGTAGATGGGTTTTAAGTGGTGTTGCAGGTCCAAACAATGGGGATAATCGAACAGGGAGTTTTAGTTTGTTTAAAGCGAAATTGAGAATGGGGATCAATTAGAATCGGCTTTATGGTTGTTCGTATCCGTTTAATTTGATTAAAATATGATGTTAGTGCGATTTGGTGGTGTGTAAAGTTGCCGACACAGTGGGTGCGATCCGTGAGTGGATTCGTGATTGTAATTCAATTATTGAAGTGTATATTGGCTCGAATCTCGTCCACAAACGGTTTGGTTCGTGTTTCCCGGTCTAGTGTGGGATTGTTTTGGTGTTTTCGGGTCGCCGGAGGGGTCGCCGGAGGGGTGGCCGGAGGTGTCGACGGGGTGGGGGGTGAATTTAAAAATTTACACTCTGGCCCCCTGTAGTTTAGGTTGTTTATTATTTTATGTTTAGAAGTTTTGAAATTTAGTTTTAAAAATGACAATAAAACCCCTTTAAGTTTGAGTTTATAAATTGAACCTTTAAATTTTTTTCCATTTATTATTATTACTATTATTATTATTATTATTATTATTATATTATTATTATTATTATTATTATTATTATTATTTATTTATTTTTTCTCTTTTTTTTTCCCGAAAATATGCGATGTTACAATATCATTTTACTATATCAGTAGAACAATGAAACAAAACACTTTTTTAAATTATATATATATAAATCCTCATTGTCGGTGTGAACAGTAGTTCACACCTTCGAACCCACACCGGTAACCACCTGCGCACTTTCTCATCCGATGGTGGTGGCGATTGCGGTGGTGATGGGGGAGATCCAACCCCCAATTGGACGCGAGATCCACCGCCGTCGAGGTTCCGGTGAAACCCTCAACCGGAGTTCGATCATGTGGGGCGGAGCAAACGCCGTGGGCGTCCCAATCGCTCCGATCGGCGGTGCTCCGGTGGCTAACGGCAGTTGCTGCAACAACGGACCTGGTTATGCCACTCCGATTGACGCCATGGCTGGCCCTAAGGAGACTCTCATCTACGTCACTTGTGTCTACACAGGTATGGATGTTCATCTTCAATCATCAAACCTTTGTTTACTTGATTAGGTTGATTTTAGGGTTGGAGGTTTACAAAATGTCGTAAGCTAGCCCAACCCGCACTTCGAACCCGCGGCGAAGCGCGGGATAAATTCCTAGTTTTTAACAATTCTAAGAATTCCCATATGAACCAATGTAATATGAAAGCACATGTTGCACATTTAAAGAGTTGTTATACCACAGCAGGTTAGGAATTTTTATAAACTTTTATGCGATATTTTGTATACATCAAGAAAACACTTTTTTGCATGTTATAATAAATAAAAAAATATTATAATAGAAAATATGATGAAATTTTTTATAAACTTTTATAAACATTTAAAAATTACATATGTATTTCCAATTAATTTTTTTTCTTTATTACACTTGTTAAATTAATTAATAGCGTTTCTAAAAATAATGTATGAAAAGCTATTTGAAAAATTAAAAACTAAAACCTTTATAAAAATACTTTTAAATGAAATAAAAAAATTATGAAATACTAAAAACGTTTCTATTCAAAAATGTTGAAGAAGACATTAAAAGTTGAATTATAAGACATTCTAAAAAACTTTTTAAATAAAAATTATCTTTATCCAAAAAAAAAAGTTAGAGAAAGGAAGTTTTCTAAACACATCCATTTTAGTAAAAAAAATTGTATCACCATTTTGGTAAATAAGTTTTATAACAAAACCTTTTGAAAAAAAAAAACTCTTATTACTCGCTCTAATATTATTAGGATATAAGTACTTCGATATTAACAATAATAACTAAATTTCTAAATTAGGTTTAACTTAAAAATATGGCATGACAGAAATGTGATCATGTGGCTTATTACATGGTTGTTTATTCAACTTTCAACAATAACCATTTAAGAAACAAAAAGAGTTTATTACATATCTGCTTCGTAATCTTTAGAAAAAAACAAATTGTACGTCAGTTATGTTAGATAAATTACAAAAATTTCATCACACAAATAGTATTAATATAAAGTTTATTATATTTTTTAAGAAGATTACCTATACAATGATTACTAAGCATAAGTTAATAATAATAATATCATATGCTTATTGCTTAAAATATAAAATCATTAATACGTGGTTCACGAAATTGTTTAAAGATCATATTGTATAAAATGTTATTAAACAAATATTGATTTGTCATTTGTGAGATCCTATTCGTCTAAAAATGTTATTATCGTAAAGAACAAATAGCTGTTTGCTTAAAAACCTTACCTAATGATAAGCACTACGAATAATACGAATATACGTGATGTCTACTTTAACACGTGAATAATTATTCTGTGTAAAAAATATGTTTATATAACCATTACAGAAGGAAAATGATTTGTTCATTCGTTGAAAGACACATAAAACTAGATCACAACCGATATATATGTGTCTGTATAAACTAATAACTCGGAAACGCTTTACTTACATCGAATACTAGGGGTGGATAAAAACATTCTAGATCGAACCAACTTTTCAACAAGGTAATTGGTCGAGTTTTGAAATTAGTCCAGTTTTATCTTATCATCAAGAACTGGTGTAAACTAAAACCGACCGAGGACCACATTACACTTTACTTTTCATATGAACCTTATTAAAGTATTAAGTCGTATCAACCCCATCCAGATTATAAAACCATATTACTTAAATTTGGCTCGGCTGGCGTTAAACCGGTCCAATCTTCAGTCTCAAAATTAATGATAAGTTTTGACATAACACGATCTTATCTGGTTTTATGCTTGGAATGCTTTTTATAAAACAAAATAAAGAAAAATCTCATCGTCCACTTGTAAACATGACTAACTTTATTATTCTGTACGTATTTGAGTCAAATGAAAAATTGAACGAATATTTCTTATAAGATTTTGACAATTCCATATGAAAAGATAATATCACAACAAACTGTCTAAAGTGGAAGTCATATATATAAAATTTTTTGTCAACTTCTAACTTTAAAGTATTAGAAAAATAAATAAACGAGTAGTTGAAGGAGTGGTTAGCGTGTCCTTTTTCTTTTGTTAACGTAGTATATGATGTATGCTTTATAACAACCAGTGAAATAAAACTTATGTGTTTAATTATCGTTAAATGACGTTCATTAACGCGTTATGACCACATCACAAAAGAAAATTTATATTTCTATTTCGAATAGTCCATTTCAAGACTTTCTGTTTTTTGGGAGTGGATTTGTTGAATCATTTTTGATAATGTAATGGAAATTCATAATTTATTTAGTTAATTCCCTTAAAAGTTATAATAAATTAACGAGTGAATTATTATTTTTCTTCTTGGTCACATTTGCTATTTTCATCCAATAATATTTTGTTTCCATCTAGCTCCCCAAGGTTTTCAAAGTTGTCATCTCCATAAAAAAAATGTTAACTTCGTAAGTTAATATGTTAAATATCTATCATTAACATGGGTGATTATGTAATTTTTCATTTAAAAATAAAATTCTAATTTATATTTACGTGTTGCTAATAAAGTTTCATTCACCTTTTATTGTTTCATTCACGAAATCTACTTTGAATTTTTTATCTTTTCATTTTTGAAAATGTCATGACTGAATCATGATATTGTTGGCTTCATCATTGAGAGAGGATGATGAATTTAGGTTCTGATGACAGTCGTAATCCATTATGAAGAGGTTGTACAATGGAGACCATCGCCTCTAGTCATCCTCTCCCCTGTATCACGATTCATGATTACAATCATGCAAACAATTCCATTATGGCAAAGTTAAGATTTTGTCAATAAACATGTTTAACATTTAAATTAACAAAGTTAACGTTTTTTTATGAAAATAAAAACTTTTAAAACCTTGAAGAGCCAGAAGCAAAAAAATATTTTTTCTATGTAAATAATAAATGTGACTAAATTACATAAAGAAAAATAGTAATTCACTTTAAATTTATTATGTAATATGTTGTTTATTATTTTTTTTTTTGAACGGCTGGTTAGTTGTTAGTTGTTAGTAGCACCAAGTTAGTAATATTCATCAATGCCAAGGTTTGAACCTTGGACCTCCAAGAGAGGCAAAATCTCCCACCTCTCCCTTAACCACTAGGCTAAGAGATCATTGGCTTATTTATTTACTTTTTAAATCTTTATCAAGTTTGGTGTAACTATCTTTCAAAACGTTAGAACTTTCTCACTTAAAAGCGTAATTTTGAACGAAATTTATGAAAAACGAGCAGGTTAAACGATTTGATGGAGTCATTAGCGAAACTTAAGGGGCTAAAAGTTTCTTACCATCCGATTAACCTGATTTTCTACTAGTATAAGGATCTAATGTCTTAATTTTCTTGTAATTTCATCGAATAATTAAACCAAATGTGAAAGGATATGTTTTAGTTACAATCCACTCGTCTAAACTTGACCAACATAATACAACTCGAAAAACTTATATTCATTTGTGAACTCATTCCCCATTAAATAAATAATAATATCACTCTCACAAGAGTGATACGTTTATTACATTTACGTGTATTCACATCTTTTTTTATTTATGATTTTAGTTTACATGTAATGCATGAAAAAAGTCAAATATAGGAGTCGATATTTCCATTTATATTATGTTCGTCAAGTTCAGACGAGTTAGACCTAACCTTCAAATTCCAATTTTATTTCAATTTTGCCATTTGACTCGTCAAATCCGCCATCAAGGTCTTCATTTACCAATCTTCCGTATCTTTCAGCTACCCCTCATTGATGTTTGGTTTTGACAATATCACCCCCTCTATATTTTTCGATACCTTGTGAACATTACACAAACTGTGAAGATTATTTTATTTGCCTTTGAAGCTAAATAGTATGCAGCAATTATTGCTTTACAACCCTTTTTATGGTATCATAGGTATGTTATGTTATATTTATAGTTAGTATAGGTACGGATATGACATTATTTACAACTCACTTGTTTATTTCAATGTTTTTTTAAACCATAAATCACGTAGAAACAATGATAAGTATATGTTAAGTTGTTTTTAAAATATAACTATATGAGACTTAGATATCTCTCATTTATTAATACAGTTATTAAATCAGCCACAACACGGTCATTATATATGCATACAAATACAAACCGGCCACCCCTCTTACTTTACTGTTCACTGAGCAAAACATGTATACAATATGTATATGTAGAGTACCATGCAATAGTGATGTGTCCCGTCTACCATTCGAGCTATATGTATATATACCTATCATTGTAGTACATGGAGCGTAGGTCCTCACCGCACGTGTAGTGGACAAGCAGGTTGCATTGGTGCGGGTGCGAACTTGCTAAATCAAGTCTAGAAAGTAGGTATACTTTACGTTATCAAAATTAGCTATTTCTTTTTCATCAACATAACCACTAAATTAGCAATAACCTGGACATTAATCATTATCATTTAGTAAGAATATTTGGACCAAAATTGTAGAAATACATAACACAAGGACCAAATTGGTCATATTGATTTCAAAGTTTTCAATTACTTCTTATAGTGGATAATGATAAAAAAAAAAAAATAAAAGTTCCCGTTTTATACACATCATGGAAGTTGCTTTGAGCATTCCAAGTTGTTTGGTGGCAAATTCAATCCCTTAAAATACCAAACTTACAATTCCACCCCCTCAAGTTTCTCTATATATACCCTACCAATTCCCATGGTATCCCACTTGATCAATTCTTCATACCATCTAACATCTGACCGTTGACTTTCTTCCCTCCATTTTTTATCTCAAAAAACCATCATGCAGATCGGATCAACACTTCCGGCGAACAACCTCCACGTATTTCCGGCGAGAATCTCCGGGGGTGGGTGTAATTACGGATCACTTTTAAACCCTTTAGGCAGAACATGTTATACTACGAAGATGATGATGATGAAAACAACCACCAGATCAACACTGCAACACCTCTCAAATCTTGAAAAGCTATTGGGTTCAGAGCCTCATGTGATCTTGAATGATTCTGAAGTTGATCGGAGTGGAATCTCCGGCGAAGGTCCGGTGGATAACAGAGAAAAGGGCTGATGGAAGGGCTGAATTTGCCTCGAATTTGGCCGGAGAACGCCGCGGCGGAGGAGATGTCGCCGCGGCATCTCAACCGCCTGCGGCGGTTGCTATCGAAAACCGGCATCGAATACTCTCCCCGAAACAGTTTAGCTTCACGGTGGAGGGAGTATCATGGGAGCAATAACTGGTCCGGTTTACTTGATCCCCTTGATGAGAATCTCCGGCGAGAGATGATCCGGTACGGCGAGTTTATTCAGGCGGCTTATCATTGCTTTCATTCCGACCCAGCCACGTCAGCGGAGGAGGCCCCGTCGGCTAGACACGTGGCGTTGCCGGATCGGTCCTACCGGGTTACAAAGAATCTTTACGCGACTGCTTCGGTTGGGTTGCCAAAGTGGGTGGATAAACTCGCGCCAGGCCTCGACTGGATGAGCCAGCGGACGAGCTGTATTGGGTATGTGGCGGTTTGTGATGACCAAAGGGAGATATCACGTATGGGACGGAGGGATATAGTAATATCCCTTCGTGGGACCGCCACTTGTTTAGAATGGGCTGAGAATTTTAGGGACTTGCTGGTTCAAGTCCCTGGGGCGAAGAATCCTAATTATGGACAACCAAAAGTGGAGTGCGGGTTTCTAAGCTTGTATAAGACGGCTGGAGCCCATGTCCCGAGCCTGGCTGAGTCGGTAGTGGATGAAATCAAACGATTAATTCAGTTATACAAAGGCGAAACCCTTAGTATTACGGTGACTGGGCATAGTCTTGGTGCAGCACTAGCGCTACTGGTGGCTGATGACTTAAGCACATGTGCAAAAGACATGCCACCAATAGCGGTCTACACATTTGGCGGACCCCGTGTTGGAAACAACGGGTTCGCCAAACGTCTAAGTTCCCAGAATGTGAAGTACTACGCATTGTAAACTCTCAGGATCTTATAACTCGAGTCCCAGGGATGTTTGTAAGTGAAGAACTCGACAAAAGGCTAAGAGGGTCAAAGGTTGCTAACAAAGTACTCAACATGCTAGACAACAACATGCCATGGGCGTATGCGCATGTTGGGACAGAGCTAAGAGTCGACACAAAAAGCTCTCCGTATCTAAAACCAGATGCTGATGTGGCGTGTTGTCATGACTTGGAAGCGTATCTGCATCTAGTGGATGGTTTTCTGGCGTCAAATTGTCCGTTTAGGGCTAACGCTAAAAGAAGCTTGGTTAAGTTGGTCCATGAACAAAACTCGAATATGAAAAAGCTATACACGAGTAAGGCACCAGAATTGAAGTTAAATCTTGCAAGAGACATACAAGTGCAACTTCCAAGTTGTTTGCCAAGTCCTCAATAAAACCTTGAAAATACAAATTTGTACTGTATATGTATCATGAATAATGTTGCTTTATTCTTTTTTTTTCTTTTTCAAGAAGTGTGAGCTGTTCTTGTATATATGTACTAGCTTTAATAAACCAGTGTATTACACGGGTTAAATAAATAAAATATTAAAATAATAAAATTTATTAATTATAAAATGATATTCTAAGATATAATATGACTGAAATTACATATGAGAAATGATTATTACTAATAAAACAGTGATATCAACTTTTTAAAATTTAGTTTTTAATTTTTTTAAAAAAAATAAAATAAACAGTTTTTTCTAAAACAAACCGTATAAAAATGTCATTTTTAACAATTTATTAATAAATTAAAAAGAGATCTACTTATTAATCTACTTATTAATGTAATTATAATTACCTTAATTACTAATGATATTATTTACTACTAATATTATTTAATATTTTAATTTACTTAAATATATATTAAATTTATTAATAGAACCCATAAAATAACATTAATAAGTAGATCTCTTTTTTAATTTAGAGTAAATTTCGGTTTTGGTCCATGTGGTTTAATCATTTTAGTCATTTCAGTCCAAAAAGGAATCTTTGATCATATCATGCCCTGTGATTTCATTTTTGTAACGGTTTTGGTCTCTGACACTAACTCTGTTAGTTTTTACAGTTAAATGTGAGGGTACTTTGGTCATTTTATATTTGAAAGACTAGTTATGTAAATAATATTAGATTAAGAAAATTATTGTAATTTTTTAAAACAATAAAAAATAAAAAAACAAAACTTAAATCTAATTCAACCCAACCCACCCACCCCCCCAACCCCCAACCCTTCCTCCCCTTGCACCACCGCCTGCACCACCTCCACCGCTACCGCCACCCCCCACCACCCCGCCACCTCCACCGCCACCTCCACCACCACCACCTCCTCCGCCACCTGCACCACCTTCACCGCCAGCGTCAGTGCTAGCACCATCGCAACGTTCCTGTTGTAAGGCTATGAAATTGCCAACAAACACCCTACAACTAAACTTCATCTCCATCACTCTCCCATCATACTGAATCTTTAACACCAAACGCCATTGTTATCCTTTGCTCAAATCTACAGGTACAAACCCTAATCTTTCATCTATCTTTGATACCACCAAAACCCTTGATTCATACCTTTTTTTGTAAACCATGATCTCCACCTCAATCCCTATAATTTCATCTTCAAATCTGTGAAAACGATGCAATCTCTGAGTGTATCGCCATAAAAAACTGCTTGTTTGTTTGGGGGTTCATCTTCAAATATTCAAATCTTCAGATCTTCTAGGGTTCATCTTTACGCGTTTTAGGGGTTTAAACAGAAGTCATTTGGTTCATCTGTTGTCCCTTTAGATGAATCAAAAAAGAAGATGAATAAAAAAAGAAGATGATAGTGAGATTCTTGATGATATTCATCAAGATAGACTAGAATTAGATGATAATCAGCCTCTTGAATCGTCAAAAGTTAATGGTGAAAACAGGGGCGAAAACAGGGGCGAAAACAGGGGCGGAAACAGAGGCGAGGGGCGATGGCGGTGGCGATGGAGGTGGTGCAGGAGGTGGTGCAGGCGGTGGCGATGGAGGTGGTGCAGGAGGTGGTGCAGGAGGTGGTGAGGCGGTAGTGCAAGGGGAGGAAGGGATGGTGGGGGTTTGGGTTGGATTAGAGATTTAAGTTTTGATTTTTTTATTTTTTATTGTTTTAAAAATTATAACATTTATTCTAATCTAATATAATTTACATAACTAGTCCTCCAAATGTAAAATGACCGAAGTACCCTCACATTTAACTGTAAAAACTAACAGAGTTAGTGTCAGGGACCAAAACTGTTACAAAAATAAAACCACAGGGCATGATATGATCAAAGATTTCTTTTTGGAATGAAATGGTTAAAACGGTTAAACCACAGGGACCAAAACCGAAATTTACTCTTTAATTTATTAATATAAAAGAATATTAAATAATAGAGTAAATTACGCTTTTCGTCCCTGTGGTTTGGTGGTTATAACCATTTTCATCCAATAGTTTAAAAACGCCCGATTTAACCACTATGGTTTAAGATTTGTCACAATTAAGTCCAGAACACTAACGACCATTCATTTTTTCTGTTAAGTAAATGTAAAAAGATAAATTTACCCTTGGTCTTATATGTAAAAAAATGTGTATATATAAATATATCCATACTCACACTCTCTCTCCACTTACCTTCTTCACCCCTTCCCCCTTGCCACCACCACCATCCCCTTGCCACCGCCACCATCCCCTGCCACCACCGCCTTCCCCATGCCACCGCCGCACCATCCACCATCACCACCCTTCTACAATCTCTATCACTAGCAACAAAGTCGTCCACCCCTCCCCCTCCTCCTCCCCTCCCTTTACCGCCTCCACCACCACCTTCTAGCCACCATGTTCATGATTTTACAGCTTTCCACACCACCAACGCCTCCATCGCACCACCACAACGCCGATCAAAGCTCAATCGCAGCTCAATCGCAGCTTAATATCCTCCCCTTGCAGCCTGAAAATCAGAAATTATAGCCTCTTATGTTCCAATCGCAGCTCAATACCCTCCATGGCGACCTCTTCAAAACCAAAGAAGCCCTCCGCCTCGCCGCCCTCCGGCGGTGATGAGGGAGAAGAGGTCTCGGCGACGGTGGTGGTGGTGGTGGCGTGTAAGGCCCCGCTCACCGGGCACCCTACAGTCGGTCCTTCATTGCATATATTTTAGATAAACAATGTGTAAACATACTTTTAGTACATGATCATAACATACACAGCGGAATTAATAAGAAAACATATATACATTCTCATTCATTCATAATAGTCATTACACCATTGACTCGATTACAAAATACAACTTTCTTTACACTTCCTAACCTTACTATGATTGCTGGGGAGACACATAGAAACCCGAGATTACCTAACAATCTCGTTTATTCGAATCCTCAGCAATCATAGGGGCATACTACACTATGATTGCTGCTGATGCATATTCCTCAACAATCATAGGGTCGTACAGCGACCTCTACCGAAATAAGAAAAATATTTTTCTTCATAAAGAAGATATTAAATTCAAAAATATTTAAAGGAGATTTCTTAAGTAATCTCGTTGATTCAGATCCTCAAGAAATCTCGTAATGGCAGGCAACGTGACTTGTTGCGCGCGTTATGGGCCCGCAACACGTGACGTTGCAGCATTACACAATGGAGAATGCCCTCCCAAAAGAGCTGAGTAGCCGCCTCGTGCCATCCTCAGCAACACTACCTGCGATCTGGAAACACATAAAAAAGTCAGCGTTGCTGAGTGAGTTCTAGTTTTATAATTAGTATATAAAAATACCCTTTTTCTGTATTATACTATACTGTACTGTATATGCGAGCACGCATCAACTGTGTGAACAAATAATGTTCGTTCTCTGTACTATAGGCCTTGTCTGTAACTTTAGCTTTATGTTTCACTTTCTATGTGGACCAGTGGGCGATACCCCAACTATGTGCGCGAGGGGAGAATGGATGTCGGGCCATCTATATGCTCCGAAGAGCCAACTGTGTTTCCCCCGAAAGGGCTATGTGTATTCCCCCGAAGGGTTCAACGGTTCCCCCGAAGGGCTATGTGTATCCCCCCGAAGGGTTCAACGGTTCCCCCGAAAGGGCTATGCGTACTATGTACAAGGCCGACCCGAACATCCGGGGCACGTCCAAAGGTCCTGCCAATCTCAATTGATTGACCCTGTGTGCGTCAGTGGGTAGCTAGCCCGCCACACAGTTGAGCTAACGACACATAGTCGTGTAACTCCTATATGCTTGCAAGACTTGTTACTTTCATTACTGTTCCTTTCTCTTTCTTTATTACTCTTTCTCTGTGCTTTACATAATACTTTCATTTCATGTATTATAAATATCATGTATACTATGGGGGATAAGCATGCATCAAATCAAGACACATCAATATTTACAAGTCATCAGTGTTCGCCACCTATCATGGAAACATCATAACTAGCATACATACATTACACATACACTTCTCTGTCCAATCACATCAGCCCTATTCGGACGACTGAACATACCCTAGTCGCATGGTTTCCATGCGACTGAGTCATGCGATTGGACTTCTATGCGACTGAATTCTCAGTCGTGCGTCTGTACTACTATGCGAATGGGTCTATGCGACTGAATCCTCAGTCGTGCGTCTGTACTACTATGCGAATGGGTCTATGCGACTGAATCCTCAGTCGTGCGTCTGTACTACTATGCGAATGGGTCTATGCGACTGAATCCTCAGTCGTGCGTCTGTACTACTATGCGAATGGGTCTATGCGACTGAATTACTCTGCGATTGGGCTTATGCGACCGAAACCCTCGATCGCATGGCCTATCGGGCGACTGGGGCTCAATCGTGCGTTTGAACCTCAATCGGGCGATTGGACGACAACTGACACTCATTCGGCCGATTGGCCCTTCAGTCGCGTAACCCTAACTGGGCAGCGACTGGAGTTCTTCAAGTACAGTAGTCGCGAACCTAAGTGCTCAGACCCACCTTAAACCCGTTTTTAACCCAAATTGACCCTCCCAAAGCTCAAGGATTCATACAAGGACATCATACAAGCATGTGCAAGTCCTATGTCACACTATAATCACATTTTCTAAGATTTCATCAAATGGGTCAACTATACACTTTTACAAAACTAGGGTTTATATGTGATCCAGCCCCAAAATCAGTTAAAAACATGTAAATGAGGGGTCCTAGAACTCACATTACAGGTAGAAGTAGATGAACTTCGACTTTGGCTATCTTCTCGACGGATTCGGAGCTCGGGCAGCACTTTCCCTCTCTTCTTCTCTGTTCTCTGTCGTTCACTGCTCTCTCCCCGACTGAAAATGGGGAGGAGAATGGAGCTACCCCCATTTTATACCCACTTCTCAGTCGCATCTGGTCCAGGGGCGACTGGACCTTCAGTCGCATCAACACCATGCGATTGGACCCCCAATCGCACGTGTTCCATTCGGCTCATACTTCATTCGGGCGGTTGAGCTCCAATCGTGCGGTTGAGCTCCAATCGGCCGAATAGCCATGCGGTTGAACTTCAATCGCATAAATCACAGGCGACTGAAGCTCAGTCGCATCACATGCTGAGAAGTCAAACTTTCGGGTGTTACAAGTCCACCCCCCTTATTTTAGGTTTCGTCCCCGAAACCTGTCATTCTTCGAACAATCGTGGGTAATGCTGCCTCATTTCTTCTTCAGTTTCCCACGTCGACTCGGATCCCTTCCTGTGCCGCCACTGTACACGCACAAGGGGAACCACTTTGTTTCTCAACCTCTTCTCTTTGCGATCTATGATCGCCACTGGTTGCTCTACATAATTGAGCTTTTCGTCTACCTCGATATCATCCAGTGGAACGACCATGTCCTCGTCCGCCAAGCACTTCCTCAGATGAGACACGTGGAAGGTCGGGTGGATTCCACTTAGTTCATCTGGCAGTTCCAACCTATAAGCCACCTCCCCTACTCGAGCAACAATTCGGAAAGGGCCTATATATCGCGGACTCAACTCCCTTTCCAAGGTGAGACCTTCAACATAACCCGGTCCCCCACTTGGAACTCAATTGGTCTGCGTCGTTTGTCGGCATACGACTTCTGTCGGTCTTTGGCTGCCTTCATATACGCTTTAATTCTTTCGAGCTTTTCAGTCGTAGCCTCTACCACTTCGACGCTTCCCAATTCTTGCTGACCAATTTCACCCCAACAGACGGGGGTCCTGCACCTTCTACCGTATAACATCTCGTAAGGTGGCATGCCAATACTAGCATGATAACTGTTGTTGTATGAGAACTCAGCTAACGGTAGGTGGTCATCCCAACTTCCCCCGAAGTCAATAACACATGCTCGGAGCATGTCCTCCAAGGTCTGAATGGTCCTTTCTGACTGACCATCAGTTTGAGGATGATAAGCCGTGCTAATATGCAATCTCGTCCCCATAGCATCGTGGAATTTCTTCCAGAATTTGGATGTGAACCGGGTGTCACGATCAGACACAATCGACACCGGTACACCGTGACGAGTCACAATTTCTTTGATGAAAAGATCAGCCAACTTCTCGGACGAATATGTCTCCCGCATCGGTAAGAAGTGAGCACTCTTCGTCAATCGATCCACAATCACCCAGATCGTATCATACCCTTTAGGGGTACGTGGCAGCTTTGTGATGAAATCCATGGTGATGTGTTCCCACTTCCACTCCGGGATGTCCAAAGGTTGAATCTTTCCATACGGCTTCTGGTGCTCCGCCTTCACTTGCAAACACGTGAGGCATTTACTCACATACTCCACCACGTCGCGTTTCATACCCGGCCACCAATAATCTTTCTTCATGTCTTGGTACATCTTGGTGGCGCCGGGATGAATGGAGTATCGGGACTTATGAGCTTCATCCAAAATCTTCATTCGTAGATCCCCGAGACGAGGAATCCACATACGCCCAAACCGAGTTCTAACACCCGTCGCGTTCTCACCCGACTCCGCGACCAGACCTCTCATTCGTTCGGAGTTAAGATGTTCGTCTTTCAAAGCCTCATCTTGGAACTCTTTGACCTGTTTCATCACGTCGGAGGTCATGATTAGCTGGTACGCCTTCACTCGAATTGGCTCGGGCCTCTCCTTTCGGCTAAGGGCATCCGCCACCACGTTGGCTTTGCCCGGATGGTAATGGATTTCACAATCATAGTCCTTTATGAGCTCCAACCATCGCCGTTGCCTCATGTTCAGATCTTTTTGCTCGAAGAAGTACTTCAAGCTTTTGTGGTCCGTGAAGATGGTGCATTTCGTCCCATACAGGTAGTGCCGCCAGATCTTCAACGCGAAAACCACAGCTGCTAGCTCCAAGTCATGAGTAGGGTAATTAACCTCATGAACTTTCAGCTGTCGGGATGCGTAGGCTATCACCTTTCCTCTCTGCATTAATACACACCCCAACCCCGAGTAGGAGGCATCAGAATAAACCACTAAATCCTCACTCCCGTCGGGTAGTGCCAATACTGGAGCTTGGGTCAATCTTGTCTTCAGTTCTTCGAATGCCTTTTCTTGAGCTTGACCCCATACAAACTTCACATCCTTTCGGGTCAACTTTGTCAGTGGAGAAGCAATTTTGGAGAAGTCTTGGATAAACCTTCGGTAGTAGCCCGCTAAACCCAAGAAACTACGGATCTCGGACGGCGTCTTCGGAGACTTCCATTGCATTACTGCTTCCACCTTTGCCGGATCAACTAGAATCCCATCCGGATTTACCACGTGACCCAAGAACTGAACTTCACGCAACCAAAATGCGCACTTGGAGAACTTTGCATACAATTTCTCCCTTCTCAGTGTCTCCAGAACTTCGCGAATGTGACCGGCATGTTCAGTCTCGCTTTTTGAATAAATCAAGATGTCATCAATGAATACAATCACTGATTTATCCAACATCGGCCGGCACACCCTATTCATCAGGTCCATAAAAGCAGCTGGCGCGTTGGTCAAACCAAAGGACATAACGAGGAACTCATAATGACCGTAGCGCGTTCGAAAAGCTGTTTTAGGGATATCCTGCTCCTTCACCTTCAGTTGATGGTAGCCTGATCGAAGATCTATACGTGAAAACCAACTAGCACCCTGAAGTTGATCAAACAAGTCGTCGATTCTCGGCAAGGGGTATCTGTTCTTTACTGTCAGCTTATTCAACTCGCGGTAGTCGATGCACATCCTCATACTACCGTCCTTCTTCTTTACAAACAGGACCGGAGCACCCCAAGGTGAGATACTCGGTCGAATAAACCCCTTATCCAGCAGCTCTTGTAACTGCTCCATCAACTCTTTCATCTCTGTCGGGGCCAATCGGTATGGTGCTTTGGCAACAGGTTGGGCGCCTGGTACTAAATCAATCTGGAACTCGATCTCTCTGTCAGGAGGCAATCCCGATAAGTCTTCCGGGAACACGTCTGGGAACTCACACACACACCGGAACATCAGACAGTTGTGGTGCTGGCTTCTCTACATCTTTCACATAACATAAATAGGCGTTGCATCCACGCCTCATACATTTCCCCGCCACTGCCATTGAGATCACTTTCGGAATCGTAGTAACCCGATCCCCATAAACTGTCACTGGACTACCGTCAGGCGCTATCAAACTGATCATCTTCTTGCGACACACAATGTTCGCCTCGAAATCTGCCAACCAATCCATTCCAAGCACCAAATCGAAACCTCCTAACGTCATCGCAAAGGGTTTAACTGGGAATTTGTGACCCTCCAGTTCTACATCGCAACCCTCAATTACCTCAGAAATCCTGGTGGTTTTACCTATAGCAGTCTCTACATCAAACGGCACATCCACACGTCTGCTACTAACAGGCAATTTGGCACGAAAAGCAACAGAAATAAAACTCCTACTGGTACCCGAATCAAATAACACGGAGGCTAAAGTTTGGTTCACTAGAAACGTACCGGACACTACATCAGGGTCCGTCCTCGCCTCTTCCTGCGTCATTGTGAATGCCCTGGCGCTTGCTTTCGGACCTTCACTTCCCGTCTTCTTTACCCCTGAAGCCTCAGCCCTAGGCTTCCTACAGTCTCTAGCAATGTGGCCAGGCTGACCACACCTGAAACATACGTTCAACCCCCATCTGCACTCACCACCGTGCTCTCTCCCGCATTTACCACACTTCTTTCCTCCTGAACCCGACGTGACCACCCGGCGGTCATCCACCTTCGTCTTCTTATTACTCGTCGAGGCACCCCCTCGACCAAACCTCTTTCCCTGCCACTTCCTTTCCTCACTTCCTTTCTTACTGCCCTCAGCCTTTACCAACGCAGCCCGTTCATCATACAGCCTACCAGCTAAATCCACCGCCGACCTGAAAGTACTTGGTCGGGCGGAAATCAAATGCCAACGAATTTCGGCTGGCAACCCCTGGATATACCGGTTAATCTTGCGAGACACCGGCGTCACTTGCTCTGGCACCAACCGTGCCATGTCGTTGAACTTAGTCGTGTATTGCTGATGAGTCATCGTACCCGCCTCTAGCTGCAGGAACTCTCTCTCTACTCTATCCATCTCACGACGAGGACTAAACTCCTCGATCACCATTCTTTTCAACTCCGACCACTTCATCTTCCCAATAGCCCGACTACCCTCGGCCTGGACAATATTGTCCCACCAACACAACGCCGTCCCCGTAAACGAGTGGGTAGCAAACTTCACCTTTTTATCCTCATGGCAATCGCTGATATCAAGGACCGCCTCCATCTCTCTCACCCATTGGTGAGCATCAGCAGCCGTACCTGAACCATCAAAAGTTGGAGGCTTGCACCTCATGAATTTCCCATAATCACAACCCCGGGCTGTCTCCCGTACCTGTTCTTCCTCTTCTTCCTCTTCATCATCCGACAATACTGTTTCTACCCCTGCCCGTTGGTGTCTACCGGAGGACCGTCTCCTCCCTCGTCTATCCTCTTCTCTTACTGCCTTTATCGCTTCGGTCATTACAGTCGGTAAAATCGTCTGCATAACTTGGTGCACTTCCTCAATCACTGCCTCTTTTACCGAGGCTCTCAACTTGGCGCTTTCGTCCGTCTCTTCCTGGTGAGGAATCTCGTTCTCCTCACGGACTACTTTCTCTTTTCTAAGTCTTCCTCGCGTGATACGCGGCTCATCACCACGTTCACCATCACGGGAAGCATCAGATGATCTATCACCGACCATCCTCTATCACACTGAAAGATTAAAACACCAACACGGTCATTCAAGGAAATAGCTCAGTTTATGTTAAGTACAGTAAGTCCCTAATTACAGTGGCCAGTTGTGATTAGCCACTTACTCTACTCTTCGTACCCCGAGCATCACCTATCCTGACTACATTAGTATCTCAGTCTAACAGTACACGTCATTCACATAACAAGCGCACATTATACCAGTTTAATCTTTAAGAAAAATACCTGATGGCACGCGGCTACTCAGATGGCATTCTCATTCTCCCTGTCCCATTCTCAGTTTAAGTTTAGGTTTATTATGAAAATTACCCATTTTACTTAAACTTTTGCTCTGATACCAACTTGTAAGGCCCCGCTCACCGGGCACCCTACAGTCGGTCCTTCATTGCATATATTTTAGATAAACAATGTGTAAACATACTTTTAGTACATGATCATAACATACACAGCGGAATTAATAAAGAAAACATATATACATTCTCATTCATTCATAATAGTCATTACACCATTGACTCGATTACAAATACAACTTTCTTTACACTTCCTAACCTTACTATGATTGCTGGGGAGACACATAGAAACCCGAGATTACCTAACAATCTCGTTTATTCGAATCCTCAGCAATCATAGGGGCATACTACACTATGATTGCTGCTGATGCATATTCCTCAACAATCATAGGGTCGTACAGCGACCTCTACCGAAATAAGAAATATATTTTTCTTCATAAAGAAGATATTAAATTCAAAAATATTTAAAGGAGATTTCTTGAGTAATCTCGTTGATTCAGATCCTCAAGAAATCTCGTAATGGCAGGCAACGTGACTTGTTGCGCGCGTTATGGGCCCGCAACACGTGACGTTGCAGCATTACACAATGGAGAATGCCCTCCCAAAAGAGCTGAGTAGCCGCCTCGTGCCATCCTCAGCAACACTACCTGCGATCTGGAAACACATAAAAAAGTCAGCGTTGCTGAGTGAGTTCTAGTTTTATAATTAGTATATAAAAATACCCTTTTTCTGTATTATACTATACTGTACTGTATATGCGAGCACGCATCAACTGTGTGAACAAATAATGTTCGTTCTCTGTACTATAGGCCTTGTCTGTAACTTTAGCTTTATGTTTCACTTTCTATGTGGACCAGTGGGCGATACCCCAACTATGTGCGCGAGGGGAGAATGGATGTCGGGCCATCTATATGCTCCGAAGAGCCAACTGTGTTTCCCCCGAAAGGGCTATGTGTATTCCCCCGAAGGGTTCAACGGTTCCCCCGAAGGGCTATGTGTATCCCCCCGAAGGGTTCAACGGTTCCCCCGAAAGGGCTATGCGTACTATGTACAAGGCCGACCCGAACATCCGGGGCACGTCCAAAGGTCCTGCCAATCTCAATTGATTGACCCTGTGTGCGTCAGTGGGTAGCTAGCCCGCCACACAGTTGAGCTAACGACACATAGTCGTGTAACTCCTATATGCTTGCAAGACTTGTTACTTTCATTACTGTTCCTTTCTCTTTCTTTATTACTCTTTCTCTGTGCTTTACATAATACTTTCATTTCATGTATTATAAATATCATGTATACTATGGGGGATAAGCATGCATCAAATCAAGACACATCAATATTTACAAGTCATCAGTGTTCGCCACCTATCATGGAAACATCATAACTAGCATACATACATTACACATACACTTCTCTGTCCAATCACATCAGCCCTATTCGGGCGACTGAACATACCCTAGTCGCATGGTTTCCATGCGACTGAGTCATGCGATTGGACTTCTATGCGACTGAATTCTCAGTCGTGCGTCTGTACTACTATGCGAATGGGTCTATGCGACTGAATCCTCAGTCGTGCGTCTGTACTACTATGCGAATGGGTCTATGCGACTGAATCCTCAGTCGTGCGTCTGTACTACTATGCGAATGGGTCTATGCGACTGAATCCTCAGTCGTGCGTCTGTACTACTATGCGAATGGGTCTATGCGACTGAATTACTCTGCGATTGGGCTTATGCGACCGAAACCCTCGATCGCATGGCCTATCGGGCGACTGGGGCTCAATCGTGCGTTTGAACCTCAATCGGGCGATTGGACGACAACTGACACTCATTCGGCCGATTGGCCCTTCAGTCGCGTAACCCTAACTGGGCAGCGACTGGAGTTCTTCAAGTACAGTAGTCGCGAACCTAAGTGCTCAGACCCACCTTAAACCCGTTTTTAACCCAAATTGACCCTCCCAAAGCTCAGGGATTCATACAAGGACATCATACAAGCATGTGCAAGTCCTATGTCACACTATAATCACATTTTCTAAGATTTCATCAAATGGGTCAACTATACACTTTTACAAAACTAGGGTTTATATGTGATCCAGCCCCAAAATCAGTTAAAAACATGTAAATGAGGGGTCCTAGAACTCACATTACAGGTAGAAGTAGATGAACTTCGACTTTGGCTATCTTCTCGACGGATTCGGAGCTCGGGCAGCACTTTCCCTCTCTTCTTCTCTGTTCTCTGTCGTTCACTGCTCTCTCCCCGACTGAAAATGGGGAGGAGAATGGAGCTACCCCCATTTTATACCCACTTCTCAGTCGCATCTGGTCCAGGGGCGACTGGACCTTCAGTTGCATCAACACCATGCGATTGGACCCCCAATCGCACGTGTTCCATTCGGCTCATACTTCATTCGGGCGGTTGAGCTCCAATCGTGCGGTTGAGCTCCAATCGGCCGAATAGCCATGCGGTTGAACTTCAATCGCATAAATCACAGGCGACTGAAGCTCAGTCGCATCACATGCTGAGAAGTCAAACTTTCGGGTGTTACATGGCGCCGCCGTTGACGCCGGTGAAGAAGCTGCCGGAGGAGTCGTGTGCGGTGGGTTTGAAAGATCTCCGGTGGAGTGATATGAATAGTAATAATGGAGTTTCTTCTTCTTGTTCGTCGACACCTTGTACTTCACCTTCGTTGTGAATGAATTTTGAGTGGCAAATAAATTTAATTTAGTGAAAATATTTAATGTGAATTGGGATTACTGTAATAATATTTGCTTATTTTAAGAAAATCAATCGGTGACGTCATGAACGAGGGTCCGGCGGCAACACCACCCTCGTTCAAGTCGGTGACGTCTTCGATCGCGGTGGTCAGGAGCTCAAGATCCTCTATTTAACTGTTGCTGTGGTTGGTGAATCTGTGTTTGTTCATGGTGGGGTTTTGTGCCAACATTTTGATTACGGTTTGGAATGGATTAACAGTGATGTTGGGGATTGGATCATGGTAGTGGTGATGTTAGGGATTGGAACATGTTGATTACGGTTTGCTGTGGAATGGATTAACAGTGATGTTAGGGTAAGGATAGAGAAAGAGGTGTAGAGAGGGAGGTATATATATATCTTTATACTATAATAAAAGAGTAACTTGAAGTGCCACATGACAGCACCACAACCATTCTCATCAAAATTTTTCCGCCTCTCTCTCATCTTAAATAATTACCTTAATTACTAATAATATTATTTAGAGTAAATTACGCTTTTCGTCCCTGTGGTTTGGTGGTTATAACCATTTTCATCCAATAGTTTAAAAACGTCCGATTTAACCACTATGGTTTAAGATTTGTCACAATTAAGTCCAAACCGTTAACTCCATCCAATTTCTCCGTTAATTTTTTAGAGAAAGACCAAAATACCCTTGGACTAAAACTGTTACTATAATACACACACACATATCTATATATATATACATATATATATATGTGTGTGTGTGTGTGTGTGTGTGTGTGTAATTGAGTAGTTGACATAGAGAAATGATCGATAACGATGACTCGGGCCTCTGAGCTCCTAGCTAACTTCCGGTGGGTGTTGCATCCACCAAGATCCGCTGGGCCGTGTGGCTTGGCTTCTAACCTGTTGGCGAGGCTTTCTTCCGAGCAGCTTCCATATGGACAAGCTTTAACACTTATGTTCCTTCCCTCCTATCTAATTTGTTTGATTGTGATGCAAATTAGTGTACTGAAATGATTGTCTAAGGTGTGTTAAATTCATAAAAATGAATTGGTTTTGAAATGATAAAACATTTTTTATGCTCACATATGACGTTCTAATTATGCATACCGTATACAAGTATTAAAAGTTTTAGATGTTTGAGTGAAGGTGTACCAAAAAAAAGTCCACATTGTGACCTTAACTCGATCTGACAAGCCATAGAAGGAATATAATTATAACACATAGATAGTATTGTGTATAAAACCATGTCCTAAGGTTGATATGTCAAAGATATCTGGCTGATGAAGAGAAAATATGAAAAGAGACGGTGAAAAATCAACCTGGATGGGCGGGATTGGGCGGGGCGGGGATTGCGAGAGTCGAGAGAAAAGAAGAGTGAAAAGAGAAAAGAAAGGGAAAGAAAAAGAGTACCAGTGAAATTTCTTCTGAGCAAACAAACGTAAAGAAGGTAGGGTCACATGTGGATATGGTTACAAAACTATGGTGATGGTCTAACTATCAAAGCACACAACCACTACGTATATTGTTATTTATTAACTTATTAACTAATTTAATCTGATGTAACCAACAAATTAAATATTAACCAAAGGTTACGAATATAAATCTTGCATGATACATGATTAGAATTTGGATGTACAGATGAGAAACTCTGCACCAATAACAAACTCTGGTTGGTCTTATATTTTCTTCCTTACCTCTTAATCTAATTATCACTCTCTAAGAATAGAAAATCAAGATCACAATAGAAATCACAATCACAAACCCTGATCATTAATTTACTTTGTTTGGTTTCCTACACGAATCTTCTTGGGAGTTTGCTTAGTAATCTTTAAAAAGTTAAAAAGAGATTTTTTAAACAATTAACAATACAATAATCACAATTTAACATTCAAATTCCAATTAAATCATGTAATTCAGAAAGAAGTGAATTAAAACCCAGATCATGTCAACTAGAATTCTCCATAAACACACATGATGTTGATAAAATAAAAGAGAAAAAAAGTAGCATAAACAGTATTAACACAATACCCATTCAACAATCTTATCCTACTTTGTACAAAGGTTCCCTGAATTCAGTTTTGCATAGAAAAGAATGGAAATGTTTTCCACAAAGGGCCACCACTACTGGTGATCAATGGCTTTTTCGCATCAAGTATGAAAACAGACATGCTTATCACAGATGCATTGACCACCAAATAATGCTTACCCTTTTCAAGAAGAGCAGCAGCTTGACTTTTGGTTGACGGGTTGACCTCGGATTTGGACTGTTGGCGGTTTAGCATTGTTCATTGCCGGCTGGCTTGCCATCCTGGATTACCCGACAAATTAGTTTTTATCAAATGTCACTTTAAGTGAAATTAGTTTTTATCAAATGTCACTTTAAGTTAGAGTTAATGACACATGTAAACTTTAATCAGAAAGTACCTGTTTTTAATTTCAGCAGTCATAGCCATGAAAGCTTCTTCCACATTGGTGGAATTCTTGGCACTTGTTTCTAGAAATGGAATCCCAATCTCATCAGCAAATGCCTGCATACCAAAACTAACTCTTTATTATCTCCACTTTAAATCTTAACATATTGGCTGAAGTTAGCATTGTAAGTAATTGATTTTAGTGCAACTCATTTACATTTATTGCGATTATTACCTTTCCTGTTTCGTAGGACACAACTTTCTGAGAAGTCAGATCACATTTGTTTCCAACAAGAAGCTTGTTTACATTTTCACTAGCATAGCGATCGATTTCACTCAACCATTGTTTCACATTGTTGAAACTCTCTTGATCTGTCACGTCATAAACAACCTTCACAAAGAAATAAAAATATTAAAATAATTCCCAGATCCCTTATTTTTCAAACGAATTTTCAGCAACAAGGTTGTAAAGAAAATAATATGATGAATTATTTACAATAATGCCATGAGCTCCACGATAGTAGCTGCTGGTGATTGTCCTGAAACGTTCTTGCCCAGCTGTATCCCACTGTTTTGAAAAGAACGAGGACAATTAAAAAATGTAGCATGAAGGTAATGAGTGATTAGCATAGAAAACATAGGTTTTCATGAGTAATGAAGAACACAAACTTAATGTGGAATTTCTACAATGGTGTAGCTTGAAAGATTAGCGTTAGAAGCTTACGATTTGAAGCTTAATTGTTTTGCCATCCTGTTCCACAGTGCGAATTTTCTATAAAAGAGAAATCAACTAGTAAAAATCATGCTTCTAATCTTCTATAAGGTCAAACGAGAAGGTCAAGTAAGAGTTGCTTACAAAGTCAACACCAATGGTGCTAATGTAACTTTCCAAGTATGAATCATCCTGCAATACAAAGGTTTAAGGATGGTCACCAAATTGTTCGATACGAATTCAGAGACCGGTCTTCAATGATCTTTAGTTTCTTTAAATAGATACAAGTCTTCTTGGAGTATACTTTTAAAGTTCTTTCAAATTCTAGTCACAAATGTGAATGCAAATATTTCTTTAAGCAAGTAAACCATATACAAAAAATTTACAACTATCAAAACTTATATATACGGTACCCAGACAACATGCATGTTGTTATATGCTTTAACTATTTGTTCAGAAGATGGTCGTATAGGACAAAGAGATATTGATAGGTATGGCATGCTGATCTATGTGTAATGACTAATGATTCATAAGCACCTATGCATGGATTCCATATTTCCATTCACATTTTTAAAGGTGAAAATATGTAACATTTTGTTTACGTGAATACATTCCGTTTGTGTGAATACATGTGTGTATATAAGAAACGGACTAATTGACTGTCAGAGAAAAGAAACACAAAAGAACTTACAGCAAAACGCAATAGAAGACATGATTTTCCAACTCCTGAATCTCCAATGAGTAATAGCTTGAACAAATAGTCGCTGCAAGATCAAGGAAACTATTAATTTTGACAAGACAAGGAAACTATTAATTTTGACAAGAAAACTACTAATACAACATATTGAAAAATTATCAAATATCAACACAACAAATACTAATATTCATGTTACAATATATAAAAGATACAAGAACATAACATCATTAACTCTTAAATATCTGTAGCCAGTGTTCCATTAAAAAACAAAAATTCGATTCAAAACATCAAAATCACTATTTTATGATCAAAAACATCCAAGCGTGCTTCGAATCATGACAAATAGTCCATGTCATTACTAGTTCTACTCCACACGAAAATTAAACTCACTACACTTTAACCACCAACAAGGGAAAGGGTAACTAAACATATCATTAACTTCACATGTTGATGACAAATCTACAAGTTCAAAACCATCCCGAAAACCTGCAACTCTAACATCCAATGAAAGCATTAAAAATCCTATGTAGATGAACGTGAATCTCTGCTATAACCAACCAGTCACACAGACCATCAGCACTATCCATTCCAAGGTTATAATTCATTTAAATCCATGTCAGTATAATCTCAAATCTTTCAACTTCAAAAACACAATTGTCAAAGCTCGCACTTTAAATTCCAGATCAAAATCCAAACATCAACAATAGAACCCCAGGTAAAATTCAGAACACATCAACTTTCCTAAGATTATAAATCAGAAGGCAGTTTCAACTTTCAATCATTCAAAGGACCTGATCTTACTGCACGAAACCGATCAACAGATCGAACGAAAAAAACAGTTGATTTGATCTTAAAAAAATCCCAAATTTAAGATAAAAACAGAACCCTAAATCAACATCGTATACAGTTAAACATAAACAACTAATCAAAGTAAAATTGAGCGTCTAAAGCAATCAACAAGCGTAGATCTAGTAAAATCACATCATCACATCAGACATGAATGAAAGTGATATTGAAATTGAGTTAACAATCGGTTTGACTAGAGGAAGAATAACATACTATTCGGGATTCATCTCCGCGTATAGAGTTGAGATCGAGTGAATGAAAGATGGTCGGAGATCTTCCGGTGGCCGGAGATAAACGGAATAATCGCCGGAGATAAAGTAAACGATTTGATTAGAAGAATAGTGAAACAAATATGATATGATATAGCCTGTAGGGGTCTTTAAGAATGTAGGTAAGGTGGGGGGTGACGTATTGATATGCAACAAATCAAGCCTTTGACACGCGTTTATCTCATTTACCGTAACTACAACCTAAATGCCCTTATCTTCACATTATTATTATTCTTATTAATATTTTTTTAACCGTACGACCCTATTTCGAATTATAGGTGTTATTTTAATCGAATCCATCTATCTATTTTCTAGTCGGAACCGCACCCCCAACCCCCTCAGGAGAGAACTCTGAGAAAACCCTATGGCTCAACTATGAACAATTTTTGCTCAGAGTGAGACTTGAAACCATAACCTTCCATTTATTTACATATCATGAGTACCTCACCTTAACTAGTTAAACTAAGAATCATTGGTTATTTTTATTATTATCGACCAGTTAAACTTAATAATTCAAACTGCTTAACTTAAAATAAAATTTATAATTCATTTTATAATATTATTTTCTCTGTAATATTTTTTATTTTCACTTTTAGTACTAGCAATAGTCTAAGAAACATAGTTATAGAATATTTACGTTTGATTCGCATACGATTTCGTTCATAGTAATGAAACGAAAAAACATATAAGCTAAATCGAGCCTAAATTAAATACAAATCGAATGCGAAAGTTTACCAATTATGCTAGTGCGATTGTCATTGGTAACAAAAAAAGGTTTAGAGTGTTACTGGCCAAATTAATAGTATATATGAGTCATAGTTTATATTATTAAAATCCAGAATCCAATTTGCATTATTATTTTAACAAACATCAACTTAACTTGGCTACATTTCTACGTCTCAATTGAGGTTCGAAAGCTATTATTATTTTAGTAAGTCACTACTAGTTGTTTATTTTCACAATTAAACAACAAAAACGAAATTAAAGCTTAGCCTTAATGTATACCCTGTAATAACATGATATTAGTTTTTAATGTCTACTAGTTTTATTTTAAAACTTAACTTAATCGTACAAAATATGCAAGTAGAGTTGCGTATTTGTACATTTAGTTTGATTTTTATACGTTAAATGATGTAGTGTCAGATTCTTCGGACAATAAAGGATTGCTTGCTTTTTAGCCCGGCTTTATGATGAAATTATTGGATTATTGTATTAACCATAAATATTGCATGTTGTTAGGATATGATTAAAAGAAAGGATAAAAATATGGTCGTGGATTCTTAATAAGACTCACAATAACCGATGGGGCTGATTATGACAATGATGGAGTTGCTTTAATTGAATGATCTTTTGGAAGTATATGAGAATGGTATTGGTATGTGTAAAGTAGTGTTATGTTTGTGGTATGGTATACTCTACTACTTGATAAAGGTTCATTTGTTTTCTTTATCATTTTCCTATCAAACACAATTTGATTCTTTAGAAACTTGTAAATATCATTTAAATAGTAGAATCTAACAATGAAATCATTACGAACTTCACTCCTTCGGCTCAAAAACTTATCATATGTCAACATTGTTAGACCTACTTAGCAATTTATCTTTTCCTATGTACTAGTCTTGTAGTTTCTCTATTCTTATTGTATGTATGTGTATATGTGTTCTCTATTTATTGATCACCCCATCATTGTGGGAGTTATTCCAAATCATAACATTCACATGGTATCATAGTGACATCCGATCCTCTCCCCTCTCTTTACTCCCCACCTTCTCCCTTCCTCTTCCCTTTGCAGATTGTCTCCCTTCTTCCTCCCATCTTCTCCCATGGCTTCTTCCTCTTCATCCGATGGTACCCTTACTCTCAACACCATCCTTCACATGATCACTGTTAAACTCTCCTCCACCAACCATCTTCTCTGGAAGAACCAAATGTTACCTCTTCTCTCCTTTCAAAACTTATTATCTCATGTTGATGGCACCTCCCCGCCTCCCTCCCCTACCATTCTCCGAGATGAGAAATCTATCCCAAACCCGGTGTTCGAATCCTGGAAACTAGCCGATCAGAAAGCCATCATCCTGTTGCATGCTTCACTGTCCGAAGAAGCCTTATCCGAAGTAATTGGTCTCCCCACTGCTCGTGACATATGGGCAGCCCTTGATGCTGCCTACAGCAACACGTCAATTGAACGTGTTCAAAACCTTCGTGATCAACTTCGCTTAACCGTAAAAGGTTCATCTCCTGTGGCCGACTTCGGTCGCAAATTTAAGACTATTTGTGATCAACTATCCGCCATTGGCCATTCGATTGATGACACAGACAAGCTTCGTTGGTTTCTATGCGGGCTTGGTCCTTCTTTTGAAACATTCTCGACCGCAATCCGCAATTCAAAGCCTGCTCCTACCTTTCGTGATTTGATTGTTCAAGCAGAGGATCATGAGTTATTCCTCCGCTCCATCCATGGCGCGACCACTCCAACGGTTACATTCTCTGCAACTTCTTCTGTTAACCCTACTCGTAACCGTGGTGGTCGATCCAACCGAAGTGCCGTGTTTTCTGGTCGTGGTCGTGGTAGGCGTCCACCTCACTGCCAATTATGTCGCACTCAAGGGCATTATGCCAATGCTTGTCCCTCGCGACCACCTTTGCTGCGAAGTCAACTACCGATAATGCGGATCTAGCCTCTGCATTTCATGCTCAGTGTCAAGTTACTACATCAAATCCTGACTGGTTTGTTGATTCGGGTGCGACGGATCATATGGCAGCCTCTCTTAATAATGTTCATCGTGCCTCACCGGTTGCGGGTGACGTGAAGGTCACCTTTGGTAACGGTAAAACCCTCCCTGTTACTCATATTGGTCATACCACTGTTGCTAATAATATACCTCTGCACAATGTTCTGGTCGTGCCTAACCTACTGAAAAATCTTTTATCTATTAGTAAATTGACTTCTGAACACAACTTGGATGTGGTCCTTTCCCATCCGCACTTTTTCATACAGGATCGGACGACAAAGCAAATCCTGGCTCGGGGCAAAAGTGACAATGGCCTCTATCTCTTACAACCGGATCATCATGCTTTTGCAGCCAAGTCTACTGTTTCTTCCAAAGCCTCTTTTGAATTGTGGCATCTTCGTTTAGGCCACGTGGCTATTGATACTATTTTGTCTTTAAATAAATCGGGCTGTATTTCTGTCATATCTATTTTACCAAAACCAGGTTTATGTGATTCTTGTGAACAATCTAAGGGCCATCGGTTATCCTTTGATTTGAATAATAAACGGTCCTTGCAACCATTGGACCTTGTCCATTGTGACCTTTAGGGACCATCACCTGTTTTGTCTTCTGATAACTATAAATATTATATTGTGTTTATTGATGATCACTCAAGGTTCACTTGGTTCTATCCATTAAGATCCAAATCTGAGTTTCAAATGGTTCTACCTGTGTTTGTGAAAATGGTTCAAACGCAATTCTCCAGAAAAATTAAAGTGTTTCAAAGTGATGGCGGTGGTGAATTCATAAATCATGTTGTTCGTGAGTTCTTCGATAATAATGGCACGTTTCATCGCATCTCCTGCCCATACACTCCCCAACAAAATGGACGTGCTGAACGTAAACATCGTCATCTCATTGAAACTGGATTAGCCATGCTATTTACCGGTCGTGTTCCTCCATCATTTTGGGTTGAAGCGTTTAGTTCAGCGGTCTATATCATCAACCGATTACCCTCCAAAGTCTTGGGTGGAAAATCACCATTTGAGGTCTTGTTTCTTCACAAGCCCACATATCATAATTTCCGACCTTTTGCTTGTCGGGTCTACCCATATTACGTGATTACTCGGCTCACAAGTTGTCGCCGCGGAGTCTCCCATGTATTTTCATGGGGTATAGCTCTCATCACAAGGGGTTCAAATGCCTTGACCCTTCCTCTAATCGCATGTTTATTACTCGACATGCTAGGTTTGACGAAACAAATTTTCCCTTTTCTGGTACCTCTGCTAGCAAGGAATTTACACTGCCCATACACACCTTTGTTGAACCCAGTTTTGTTAATCATGTGCCTCCATCACCACCCACTGTCCCTGTGCCTCAACCCACTCCAACACCACCATGTATACTCTGCCCATCATCTCCTGCAGTTTCTCCCTCCCCACCAACTGCCTCACTTGACTTCACTCCGGCACCCCAATCTCCTCCTCATGATCCGCATACACCTGCAACCATCACTGCCCCAACCATCCCACCCGATCCCATCTCGGCTCCTACAGCCTTGAATACCCTCCATCGGGTGATGAGTCTAGTAACAGCCAACCACCTCCCGTTACTCATCCCATGATCACCCGATCCAAAGCTGGGATTTTCAAACCTAAGCATCAAGCCAACCTCATTCATACTCAGCGAAATCCTTTACTTTCGGCGCTCTATGCCAGCTCTGAACCACGTGGTTATAAATCCGCTGCCAAACATATGCATTGGGTTGATGCCATGAACAAAGAGATCAGTGCCCTTCACAACAACAATACATGGAGCTTAGTTCCACGACCAAAGGATCATAATATAGTGGGTTCAAAATGGTTGTTCCGAACCAAGTACCACGCTGATGGTTCCATTGATCGCTACAAAGCTCGATTGGTGGCACAAGGCTTTAGTCAAATACCCGGTATGGATTTCTCTCACACCTTTAGCCCTGTTGTCAAAGCTTCTACCATCCGGGTTGTCCTATCCTTAGCGGTCCTTCATAACTGGGCTCTTCACCAACTAGACGTAAACAATGCATTTTTGCATGGCAACTTACAAGTCCAGCAAAGCCGTATGCTTTGGTCTCCGAACTTCAACCCTAAATATGAATTTCTTTATAGGGATCCTGCCGGCACGATACTCCGTTTCCAGCAAGTTCGTGAAGGTACAATTCCTTCTGTCGTGTATCCTCGTCTCGATCAATCCCCTTGCCCTCATTCTTCGAGTCGAAACTTTCGAAAGCGCACTCACTCTTCTCAAAATCTCTTATCTTAAGAGAAGAAAGATCTACACTACGAAAAGGAGCAGGCGGAGAGAGCATAAAGAGTCCTCTTTCGCCATGTTCGTCGCCCTACCCTAGATTTCACTTCATTCTATTGATTGGTTCTAGCTCAAAAGAACATATACATGGAGCTATGTCGACGCCGAATAGACAACAAGCTGAAGAAGCGAGAGAGATTTGAGATTCCGTAAGTAACTCCTGGGATCGCAAATCCCAAATTTGTCTATGAAGGCCTTGACTCCAAGAGCTAACTCGCTGGGGCTTGCTTTCCTAAAGAGAAGACGAAGAGGATGACTAATACTCCAAAGTCTTATGTTTTTATTCTGGACCGCGCGAGTTTTTTCATTTGCTGACCGGCTACGTAAGCACTTTGGGCCATCTCTGGCAATTAATCAACAATTCGAAGTGCTTTTCTTGCGTCTTCTTGATAGGGTTGGCTTGGATTACTTAGTGTTGCGCGCCTAGGAGGGCAGCGCGCTTTGGGATGCGGAGGAGCTATTATCGCCCAGTTCCCTAACCTAATGCGGCACCTGGTTCGGACCGCAGGGAACCGTAGCATGGGGGGCTTAGAATCCTTTTACCGCCGCAAGGCTGGCTAATCGTACGCAGCAGGCGAAGTATGTGTCCGGATAGTCCAAAGTCTCGGTAGTTAGCTCTTGGCCTTCCAGTTGAAAAACAACGTCGATGAAGTCGTTCGATACAATCAAATAGAAAGCCCAAGGGCACCATATTCTAGGAGGCCTCTGGCGTCGTTTTCGTCAGGCTCGGTCCCATTCTTCTAGCCTTTCCCCGAAGTTACGAAGAGACATTTGGCGATAAGCTTGCGCTTGTTTAGAGAGATCATCATAAATGATTAAAGTGTGTCGTTCACCCCTTTTCTTTCCACTTTCTCTTAGTCAAGCTTTGAAGCCCCTACTGGGATGGGATATTTGAAGAAGCGCAGGTGAAGTTCCGGGAGTTACGAAGGAAGCTTCGAGCTCATATTGGTCATGGGTTGTATTTACGATTCATGTGACGGTATTGATACTTCTGAAAGGTGTTCTATTTGCTCGTAGCTAAGGCTCTCCGGCCGGGGAGGGGCTTGCTATCGTAACCTTTTTCCCGGTGTATGTGAGGGTGACGAACTCCTTTTTGTTCGATCATAGGTTGGTCCAAAGAACGAGAGTCGGCTAAGGAACCTTTGCTCTCCCCAGCCATTTCAAAGAGGTTGTGCAAAAAGGAAAGGGAAAAGAAGCATGGAACAGCCACCGGGCTATGCAGATCCTAAATATCCCAAGCATGTTTGTCGACTCAACAAAGCTCTTTATGGTCTCAAACAAGCACCACGTGCTTGGTTCCATCGTTTAAGCACATTCTTGTTACGATATGGTTTTACTTGTAGTCGTGCTGATCCCTCTCTCTTTGTGCTCAACCGAGACTCCACACTTATATACCTATTAGTATATGTGGATGATATTATCCTCACGGGTAATAATACAAATGCTCTCCAATCATTTACTGCTACGTTGCATCGTGAGTTTGCTATTAAGGACCTTGGAGACTTAAATTACTTTCTTGGCTTAGAGGTTACAATGAATTCAAATGGACTGTTCTTGGGTCAGTAAATATGCGCGTGAAATATTGGAACGTGCTGCTCTTCTGGATTGCAAACGGTCCCCACTCCTCTTGCTCCCAATGAGAGCTTAACCAAAGCCGGGGAACCATACGGTGATCCTACCTTCTACAGATCCCTAGTTGGAGCTCTTTAATACCTCACAATCACGCGCCCTGACATCTCTTATGCTGTGAATCAAGTGAGCCAATTTCTGCAAGCACCCACTGTAACTCATTTCAAAAGTGTAAAGCGTATTCTTCGATATGTCAAGGGTACTCTGGCGTTCGGATTGAATTTTTCCAAACCCACTTGCACCACCATTATTGGGTACTCAGACGCTGAATGGGCTCGTTGTCTGGAGACAAGACGATCTACTTATGGTTACTCCATTTTTCTTGGAGGCAACCTTGTTTCGTGGAGTGCTAAGAAGCAACCCACGGTGGCTCGCTCGAGTTGTGAGTCTAAATACCGAGCAATGGCTAACACTGCTGCTGAAATTGTGTGGATTACTCATCTTCTTACTGAGCTTCATGCGCTTCCAAAGATACAGCCTACACTTTTGTGTGATAATAAAAGTGCTCTTTTCTAACCCAGAACCTGTGTCACACAAACGGGCCAAACATATAGATTTGGATTATCATTTTGTTCGTGAGCTAGTTACCTCTGGCAAACTTCACACATGTTTTGTTCCTACCAAGCTGCAGGTGGCGGACATATTTACTAAAAGTCTATCTCGCAAGCAATTTGAGTTCTTCCGTAACATGCTTCTTCTTGGCCCTCCACCGTTGCGCTTGAGGGGGGATGTTAGACCTACTTAGCAATTTATCTTTTCCTATGTAATAGTCTTGTAGTTTCTATATTCTTATTATATGTGTGTGTATATGTGTTCTCTATTTATTGATCACCCCATCATTGTGGGAGTTACTCCAAATCATAACATTCACAAACATAAGCATGGAAGGATAACACACGAACAAGTCTCGTTACAATATTCATTTATAAAAAAATTACAGTTCATTTACGTATAAAAAATCCATACAGTTTTACAATATATATAACTATAGAGATAAGAATACAAACTAACAATAACTAAAAACCCTAAATAGTAGTTAATAAAAGTGTTTGAATCTGAATGAATAATTCATTGAACATACAATGCAATATATACAAGAAGATGAAGCTAATCTATGGTAACAATATATCCTAAAACTATGAAGAGATATACTTTACTAAATACAAATATATTCAAATAAATACATGAGATAATGCTTGCTAATACGCCCCTCAGTCAAAGCAGTAGCTGGTTGAATGCGCAGACTGTTTGTGAACCGTTGAAATAAGTGTCTCGGAAGCCTTTTGTAACATCCTGTATTTTTTTTGTTCGTTTTATTTATGCCATAGCATCATTAGTAAATTTTTTTTATATATAAAAATAATAACAATAATATAATAGATAATAATAGTAATAATAATAATAATAATGATATAATAAAAATAATAATAATAATAAAAATAATAATAATAAGAATAATAATAATAATATAATGTTTAATAATAATAATAATAATAATAATAATAATAATAAAACTTAGAATTAAAGTGCAGGGGTTGTTTGCCATTTTGAAAACTTTGAATGAAAGTTTAAAACATAAAATGATACCATTCGAAAGAAGAGGGACCATTTGTGTAATTTCCCAAACCACCCCCCCCTGTTACCTCGTATTCCCGGCTGCCGGCTCCGGCGAGCTCCGGCCGAGCTCCGGCAAGCCTCCAAACCCATTTTAACATCGATTTCGACCAAATTAACCGCCCCTCACCTTCGACTATGGGTTTCGAACCCGAACCCAACTCCAAATCAAGATTCCGCTCGAAACCTTTCCAAATCAAAACCGAATCAAAGTTTTAAAAAAATTCGAATCAAATCATGTTTAAAATCACAAATTAAACCAAATCAATCACACCTAAAGTAAATACGCGGCTATATCAATCACACAATCAATCAGAATTGCAAATTAACAGCTCATAATCGATTATTTGGTAAATTCGAACGCGGTTTCAAAATCAAACGGTTACTATCAAAACCATGAAATCAAGCTTATAAATTGGGGCTTTCGATCCATTTCGAAGTTCCTGAACTCTCCAAACCCCCAATTTCATAAGAAATTCTCTTGATCAGAAAACCCCAACCCAAGAACACCCGAAGCCTAACCGAACTCGATATCACTCAAAACCCCATCAAAACAGGTAATCCAAACCTGTATTCTACTCGTTTTGATCAAGGATCAAAAGCCCTATGACGATTTAGGTGATTAACACCGAATCGAGGGTCAATTTTGATCCGTTGAAACTAGGGTTATAAGAAAAGGGGAAACCTGGGAGATTGGGTTTTAAACTAAAACAAACCAAGTGAAACCAAGCCTTGGCCCTGGTTCACTGGTTCCCGCACCCCATCTCACAGGGGAGACCCGGGTTCGACCCCGGGCAGCCCCCTGTCCCCTTTTTCTCTTCTTTTTTTTTTGATTTCTTTTCTTTTCTTTTCATTTCTTTAATTATTCAACCTTTTTAAATTCTGAAAATTTCTAAAATAAATTTATAAAATGTAGATTATTTTTTCTTTTGTTTAATTAATTTTTTTATTTTTTCTTTTGTTAATTAATTTTTTTTTGACTAAATTAATTTTGTTTTTATAAAATATTTTTGTATTTATAAATACATAATTTGAGTTTTAAAAATACAAAATAAATGAGTAAATATAATACTTGAATATGTAAATATATTTTTAAATAATTAAATTATTTAAGTTACTTATACCTATATATATATATATATATATATATATATATATCCTTTAGTAATTAAATCACTTATTATGATTATACAATGTTATAATTGTTTAGTATATATATTTATATATATATATATATTCAAACGATTTAATTGTTTAGTTGCTTATATATATATATATTATATATATATATATATTTATACATAGTTCTTTTAATAGCTAAATCATTTATATTGATTATTATATACAATGTTATAATTGTTTAGTATATATATTTATATATATATAATAAACAATTTAATTGTTTAGTTACTTATATATATATATATATATATATATATTTAAACATAATTCTTTTAATAGCTAAATCATATATATTGATTGTTTAGTATATATATAATATGTTATATTCAAACAATTAAATTGTTGATTACTTATACCTATAAATATATATATATTTGTATATAGTCCCTTATAATAGTTAAATAACTTATTATAATTATTATATACAATCCTTAAAAATCGGTTTACGTAACAATTTAACCAAGTATAGTCCATTCGTTTCATTTAACCGATCACGTTATTAACGTGTAATAAATACGAATAATTATTAACTCCTATTAGACCTACAATTAATCATCAAACAAATTATAACGCGCTATTTTATTTCGTTTAGGTGCGTTGTGACGTTTGTGTTGGAAATCTTATTCGTGGTTATTCTTATTACATCTACAAGACTCCTTATTAAACATGTGAGTTCTTATGCCCGCTTTACGATTATTTCACATCTTTCGGGGTGAAACATGTGTTTATACAAACTTACACATACACGCTTTGATACTTATTACACACGTGCAATTCTTTACATAGTCGTGGTTGTTTGGATATGTTAAGTATTATATGAGATGTGACATACGTGTGCAATCATTAACTATTGCTAGCCTAGCGAAGTCTTAGATCTTGGGCCTGACAAGCCTATTGGTGCTAAAGTCGATGTATTGCCGACTCCTAGGAGCCGTATGCTTGTGCACTAGGGAACCAAATACACTTAGCTAATCATGCTTATTCATATTATTCAGTCGAGGCTTGATTGTAACTATGCATGTTCTATATACTTGCTATCTTGTGACCATTGACTAGAATTGCCACATTTTGTATACTTATTGTATTTAAAACCATGAGAATTCACCAACTAGTAGTTGACTTTATTTTCAACATGTTTCAGGTAATGTGCAAGCTTAGCAATGATTGAAGGAAAGCATAAACCTAGATCATGGACCTAGGCTTAATAAAGACGATTGAATTCTTGTTTTTGTTTGATTTATTTTGAGACATTGATGTATGTGGTGATTGAAAACAATTGATTAATGGCATTTTATACTTTAACATAGCGTTATGTGGCTGTGAACAATCTTAATCCTCACAACTCGACGATTCCGCCGGCAAGGTTGGGGTGTGACAGATTGGTATCAGAGCCCATAACTATAGGGATTTAGGTTATTAGAAATGGTGACCTAGGCTATAGTTCATGCATGATCTTATAGAATAGTATTCTTATGAATACATACTTATTGTTTGCATGCTGCCTAACGCTATGCCTTATTATGTGCAATGTGATGCCTTAGCATAGGTGCCTTTCTACATGATTACATATTGTTACCCGTCTCCCTAGACTTATCTTAAACGTTAATTCTCCCCGATAGTTACTATTTCTTAAACTTATTCTCGTCTCCAAGAGAATTATTGATAGGAATTCTTTAGACTTTATGTCTAATCTTGTAAATATCCCATCAAGATTTGATTTCATAAACCAAAGAACTAGTGTGGTACATAGACACCTGTATTCTGGATTTTCTGGCAAAAGGCCCTCGGCTAAGGCAAGCGTATACGTAAATCTCATTGAGGGAACCGTTACGCTACCTGGGGATTTCCGGGATGAGTGATAAAATGACCAACATACACGAGTTTCTGAGGTGAATGGGTCAATTCATCTTGACGTGTCAACGTTTCCAGATGGTGATGCGTCACCAAATGGAATCATTCCGTATAATTCATGATTCTTACCTTAATTGCCCATCCTTATTATCCTTTTAACCGATCCTAACCCAATTTGTATTTTTCCAGCATGTCTCGTTTCCACGGAAACCGAGGAAGATCCGGCCGTAAGCTTGCTGCCATGATTGCCGGCAAATGGCTGCGGTCATCCCGACCATGGTGGCTGAACTCAGCAGCACTATGATCGCAAACGTCACGAACAATAGCAATGGTCAAGGGGAGAATAGTGCAAACCAACGGCGTAACACCCAGTCTTGCACCTTCAAGCATTTCAGTTCATGCAAGCCTCCCAGTTATAGTGGCAAGGAAGGTGCCACCGGTCTCTTAGAGTGGTTTGAAGGGATGGAGAATACCTTCGTCAACTGTGAGTGCCCCGAAGCACTCAAAGTAAGGTATGCCGCCAGTATGCTGCAGCAACGGGCTTAACGTGGTGGAACAGTGAAAAGAGGAACCGAGGCCCCGATGCAATCTTGGCTTTAACTTGGGAGGAATTCAAAAACATAGCCATAGCCAAGTTTTGCCCGAGGAGTGAAATCCAGAAACTGGAGGAGGAATTCTGGAATTTGAAACAGGATGGCGGGAACCATCTGGCATATTCTACCCGTCATCATGAACTAAGCATACTGCTGCCACACATGGTGGATACTGTTTCCCGAAACGTGGAAAAATTTATTAAGGGTGTGCCGCCTCAGATTCAGGATGCCGTTGTGGGTAGCCGGCCACAACCTTGGAAGAAGCTATCACCATCACTGCCCAATTGACGAGAACCACATCCGAGCGGGCACCATGTCTGCAAAGGGTGCCAAGAAGACTGAGAAGAGACCCCCGAGGAGGTCAAGGAGGTCAAGCCTGATAACAAGAAACGGAAGTTTGTACCGGCACGGAACTATGCCGTGGCTGCTCCTAAACCGCCCCAAAGACAGTGTACTACCGGGGCTACACGGCAGCACAAGTGCCCGTGGCAAGGTCTTATGAAGGCCCTCTACCTATGTGTAACACGTGTAGGTATCACCACCGGGCAATCTTCCGTGTCGCATCTGCACACTATGTGGCAAGTACGGGCACCTGTGGCAACGTGTCGCCGAGCATTGGGAAACGCAGTGACGGAACCAAATCGGGTCTGCTACAACTGTGGAGAACCAGGTCACTACCGACCCCAGTGCCCTCGTCTTGTGGGCAATGTTCCACAAGCTCGTGGACGTGCTTTCAACATCAACGCGAACCAAGCCCAGGCGAACAACGAGGTGGTGAACGGTACGTAAAAATTGCAACCCTATCCCCATAGAATTTCTCTTAAAATTCCTTACTTGTGCCCTTAATGCCTTTAAAACCTATACAGGTATGTTTCTTATTAATGACACCTATGCATACGTATTATTTGATTCGGGCGCCGATAGAAGTTTCGTTTCCTTAGAGTTCGAGCCGACACTTTCTAAACCTCGGCTCAAATCTAGAGAGACTCTCACCGTCGAAGTTGCTGACGGAGAACCATCACCGTCGACGTGGTTATCCGCGAGTGTCTATTGTGTCTCGATGACCATAAGTTCTTATCGACCTTATTCCTATGAAACTCGGGAGTTTCGACATCATTATTGGCATGGATTGGTTATCTAAGAACCATGCCGAGATCATTTGTTTCGAGAAGTGCATTCGCATGCCCTTACCTCCGGGGACACGTTGAAGGTGTTCGGTGAACGGTCTCCAAAGGACTCAAGCTTATGTCATGTACTAAGGCTCAGAAATGCCTAAGTAAGAATTATCCGGCATTCTTGGCATATGTAGTCAACACCAAACCAGGAGAAGGAACTCAAAGATGTTCCAGTTGTACGAGAATTCCCTGAGGTTTTTCCCGATGATCTTAGTGGGTTACCTCCCGTACGCGAAGTAGAATTTAAAATCGACTTGATTCCGGGAGCAAGCCCCGCGGCTAAATCACCTTACCGACTCGCACCATCGGAAATGCAAGAACTCTTGCCAACTCCAGGAATTATCCGAGAAGGGGTTTATCCGCCCTAGTTCTTCTCCTTGGGGTGCACCTGTCTTATTCGTGAAGAAGAAAGATGGGTCTTTCCGCATGTGTATCGATTACCGGGAGCTCAACAAGTTGACTATCAAGAACCGGTATCCTCTTCCTCGTATCGACGATCTTTTCGACCAACTTCAAGGAGCTGCAATCTTTTCAAAAATTGACTTGCGTTCGGGTTATCACCAACTGCGAGTCCACGACGACGATATCCCAAAGACTGCATTCCGCATCGGTATGGGCATTACGAGTTCATGGTTATGCCTTTCGGCTTAACCAATGCTCCAGCGGTCTTCATGGATCTTATGAATCGGGTGTGCAAGCCATACCTAGACAAGTTCGTCATCGTTTTCATTGACGACATTCTTATTTATTCCAAGTCTCGCTCCGATCATGAACTCATCTCCGTCAAATCCTCGAGCTGTTGAAGAGGAACACTGTACGCGAAAATTTTAGAAATGTGAGTTTTGGCTTGAAGAAGTACAATTCTTAGGGCACGTTGTGAATAGTCAAGGAATTCACGTCGACCCTGCGAAGGTTGAAGCCGTGAAGAATTGGAGTGCTCCCAAAAAACTCCCACGGAAGTTCGATCATTTCTTGTCCTAGCCGGGTATTACCGGCGATTTATTGCCAACTTCTCAAAAATCGCAAAGCCACTCACGTCCTTGACTCAGAAGAACAAGCCTTTCGAGTGGAAAGCCGAGCAAGAAGAGGCGTTTTGAGACATTGAAGCACAAGTTGTGCAATGCCCTATTTTGACGCTACCGGATGGAAATGACGACTTCACTGTCACACCCCGACCGACGGCGGAATCATCGGAGCGGACGAGGGAATGATTGATTGTTCATAACTCATGATTGTCTATAGTGAAATAATATTAAATCAGATTACAGGATAACATGAATTTAACAGATACAAATACAACAATTAAAATCACAAATAGTAATTGTCTTTTGTTTTGACTAAGTCCAGGTCTTTATGAGCATGTAGAAGTCCACTAATTTGCTTAACCTGAAATCATGTGAGAAAAAATAGTCAGCTAACGAATTAGCTGGTGAGTAATCACAGTTTTGAGTATACATATAGATTGATTGATTGATTGAGAATAATCCAATCACAAGGCAACGTTAAGACTTATATTGCAATAGTAAAACATATAGATAAACTGACACAATAACAACCCCTGACTTGACACTTGCATATAATAGACTCCACACTATACCATAGATTAACTCCTGCCTCTGGCACAATCACCACTCGACTAGTCATATGGGGTGGGTTATCCAAATCAGTAGATCTACATTGTTGCCAGGATTGATTGATTGATTGAATTAGGGTTTTACTGTCGTCCAGTTTATCACAGTATGTTCACATAATTGCAAGTAATAAATAAACCTGTCTTGAATTGAATTTAGAATGAAATAACAATAGAATATCATGGTTGATATATTGTATCACATGATTTCCCCCAAATAGGAAATGATATAAAAAGGGGATATGAATACTCACTTGATTGATGAGATTAGAATCTGGAGTGATAGATTAGACACCAACGATTTCCTTACGATTAACCTAAGGAACAGTGTCTCGAATTAGAAATAATGATTTGGGAATGTATTAGGATTTCCATTGGGTCTTTAATTTATTAGTTTGAATATCTTGAAATACGTAAAATGAATTCATTGATAGTATTTATGTTTAGAATTTAATAAAAATAATTGTATCAATACTCGTAATTGTTTGTTTATTATTAAAGTGTGGAAAAAATAAATAATTACTTTTATTAATTAACTATGTGATAATTAATTAATATGTTTAATATTAAAAGAAATGAAATTGTTATTTGAAATGATTTGATATAAAAATAATATTTAATCATTATTTAAACAATAATAAATATTGTGTGAATAATTAAAAATAATATGGTGTCAAATAATAATTTAATAAATTAAATTATTATTAGGAGTTCATAATTTTGTATTATTTGTAGTTTTATTTATTTAAAACATTTATTAAAAATAGATAAAATGTTAAAATAAATTTCAGAAAAATAATTTAGTTGTTAAAAAAATTTAAATGATTGTAAAAACATTTTTATAATTTAAGGAATTTTTCTATAATTTTTAAAGGCTAAAAACCCTTTAAAAATAGTTGAGGTGGCCCGGTTTCGAACCCGGGACCTCATGGATGTGAAAGAGCGCAGGAACAGTGAACCATGGCATACAGCCGTGATGGTTTTGGTTTCCAAATGGTTTTAAGCATAGTTTCCAATCAACCTCCTTCCCGAATGAACCCTAGTTCGATCCGAACCCAAATCGACCTCGAAATCGATCTCGAAAGCTCTGAAATCATGGGGCTTTTGTTCCCCACAAGAAATCGAGTGTGTGTGTTGTGTAGTTACCTCTTATAGGATCGAATTAATGGTGTTCCAATCGAAGAACAGTCGCGGCTCAGTGGTGATCGACGGGTGAGCAAATCGCGATGAAACTCAATTAATTCGTATGAAGCTTCGTATGATGATCGTGATTAAAAGCTGCTTATCAATTTCAGTTAATATCAATCGAAGGTTGGTTTAGTTCAGGTTGCAGGGTCCGCGATTTCGAGTGGGGTTCGAGTGTGTGTTGGGGTTGTTTTGAATGAATTCAACTCAAGGAAATGCTTAAACGACTTAATGTTCGTTAGTGCGGGTTTGCTTTCGAATATAAAAATCGATGGTGCGCGTTAATGGCCTAAAATCCGGCCGATGATGGGGTAAGAAAAAGAAAAACGGGAAGAAGGTGGGGTGGGGCTTGGCTGTGATTTTTTAAAAAAAATTTACAGAAATAGTCCCTATAGTTTGGATTGTTTGTCAACTAAATTCAAGTTTTGTTTTAGTCTTAAATAGTTTATTTTAACCCTGATGTTTGAAAGGTATTATTTGATGTAAAAGGTTCATAATTCAACTTATATTTCCATTATTATTCCTATTATTATTATTAGTTATTAATGTTAATATTAATATTATTATATTAGTATTGCAATTTTTAATTATTATGATTATGGAAATTTTTAAATAAAATAAATGTATTGTTTACAAAATTAACTTTTATTCATCGGAAATGCGCGATGTTACAGTCTCCCCTGCTTTAGGAATTTCGTCCCGAAAATTTAATCACGAGGAGGCTGAACGAAGAGATGAGGGTACTTGGATTTCATTTGGTCCTCACGTTCCCAGGTGAATCTGGGTCACGTTTAGATTCCCAGCGAACTTTAACAATGGGTATCCTACTACGTTGAGCTGTTTGACTTCCCGATCCATAATTTCCACAGGTTTCTCAATAAAGTGCATAGATTCATCAATCTGGACTTCGTCGAGTGGAATGTGGAGATTTTATCGGCAAGACATTTCTTGAGATTGAAACATGAAACGTAGGATGTATATTGCTGAACTCTTGGGTTAGTTCAAGCTTGTAGGCACTTTCCCAATTCGCTCGTGTACTTTGAATGGATCCACGTAACGAGGTGCTAACTTCCCTTTCTTTCCAAAGCGAATCACTCCCTCCAAGGTGATACCTTAAGAAGTACGAGATCACCGACATTGTATCCATGGGTTTACGTCTTTATCAGCATAATGCTTTTGACGATTTCTAGCAGCGACCAAGTTATCACGGATTTTATGAATTTTGTCAGTTGTTTCTTGTATCAATTCCGGACCAGTAATTGTGATTCATCAACTTCAGACCATACAAGGCCTCAAATGGTGCCATCTGTTGGTCTGGTAACTGTTATTGTAAGAGAATTCAATCAACGGAAAATGAGAATCCACGATCCACTGAAATCAATGACACAAGCCCGGAGCATATTCTCGAGGGTTGGTATCGTTCTTTCAGTCTGACCATCGGTTTGTGGGTGATAAGCTGTGTTAAGATTCAGTTGAGTTCGAGAGCTGATGGAGATTTTTCCAGAAATAGAGATGAAGCGACCATCACGATCAGAGATAATATCTTTACTTGACAATAGATTGTTTAGGAAGACTACCATCACGTAATCAGGTTTTGATGATAACTCACAATGAAAGTCGATAAATAAGGAATAAATGGTTGATGTAGCTAGATCGAGTCAAAACATGAAGATAAAAGAAATCGACTTAAGAATTTAAATGTTCCAAGTTAGGAATCAAAATCAACCTAAAACGATCGGGTTTCTTTTCAAATTCAGAGATCATGCTTTGGCTTGATAGGTCAAAACACTAATATTATTTCACCCTTCAAGTTAATACATTCGTCTCGTCACTTGATTACAACCATGATAAGTTGATGATCAAGGAATGAGAATAGTCCTCAAGGTATGGTTTTCACCTAACTTGATGGTGTACTCTCAAGGTATGACCACTAACCTTCCATCAAAAATTCGATCCTAACTCATTGTTGAGGATCCGTAAAAATAAGACGAGGTAACTCATCATTAAGGTGAGGGATTCACTCCTATCTTAACGATGAATTTTTTATAAAAACAAATATAATAAGATAGACTTCCTCATCAAATCCAGAATTCACTCCTACTTTGACGAGGTCGTTTCATTTGAGAAATACAATCCATACAAATGAAATTATCATCAAGGTATGAAATTACGTCTATCTTGATGATTGAGCTTGATAAAACAAGAAAACAATCGAAGATTGACATTTGTCACCAAAGTACGGGTTTCAATCCTATTTGGTGAGATCATGTCATTTGTGAAATGCAAGTTCCAAAGTGAATAATTGAAGTTAGTCCTCGAGATAAGGAAATCACCCTAATCCAGAGGATAAAATTTCATAAAACACGTCATTGGAAAACATTTATTGAAATGAATAAAGAATCATCATCAAAGTAAGGGAATCACCCCTGTTTTGATGAGTTAGAATCATTTAGGAGATCGAGTGTTTTTAGTCATAGGTTGACTTGCAAACTCTTGCATCTCCCGCGGTGCAAACGGTTCAAGGTCGACTTAACAACGAAAGGAAAAATATCTCAATTAGAAATTTAGAAATTTTCAAATTACATCAATGTAACAAAAGGAAATCACGATTACAAATCTTGAATTGAATCAGGAAGACGAATTCAAGGACAAGAATTATTCAACACCACATCATTGTGGCTTGAGCTTGTTGAGCATTAATGTTGAAAACACGTCCTTGAGCCTAGGAACTAGGCTGATAAGTTGAGGGCATTGATTGCGAAAATGGTTCGGATCACCACATTGATAGCATGCACGACCCTGGGTAATTGAGGAGGATGTGGTGAACTGGTGCATTGGTCGGAGCTTTAGCAGCACTCCTGCACACGTTGAATGTATGACCCAAACGACCACAATTTGTGCATTGATGACATTGAGTGTTAGCGGGATGATGGTAATTGCAGGTGTTACACAGTGGATGGGGTCCAGCGTATGGCTTTCTCATCAGCGATTGGTTGTTTACCGCTTGTTGATGTGTTGGAGGGACTTGAGTAATTGGCACAGCAGGGGTAATTACAGCAAAGTTTTGGGTGAGCCTTCCTCTTCTTGTTCTGGAAAGCTCGGGTTGGTCGGTTTTGACGGTTTCGTTAGGAAGTTTATCGGTATTTTTCTTCGATCCTTTCCTGGTTAAGGACCAGCTTTCACATGATTATCGGTTAACTGTGCAGCCAGCCTGATAGCATCTTCTAGTGTTGAAGGATTCTTCCTAGCACCGTATCCTGAATCTGCATGGGTAGACCACCAATGTATTTCTCGATGGCTCGGGAGGTAGGGGTAGCAAGTGCGGTACCAAAAGGCTCAGTTCGTGGAATCGGTTAGTGTATGCGAGGTTCGCCACTGTCTTGGGTTAACTCCCAGAACTCAGCTCCAGTTTTCGGACTTCATTTCTTGGGCAGAACTCTTAGTCATGAGCTCCTTAACTTCAGTCCATGTTAAGGCTAGAGCAGTTTCAGTTCCCGGGTTCGTTCTCTCCGTTCCACAAAGTAAGTGCGCGTTTCTGGAGAGAACACTTGTGGCATACCGGACTTTAGATTTTCAGGGCATTCGCTGTTTAGGAAAGTGTTCTCGATGCTTTCGAACCACTGTAGTAATCCAGTAGCACCTCAGTTCCACTGAACTTAGTGGGGTTGCAAGAACTGAAATGTTTGTAAGTACAAGTTCGGGGAGGGTTTGGTGCAATTGGGTTTTGGACAGTATTGTTGCTTGGTTCAAATGGGTAAGTAGAGTTGGGATGACCGCAGTAACTTCACGTGCTACAATAGCAGAAATCTTACGGCCAGAGTTTCTAGATCGTGAACGGATTCGACGAGAAGACATTCTGGAATATCATTAAGATAGTTTATGAGAATTGGATTAAATGAGCTATGAAAACGACATCGAGAATTTGGCATAATAACGATGATATGTTCCGAGTGTAATCGTTTGATTCGTAAATCAACGCGAATACGTTGACTTATCAAAGTATTTGTGTCCACCACAACCTTAACGAGGACATGCGTACCTATAAGCGAATACTCATCTCGAGGGTTCCCAGGTAAGGTAATCAAGTTGTATGAATACCTTGCCTAGACAGAACACCTTAAGATACAGGTATCCCACTCTTCCAGCATTGCATGTCTCGGTCATGTGACACGGACTTTGACGAGATTGAAAACCATGAATAACAATCGAGTTTTGGAGTTTGAAATCACTTGAATTAGGCACACAATGCCTTAGAATATGAGTTAAGATTCGTGTGTATATTGATATATTCAAAGTATAAGAAGAATCACATAAAGCAGATAATCACATAAACAAATATAAACATATAAGGCACATAAAATCCTATCTAAGCATGTAAAATACATGAGAGGACTCATGTGTAAGGGTACTTAGTTATAGTCTAGGTCATTCCATTTCTAATAACCTAATTCCCTATAACCATGGCTCTGATACCAATCTGTCACACCCCGACCGACGGCGGAATCATCGGAGCGGACGAGGGAATGATTGATTGTTCATAACTCATGATTGTCTAATAGTGAAAATAATATTAAAATCAGATTACAGGATAACATGAATTTAACAGATACAAATACAACAGTTAAAATCACAAATAGTAATTGTCTTTTGTTTTGACTAAGTCCAGGTCTTATATGAGCATGTAGAAGTCCACTAATTGCTTAACCTGAATCATGTGAGAAAATATAGTCAGCTAACGATTAGCTGGTGAGTAATCACAGTTTTGAGTATATATAGATTGATTGATTGATTGAGAATAATCCAATTCACAAGGTAACGTTAAGACTTATATTGCAATAGTAAACATATAGATAAATGACACAATAACAACCCTTGACTTGACACTTGCATATAATAGACTCCACACATATACCATAGATTAACTCCTGCCTCTGGCACAATCACCACTCGACTATTCATATGGGGTGGGTTATCCCAAACCAGTAGATCTACATTGTTGCCAGGATGATTGATTGATTGAATTAGGGTTTTACTGTCGTCCAGTTTATCACAGTATGTCACATAATTGCAAGTAATAACATAACCTGTCTTGAATTGAATTTAGAATGAAATAACAATAGAATATCATGGTTGAATATATTGTATCATGATTTCCCCCAAATAGGAAATGATATAAAAAGGGGATATGAATACTCACTGATTGATGAGATTAGAATCTGGATGTGATAGATTAGACACCAACGATTTCCTTACGATTAACCTAAGGAACGGTGTCTCGAATTAGAATAATAATGATTTGGGAATGTATTAGGATTTCCATTGGGTCTTTAATTATTTAGTTTGAATATCTTGAAATACGTAAAATGAATTCATTGATAGTATTTATGTTTAGAATTTAATAAAAATAATTGTATCAATACTCGTAATTGTTTGGTTTATTATTAAAGTGTGGAAAAATAAATAATACTTTATTAATTAATTATGTGATAATTAATTAATATGTTTAATTATTTAAAAGAAATGAAATTGTTATTTGAAATGATTGAATATAAAAATTTATATATTTATCATTATTTAAACAATAATAAATATTGTGTGAAATAATTAAAAATAATATGGTGTCAAATAATAATTTAATAAATTAAATTATTATTAGGAGTTCATAATTTTGTATTATTTGTAGTTTTATTTATTTAAAACATTTATTAAAATAGATAAAATGTTAAAATAAATTTCAGAAAAATAATTAGTTGTTAAAAAATTTAAATGATTGTAAAAACATTTTATAATTTAAGGAATTTTTCTATAATTTTTTAAAGGCCTAAAAACCCTTAAAAAAAATAGTTGAGGTGGCCCGGTTTCGAACCCGGGACCTCATGGATGTGAAAGAGCGCAGGAAACCAGTGAACCATGGCATACAGCCGTGATGGTTTTGGTTTCCAAATGGTTTTAAGCATAGTTTCCAATCAACCCTCTTCCCGAATGAACCCTAGTTCGATCCGAACCCAAATCGACCTCGAAATCGATCTCGAAAGCTCCTGAAATCATGGGGCTTTGTTCCCCACAAGAAATCGAGTGTGTGTGTATGTGTAATTACCTCTTATAGGATCGAATTAATGGTGTTCCAATCGAAGAACAGTCGCGGCTCAGTGGTGATCGACGGGTGAGCAAATCGCGATGAAACTCAAATTAATTTCGTATGAAGCTTCGTATGATGATCGTGATTAAAAGCTGCTTATCAATTTCAGTTAATATCAATCGAAGGTTGGGTTTAGTTCAGGTTGCAGGTCCGCGGTTTCGAGGGGGTTCGAGTGTGTGTTTGGGTTTGTTTTGAATGAATTCAACTCAAGGAAATGCTTTAAACGACTTATGTTCGTTAGTGCGGGTTTGCTTTCGAATATAAAAATCGATGGTGCGCGTTAATGGCCTAAAATCCGGCCGATGATGGGGTAAGAAAAAGAAAACGGGAAGAAGGTGGGGGGTGGGGTGGCTGTGATTTTTTAAAAAAATTACAGAAATAGTCCCTATAGTTTGGATGTTTGTCAACTAAATTCAAGTTTTGTTTTAGTCTTAAATAGTTATATTTTAACCCTGATGTTTGAAAGGTTATTATTGATGTAAAAAGGTTCATAATCAACTTATATTTCCATTATTATCCTATTATTATTATTAGTTATTAATGTTAATATTAATATTATTATTATTAGTATTGCAAATTTTATAATTATTATGATTATGGAAATTTTTAAATTAACATAAATGTATTGTTACAAAATTAACTTTTATTCATCGGAAATGCGCGATGTTACATTCACGGTATACTGCGACGCGTCGAAACAAGGCCTTGGTGTGTTCTCATGCAACGGGTAAAGGTCATCGCATATGCTCGAGACAATTGAAGGTTCACGAGGTAAATTATACGACGCACGATCTCGAGCTCGGAGCGGTGGTCTTTGCTTTGAAAATCTGGAGACACTATCTATACGGCACGCAATGTATAGTCTACACGGACCACAAGAGCCTCCAACACGTCTTCAACCAGAAGGACCTCAATATGAGGCAACGTCGTTGGGTGGAACTAATTAGCGACTACGATTGTGATATCCGCTACCATCCCGGCAAGGCAAATGTCGTAGCCGATGCATTGAGTCGAAAGACGCATCAAAAGATGGTTCGTTCAAGAGATGAGAGCGACCGACGCCAATGGTTCGATACATTGGGAGAGTTTGATACTGAAGTCCGACTCGATGTCAACAAGCTACGGTGTTGTTGCAGAACTTAAGGATCGATTGTGACATCGAGGCGAGTATTCGAGCAGCAAAGCAAGCGGTGCAAACCGAAGGGAGTATGAAGGAAGAGCTCGAGCCAAATCTCTTAGCCCAATTAGAAACAAGAGCCAAGGGCTAATGTATTTCGCAAACCGAATCTGGATCCCCAAACGCAATAACCTTCGGGCTTCTATCATGAACGAAGCACATCGGACTCGTTATTCTATTCACCGGGCTCCGATAAGATGTACATGGACTTACGGAGTCAATATTGGTGGCCCGGATGAAACGAGACATAGCAACCTATGTTGCTAAGTGCCTTACATGCACGAAGGTTAAAGCGGAGCATCAACGTCCAAGTGGATTACTTGAACAAACCGAAATTCCCATGTGGAAGTGGGACATATATCCATGGACTTCATAACCAAGTTACCTCGGACATCTCGCGGGCACGATAGCATATGGGTAATCGTCGACCGATTGACTAAGTCGGCACATTTCATACCCATACGCGACACATATAAGACATCAAGGTTAGCCCGGATTTACATCGACGAGATCGTAAGCCGTCATGGTGTGCCTCTTCACATTATATCCGACCGAGACGCTCGATTCACTTCTCACTTTTGGTCTACTATGCAAGAACTTCTGGGCACCCAATTGGATTTAAGCACGGCTTACCATCCCAAACCGATGGCCAAACCGAGCGGACGATCCAAACCTGGAAGACCTGTTACGTCTCTGTGTCCTTGATTTGGGGGCGACTGGGATACGCACCTACCGCTCGCAGAATTCTCCTACAACAACAGCTACCACTCAAGCATCCAAATGGCACCGTTCGAAGCACTTTACGGTCGTAAGTGTCGTTCACCAATCTGCTGGACCGACGTTGGTGAGAATCTTATTACCGGTCCCGAACTCATACAAGAGACGACCGATAAAGTCGCTATCATCCGCAAGAACCTGGAAGTGGCAAGGAGTCGACAGAAAAGCTACGCTGATAAACGTCGCAAGCCACTGGAATTCCAAGTTGGGGAGATGGTCCTTCTCAAGGTCTCACCGTGGAAGGGTGTGGTTCGCTTTGGAAGGAAGGGCAAGTTAGCCCCAAGGTTTGTAGGGCCTTTCAAGATCTGAAAAGGATCGGGAAAGTGGCCTACAAACTAGAATACCCTCCGACCTTAGTGGAATTCACCCGGTTCCACGTCTCGAACCTGAGGAAGTGTCTGGCCGACGATAATTGCATGTACCATGGAAGACATTCAGATCGACGAGTCATTACACTTCGTTGAAAAACCTGTCGAAATCATGGATCGCATTATGAAGAAGACTAGGACCTCTACGACCCCAATTGTAAAGGTTCGATGGGAGAACAAACGAGGAGCGGAATTCACTTGGGAGCGTGAAGAACATTGAAGAAGACTTACCCTTACTTATTCTTGTAACCCTTTTTGATTCTTATTTCGGGACGAAATTCTTCTAAGTTAGGGAGACTGTAACATCCTGTATTTTTTTTGTTCGTTTATTTATGCCATAGCATCATTAGTAATTTTTTTTATATATAAAAATAATAACAATAATAATAATAGATAATAATAGTAATAATATAATAATAATAATGATAATAATAAAAATAATAATAATAATAATATAATAATAATAATAATAATAATAATATAATAATAATAATAATAATATAATGTAATAATATAATAATAATAATAATAAAACTATAATTAAAGTGCAGGGGGTTGTTTTGCCATTTTGAAAACTTTGAAGAAAGTTTAAAACATAAAATGATACCATTCGAAAGAAGAGGGACCATTTGTGTAATTTCCCAAACCACCCCCCTGTTACCCCGTATTCCCGGCTGCCGGCTCGGCGAGCTCCGGCCGAGCTCCGGCAAGCCTCCAAACCCATTTTAACATCGATTTCGACCAAATTAACCGGCCCTCACCTTCGACTATGGGTTTCGAACCCGAACCCAACTCCAAAATCAAGATTCCGCTCGAACACCTTTCCAAATCAAAAACCGAATCAAAGTTTTAAAAAAATTCGAATCAAATCATGTTTAAAATCACAAATTAAACCAAATCAATCACACCTAAAGTAAATACGCGGCTATATCAATCACACAATCAATCAGAATTGCAAATAACACCTCATAATCGATTAATTTGGTAAATTCGAACGCGGTTTCAAAATCAAAAGGGTTACTATCAAAACCATGAAATCAAGCTTATAAATTGGGGGCTTTCGATCCATTTCGAAGTTCCTGAACTCTCCAAACCCCCAATTTCATAAGAAAATTCTCTTGATCAAAAACCCAACCCAAGAACACCCGAAGCCTAAACCGAACTCGATATCACTCAAACCCCATCAAAACAGGTAATCCAAACCTGTATTCTACTCGTTTTTGATCAAGGATCAAAAGCCCTATGACGATTTAGGTGATTAACACCGAATCGAGGGTCAATTTTGATCCGGTTGAAACTAGGGTTCATAAGAAAAGGGGAAACCTGGGAGATTGGGTTTTAAAACTAAAACAAACCAAGTGAAACCAAGGCCTTGGCCCTGGTTCACTGGTTCCCGCACCCCCATCTCACAGGGGAGACCCGGTTCGACCCCGGGCAGCCCCTGTCCCTTTTTCCTCTTCTTTTTTTTTTTGATTTCTTTTCTTTTCTTTCATTTCTTTTAATATTCAACCTTTTTAAATTCTGAAAATTTCTAAAATTAAATTTATAAAATGTAGATTATATTTTTTTCTTTTGTTTAATTAATTTTTTTTTTTGACTAAATTAATTTTTGTTTTTATAAAAATTTTTGTATTTATAATACATAATTTGAGTTTTAAAAATACAAAATAAATGAGTAAATATAATACTTGAATATGTAAATTATATTTTTAAATAATTAAATTATTTAAGTTACTTATACCTATATATATATATATATATATATTCCTTTTTAGTAATTAAATCTTATTATGATTATACAATGTTATAATTGTTTAGTATGTTATATTTATATATATATATTCAAACGATTTAATTGTTTAGTTGCTTATATATATATATATATATATATATATTTATACATAGTTCTTTTAATAGCTAAATCATTTATATTGATTATTATATACAATGTTATAATTGTTTATATATATATTTATATATATATAATTAACAATTTAATGTTTAGTTACTTTATATATATATATATATATATTTAAACATAATTCTTTTAATAGCTAAATCATATAATTGATTGTTTAGTATATATATTAATATGTATATTCAAACAATTAAATGTTTGATACTTATACCTATAAATATATATATATTTGTATATAATCCCTTATAATAGTTAAATAAATTATATATTATTATATACAATCCTAAAAATCGGTTTAACGTACAATTTAATCAAGTCTTATTTATTATTTCTCTTACGCGCTAACAAGTGATTATACCAAGTATAGTCCATTCGTTTCATTTAACCGATCACGTTATTAACGTGTAATAAATACGAATAATTATTAACTCCTATTAGACCTACAATTAATCATCAAACAAATATAACGCGCTATTTTATTTCGTTTAGGTGCGTTGTGACGTTTGTGTTGGAAATCTTATTCGTGGTTATTCTTATTACATCTACAAGACTCCTTATTAAACATGTGAGTTCTTATGCCCCGCTTTACGATTATTTCACATCTTTCGGGGTGAAACATGTTGTTTATACAAACTTACACATACACGCTTTGATACTTATTACACACGTGCAATTCTTTACATAGTCGTGGTTGTTTGGATATGTTAAGTATTATATGGATGTGACATACGTGTGCAATCATTAACTATTGCTAGCCTAGCGAAGTCTTAGATCTTTGGGCCTGACAAGCCTATTTGGTGCTAAAGTCGATGTATTGCCGACTCCTAGGAGCCGTATGCTTGTGCACTAGGGAACCAAATACACTTAGCTAATCATGCTTATTCATATTATTCAGTCGAGGCTTGATTGTACAATATGCATGTTCTATATACTTGCTATCTTGTGACCATTGACTAGAATTGCCACATTTTGTATACTTATTGTATTTAAAACCATGAGAATTCACCAACTAGTTAGTTGACTTTATTTTCAACATGTTTCAGGTAATGTGCAAGCTTAGCAATGATGAAGGAAAGCATAAACCTAGATCATGGACCTAGGCTTAATAAAGACGATTGAATTCTTGTTTTTGTTTGATTTATTTTGAGACATTGATGTATGTGGTGATTGAAAACAATTGATTAATGCATTTTATACTTTAACATAGCGTTATGTGGCTGTGAACAATCTTAATCCTCACACCTCGACGTTTCCGCCGGCAAGGTTGGGGGTGTGACACCTTTTGGTAAAGATATCCGCATACTGATAATCAGCAGGTACGTGGAGGACCCGAATGGAGCCGAGTCGAACTTTTTCGCGAACAAAATGGATATCTATCTCGACATGTTTCGTCCGTTGATGTTGAACCGGGTTATGAGATAAGTACGTAGCCGAGATGTTGTCACAATAAATATAGAGGCTTGTCGAGTGGGGACCTTGAGCTCGAGTAGAAGGTTTACGTACCCATGAAAGTTCAGCCGTGGCATTGGCAACATCGCGATACTCAGCCTCGGCACTTGAGCGTGAGATCGTGTGTTGCCCTTTTGATGACCAAGAGATCAAGTTATCTCCAAGAAACACACAATACCCGGATGTTGATTGTCGAGTGTCAGGGCAAACCCCCCCAATCGGCGTCTGAATAGGCAGTTAGTCTAACCGATTTGGAAGGCGATAGTTGCAAACCATGATTGATAGTACCCTTTAAATACCGTAGAATGCGTTTAAGAAAATTAAAGTGAGGTTCTCTTGGAGCATGCATAAATAAACAAACTTGCTGCACTGCATAGGCGATGTCCGGTCGAGTGAATGTCAAATATTGTAGTGCCCCAGCTAAGCTCCGATAAAGGGTTCCGTCGGGGAGTAACATTCCTGCAGTTGCAATTAGCTTAGAGTTCGTATCTGCCGGTATGGTGCAAGGTTTGCAGTTTTGCATGTTTGCCCGTGTGAGAATTTCCGAGACATAGGAGGCTTGAGAAAGGAACATGCGTTGGGTTTATGCGTTACCTCAATCCCCAAGAAATGGTGAAGTTGATCGAGATCGGTCATGGCAAATTCGTGAGACATGGCAGCAATAAAATGTTTGAGCAGATGTGGATTAGATGCTGTCAGGATGATGTCATCAACATATAGTAGTAAATATGCCATATCGTGTCCACGGTGATACACGAAAAATGAGCTGTCGGAGGTGGCGCACTTAAATCCACATTTCTCAATGAATGTTGCAAACCGATGGTACCATGTGCGAGGGGCTTGTTTCAAGCCATATAGTGATTTCCGAAGCTTGCAAACATGTGTTGGGTTTTTACTGTCAACGAACCCCGGGGGTTGAAACATATACACAGTTTCATAAAGATCCCCATGAAGAAACGCGTTCTTTACATCAAGTTGATGTATGGGCCATGCCCGAGATAATGCGAGGCTGAGAACCGTCCGGATTGTACATGGTTTGACTAAGGGACTAAACGTTTTCATCACAATCTACACCGACTTGTTGTGATTTTCCATTAACGACCAGCCTAGCCTTGTATCGTTCAAGAGTCCCATTAGCTTTGTATTTGTGATTAATAGCCACATGCACCGAATGACATGAGCATCAGGTGGCCGAGGTACAAGATCCCAAGTGTTATTTTCTATTAAAGCTTGATATTCAGTTTTCATAGCATCGTACCAGTTTGGATCGGTCTTGGCGTGGACATGGGATTTTGGAAGCGGAGAGATGGTGGTGGTATGAAGGTTAAGGGGATGGTCAGTTTGGAAATGCCCGCTTTGGATCGAGTGATCATGGGGTGTGACGGAGGAGGGGATGTATGGTGGGGTTGGATGTTACGGGTGGTGAAGGTGAGGAGGGTGGTGCATCGACTGGGTTTGGGCCGAGGGTGAGGATGGTGGAGTGGGAGGTGGGGGTGAGGCAGGGGGGGTCGATGTGTGCATGGGAGTGGGTATGGGTTTGGATGTTTGCATGGGAGTGGTGGTGGGGGTTGGGTGTTGTGAGAGGCCGATATGGGTTGGTGAAATATGATGGGGGATGGGTCACTGTCAAGAAAGTCGTAGGAGGAGGTGGTGGGTTGAAATGTGGTGACGAAAGGGAATACGAATTCGTCAAACGTGACATGACGAGAAAGAATGGTCTTGTCGGTCGAGAGGTCAAGACAACGGTATCTCGATGATCCGGTGGGTATCCGAGGAACACACATAAGGTCGATCGCAGAGCAAGTTTGTGGGGTCTGGTGGCCGTTTGGTTAGGGTAACAAGCACATCCAAATACTCTTAGGTGATCGTATGATGGGTGTTTGAGGTAGAGGGCGGCCGTGGGTGTATGAAAGTTTAGGAGTTTGGATGGTAATATGGTGTGAAGGTAGACAGTCTTGTGAAGGGCTTCTACCCAAAAGTGGGGTGGGATAGAGGCATGAGCGAGCAGAGAGATCATGAGATCGTTGATGCGTCTAATCATACGCTCCGCTTTACCATTTTGTTGGGAAGTGTGAGGGCAAGAAAAGCGGAATTGTAGACCATGTGATTGTGCAAAAGATGAGAACTCCCAGTTATCGAATTCCCGTCCCATGTCACATTGTAACGTTTTAATTTTCTTGTGAAATTGAGTGTGGATGAATGTGTAATAATTTTGTGAATTTTGAAACGTTTCTGATTTGTATTTGAGTGGGAAGATCCATGTATAGTGGATATAGTCATCAATCACAATGAGATAATATTTATAACCATGTTTGCTTAAAATGGGAGATGTCCACAAGTCACAATGTAGTAAATCAAAAGGACTTAACGTAGATGAATTAAATAAAGCAAATGGTAAGCGTTATGTTTAGCTACTTGAGAAGAACGACAAACAAAAGAACGATCATGTTTATTACAAGAAACAATTTTATTAGAACTAAGAAAATTCAAAACTTGTGAGCCGGGATGTCCAAGACGATTGTGCCATTGAGTGGAGTCGGATGTAGCCACGAGAGCGGTAGGAGGAGTGGTTGGTGTAGTGAGCGGGTAAAGGTGGCTGTCGCTATTGTGGCGAGTCATGATCTTCCCAGTCGGGTATTCCTTCACAGAAAAACCAAACGGATCAAAATCAACAGAAACCAATTATCAGTTGTAAAGTTACGTACAGAGACAAGGTTTTTAATAATGAGATAATCAAGATCTTCCAGGACGATTGCCCCAACACTCGACGATCAACATTCGGGTATTGTGTGTTTCTTGGTTAGGGTTCGATGGCTCGGGTTGTGGTTGTTTGGGTTGATCGTATTGTAACATCTCGTATTTCGGCATTTTAACCTCTTATAATAATAATAATAAAATCAATAATAATAATAATAATGATAATAATAACAACAATAATAATACTAATAATAAATAATAATAATAATAATAATAATAATAATAATGATAATAATAATAATTATAATAATAATAATAATAATGTTAATAATAATAACAATAATAATAATAATAACAAAAGTTCAGGGGGCAGTCTTGTAATTTATGAAACTTAATAACAAGTTTACAACATAAAATGTTAACTTCGAAACCGCAGGGACCATTGCTGTAAAATTTTAAAAACCCATTCCCCCACCCCCGATTTTCGGCCGGTCGCCGGCGAAGCCCCGGCCGAACTCCGCGAGACCAAATCGGTTAAAAATACACGATTTTCAAACCCGAAACCGTTTCCAATGCATTTGTCGGTTAGATTCGAACCCAATGCACCTCGAAAATGCGTTTAATCAGTATCCAAAGCTCACAAACTTTGGATCCAACTTTATCACGACCGTTCAACGGGTAATTAACCACTCAACACAACTTTAGACAAATGATTCAATCAAACTGAACTTTATCCCCATATAAATTGAATACAACCTGCAATTCTAATCGAAAACACATAAACAATTGAATTCGATCCTCATTCTCTGTCGGACCTGCAACTCTCTAAAAACCCAACTTCCGATCATTTATAATCAAATTTGATAAGGGCTATTGTTACAAATCACCATTGGAAGCTAACATCAAGTTTAATTTGAATATAATCACTGATTGCTCATCCATTGATCATCACGTCGACCGTGAACTGTTCTTCATCTGTTCTTATCGAATTAAGTATCCAATCAGGTAATTAAAAGCATCAATCTACTCGTTTTTACATGGGGATCAAAAGCCCCATGATTCTCTGCATTAACATTGTCGAATTGATCTTCAATTTGGGATCAATCGATTTAGGGTTTCTATGAATTTGGGAAACTGGGAAATGATGTTTAAAAGAATTTGAAACCAAACAATATCGCGGCCTTGTGCCTTGGTTCACTGGTTTGGTGTGTGTGGTGGTAAGCAGGAGGTCCCGGGTTCGACCCGGGCACCCCCCTTATTTTTTTTATTTAGCTTTTTAGACCTCTAAAAATTCCAGAAAAATTCTAAAAAATTATAAAAATAAATTTTAAAAACTTTTCATATTTAAAATGTTACATAAATAATTTCTGTAAATACATTTTTAGTTAAAAACCTTAATAATATTTATAAAATATTATTTATAAATATTATAAATAATTATTTTTATAAAAATGGGCACTATATCATGTTTAATTATGAAATAATCCTGTAAATTGTAGAAATTATACATCTTATAATTTCACAATTATTTACAAACGAAATTTATTATAAATATACTTTCACAATAAATTTATATAATAAATTTAGATTATTATTATCGTATAATACGTTATTGTAACGATAATTATTACAAAGAATATATATACAAAATATATTCAAACGTTATCCGATATTAAACCTAATTTTATTTCTAGATTAAAACACCTAAAAGATATATTTCTTTTGAATAAATATAAAATACAAAACTCCAAAATCCTAAAACTTTAGTTCACGTCTAAATGTTAAACTTATTATTGAACTTAATCTTGTAATAAATACGTTTTAGGTACCTTGTAAAGGAATTCGTTGAAACGACGCGCATTATTATTTCTTCTTATTAATCATCCAATATATACTTAATCGCCAAGTGAGTATTTCTATACCCGTTTTATTTTTTCACACACTTTTGGGTGAAACATGTTACATTATAACCGTAGCACTTGTAAACACGTTCGATTCTTGTAAACCTATGGCAATTTAATTGTATGTTGTGATTAGTTGAATCCTGTAGCTACCATGTAATGTCGAATACATGTACAATCATTAACTATTGCTAGCCTGGCGACGTCATAGATCTATGGGCCTGACAAGCCTGCTTGGTTGATCCAAGTACACTTAGCTAATCGTATATACTTTTAACGTTAATAGAATATTAACGTCGTTTGATACTTGTAAAACATTGTCAAGGTTTGATTGTGCATTCTGTCTTACATCCCTAGTTACTTTGTTCTCTAATTTACAACATGAATTGCCATCTTTTATATACGTATGTATGAAAAACAATAGAATGCTCACCAACAATATGTTGATCTTTTATTTTTAACATGTTTCAGGCATTAGCGTTATGTGGCTGTGAACAATCGTAACTCTCACGCCTCGACGATTCCGCCGTCAAGGTTGGGGTGTGACAGATTGGTATTAGAGCCCATAACTATAGGGATTTAGGTTATTAATGATGACCTAGACTATAGCTTATGCATGCACCTTATAGTATTTTTATCTTGTAAATACATGGTTTGCATATTACATAATGCTATGCCTTCTTGTGTGCAATTTGATGCCTTAGCATAGGATTGCCTAAACTTAATTACTTGTCTCCCTACACTTATCTTTGACTTATCCCCGAACATAAAACCTCTCTATCTTATTCTCGACGACACGTGGAATCGTATACTTATGCTTATGACTTGGATCTTTAGACGTTATGTCTAATCTATATAAATCTCATCAAGGTTTTGATTACATGAACCTAAGAAATATTGTGTGACACATAGACACCTGTATTCTGGATTTCCTGGCAAAAAGCCTTCGGGCTAAGGCAAGCGTATTCGTATAAATCTCATTGAGGGGCCCGTTACGCTTACCTGGGGATTTCTGGGATGAGTGATAAACTATGGTCAAAATACACAAATCTCTAAGGCAAATGAATCAATTTACCTTGACGTGTCCACGGTTCCAAATGATAATGCGTTATCAAATGGGATCATTCCGTGTACCTTACAACCTTTAGCCTACCTTTGTCTAAACTAATATTCTTTGTTATCCTCACTCCCGTAACTAGCTCATTTTTGTATATCCAGCATGTCTCGTCATCATGGAAAGCGTGGAAGTTCCGACCGCAAGCTTGCAGCAATGATCGCCAAACAAATGGCTGCTGTGCTCCCAACCATGGTTGCTGAACTTACTAGCACCATGATGGCTAATAGCAACAACAACACCAATGGAAACAACAACGGTGCTCAAGGAGAAAATAGCAACAGCCGAAACGGGAACGATCGTACTTGCACCTTCAAACACTTCAACTCGTGCAAACCCACCAACTTTAGTGGCAAGGAAGGGGCCACTGGTCTTCTTGAGTGGTTCGAAGGCATGGAGAATACTTTCGCCAATTGTGAGTGTCCCGAGGCACTCAAAGTCCGTTATGCCACTAGTATGCTCCAACAAAGGGCACTTACCTGGTGGAATAGCGAGAAGAGAAACCGAGGAGCTGATGCTATTTCGGCACTCTCTTGGGATGAATTCAAGAACATCGCTATCGCGAAGTTTTGCCCGAGAAGTGAATTACAAAAGTTGGAAGAAGAATTCTGGAACCTGAAGCAAGATGGTGGTGATCATTTGGCCTACTCAACTAGGCATCATGAGTTGAGTCTACTATTGCCCCATATGGTTGACACTGTCCCCCGCAACATCGAGAAGTTCATAAAGGGTGTACCACCCCAAATCCAAGATGCTGTGGTGGGTAGCCGACCCACAACTTTGGAAGAGGCAATTACTATCACAGCGCAGCTCACTGAGAATCATATTAGAGCCGGCACTATGTCGGCAAAGGGTTCAAAGTCTACTGTGAAGGCGACACCGAGGCAACAAAGGATGTAAAGGCTGAGTCGTCTTCCCAAAACAAGAAGCGTAAGTTCACAACAACACGCAACTACGCTGTGACCACTCCAAATCCTCCTCAAAAACAAATGGTGGTGGCAAATCAAGCTCCCATGGCTAAAGTTTATACGGGTTCTCTGCCAATGTGTAACACGTGCAAGTACCATCATGCGGGCAACGTTCCATGCCGAATCTGCTCGTTGTGTGGAAAGTATGGCCATTTGGTGACTACTTGTCTGCGTGCACCAAACAACGCTGCAATGCTTGCCAACCGAACCTGTTACAACTGTGGCGAGCCTGGACATATTCGTCCGCAATGCCCTCGCAATGCGGGCAACGTGCCACCAGCTCATGGAAGGGCTTTCAATATCAACGCCAACCAAGCACAAGTCAGCAATGACGTTGTGAATGGTACGACGAAGAACCCTGTTTAAATCATTCCTTGTAATATTGATGTTTCCATCTTTGTAATCATCGTATCAATAATAAAATTTTTTTTTTTTACCGAACAGGTATGTATCTTGTAAATGATCATTATGCATCTGTATTATTTGATTCGGGTGCGGATAAGAGTTTTGTGTCGTTAGAATTCGAGCCCGTACTTTCTAAATCACGTATTAATCTGGAAAGACCCTACACGGTCGAAGTCGCCGATGGAAAACCCATTGTCGTTGATGTCATAATACGTGATTGCATCATAAGCTTTAACGAGCACGAATTCCCTATTGATCTTATTCCTATGAGACTCGGAAGCTTCGACGTCATCATTGGAATGGATTGGCTAGTCAAACATCATGCTGAGATCGTATGTTTTGAGAAGTGTATTCGAATACCGTTACCATCCGGGGATACTTTGAAAGTGTTCGGCGAGAAATCATCACAAGGACTCAAACTCATGTCTTGCACTCAAGCCCGAAAGTGCTTAAGCAAGAAGTATATAGCCTTCTTGGCTTACGTGGTCAACACAAAAGCCAAAGGGAAAGAACTTAAAGATTTCCCTATTGTACGAGACTTTCCTGAAGTATTTCCCGATGACCTTAGTGGTTTACCTCCCGTACGTGAAGTTGAATTTAAATTGATTTGATACCGGGAGCACAACCCGTGGCTAAGTCACCATATCGGCTTGCACCGTCGGAATTGCAAGAACTCTCTAGCCAACTCCAGGAATTATCCGAGAAAGGGTTTATCCGCCCTAGTTCTTCTCCTTGGGGTGCACCTGTCTTATTTGTGAAGAAGAAAGATGGGTCATTCCGTATGTGTATCGATTACCGAGAGCTCAACAAGTTGACCATTAAAAACCGGTATCCTCTTCCTCGTATCGACGATCTGTTTGATCAACTTCAAGGAGCTACTATATTCTCGAAGATTGATCTACGTTCTGGATATCATCAGTTACAGTCCATGATGATGACATCCCCAAGACCGCATTTCGTACTCGTTATGGGCACTATGAGTTTACGGTAATGCCTTTTGGCTTGACTAATGCTCCTGCTGTTTTCATGGATCTCATGAATCGAGTATGCAAGCCTTATCTAGATAAGTTTGTGATCGTCTTCATTGACGACATTCTCATCTACTCCAAAACCAACGCCGAGCATGAACTGCATTTGCGACAAGTTCTTGAACTGTTGAAGAAAGAGCAATTGTACGCGAAGTTCTCGAAGTGTGATTTCTGGCTCAAGGAGGTTCAATTTCTAGGACACGTGGTGAATAGCCAAGGAATTCACGTTGACCCTGCAAAGGTGGAAGCTGTGAAGAATTGGTGTGTTCCCACGACACCGACCGAGATTCGTTCTTTCCTTGGTCTTGCTGGTTATTATCGGCGATTCATCGCCAACTTTTCGAGGATCACGAAGCCGCTCACTTCCTTAACACAAAAGGATAAACCATTCAAGTGGGGGCCCGAGCAAGAGGAAGCTTTTGAAACATTAAAACACAAACTAAGCAATGCTCCTATCTTGACCCTACCCGATGGAAACGATGATTTCACCGTATATTGTGATGCTTCAAAACAAGGTCTTGGTTGTGTTCTTATGCAACGAGGAAAGGTGATAGCTTATGCATCAAGACAATCGAAGGTTCACGAGGTGAATTACACGACTCATGATCTTGAACTCGGTGTTGTGGTTTTCGCTTTGAAGATCTGGCGACATTATCTTTATGGGACGAAATGCATAGTCTACACCGATCACAAAAGTCTCCAACATGTGTTCAACCAAAAAGATCTCAACATGAGACAAAGACGTTGGATCGAGTTAATCAGCGACTACGACTGTGACATTCGCTATCATCCTGGAAAGGCGAATGTTGTAGCCGACGCGCTGAGTCGCAAGGTCCATAACAAAACCGTCTCACTACAGGGAATCCGAGATCAAATACAGTGGTTCCACACGTTAAGAGAATTTGATACCGAGGTTCGTGTGGATGTTAACGAGGCTACTATCATGCTCCAAAACATAAGAATTGATAGTGATCTCGAGTTATGCATTCGCAAGGCTCAACAAGCGACAATAACCGACGAAGGAAGTAATGAGGATTTGGTGTCCAACGTTCGATCACAACTGGAGGAAAAACCAAACGGTCTTTGGTACTTTCTCAATCGACTTTGGATCCCAAATCGTGATAACCTTCGACACATCATCTTGAACGAAGCTCATCACACCCGATATTCTATTCATCCTGGTTCCGACAAGATGTACATGGACTTGCGTGGTCAATATTGGTGGCCGGGAATGAAGAAAGATATCGCGGTTCATGTCTCCAAATGTCTCACGTGTGCAAGAGTCAAAGCCGAGCATCAACGACCAAGTGGTTTACTTGAACAACCTGAAATCCCTATGTGGAAATGGGAACATGTATCCATGGATTTCATAACCAAGTTACCACGTACTCCTCGTGGTCATGATAGCATATGGGTGATTGTGGATCGTTTGACCAAGACGGCACATTTCATACCTATACGAGACACTTACAAGGTTTCAAGACTAGCTCGTATATACATTGATGAAATTGTTAGTCGTCATGGCGTACCGTTGCACATCATTTCTGATCGAGATGCTCGTTTCACTTCACACTTTTGGTCATCTATGCAAGAACTCTTGGGTACTCAATTGGATTTAAGTACGGCTTACCATCCTCAAACTGATGGCCAAACCGAACGAACAATCCAAACCCTCGAGGATTTGCTACGACTATGTGTCCTTGACTTTGGTGGTAATTGGGATACGCATTTACCGCTCGCGGAATTTTCGTATAACAATAGTTATCACTCGAGTATCAAGATGGCACCGTTCGAAGCACTTTATGGTCGTAAATGCCGATCACCGATCTGTTGGACCGACATTGGTGAAAACTTTATCACTGGTCCTGAACTTATACAAGAAACGACCGATAAAGTAGCTACAATCCGCAAGAACCTTGAAGTGGCAAGAAGTCGACAAAAGAGCTATGCCGATAAGCATCGTAAACCGTTGGAGTTTCAAGTTGGTGATATGGTTCTTCTTAAGGTTTCACCATGGAAGGGCGTTATTCGCTTTGGAAAGAAGGGCAAACTAGCTCCGAGATTTTAGGACCTTTCAAAATCCTGAAAAGGATTGGGAAAGTGGCTTATAAACTGGAACTACCTTCCGACCTTAGTGGAGTTCATCCTGTGTTCCATGTCTCAAACTTAAGAAAGTGTTTGGCCGACGAGAGTCTGCATGTTCCACTGGAAGACATTCAGATCGATGAGTCATTGCACTTCATTGAGAAACCTGTCGAGATTATGGATCGCATTATGAAGAAGACTAGGACCACAACTACTCCAATTGTCAAGGTTCGTTGGGAGAACAAGTGTGGAGCTGAGTTCACATGGGAGCGGGAGGATCATATGAAGCAGAGATACCCGTATTTGTTTGTTTAGTTCATTTTTAAATTCTGGACAAAATTCTTTAAAGTAGGGGAGACAGTAACACTTTGTATTTATACGATAATTAACATTCATGAGGCTAATTGGAAGACACACACGTTAGACTCTCTTTTTACCTCTAATGGCTCTGCCATTGCACATAAAGTAAACACTAAAGCGGTCAGCTTAATCAATGATGAATTTTCTTCTTCATCAAAACCTGAAAGTCCTCCAAGTGTCCTCATCTTGTCGTCACAGCCTCCTCGTAAACAAATTTCGGGACGAAATTTCCTAAAGTAGGGGAGACTGTAACATCTCGTATTTCGGCATTTTAACCTCTATAATAATAATAATAAAATCAATAATAATAATAATAATGATAATAATAACAACATAATAATACTAATAAAATAATAATAATAATAATAATAATAATGATAATAATAATAATTATAATAATAATAATAATAATGTTAATAATAATAATAACAATAATAATAATAATAATAACAAAAGTTCAGGGGGCAGTCTTGTAATTTATGAAACTTAATAAACAAGTTTACAACATAAAATGTTAACTTCGAAACCGCAGGGACCATTGCTGTAAAATTTTAAAAACCCATTCCCCCACCCCCGATTTTCCGGCCGGTCGCCGGCGAAGCCCCGGCCGAACTCCGGCGAGACCAAATCGGTTAAAAATACACGATTTTCAAACCCGAAACCGTTTCCAATGCATTTGTCGGTTAGATTCGAACCCAATGCACCTCGAAAATGCGTTTAATCAGTATCCAAAGCTCACAAACTTTGGATCCAACTTTATCACGAACGTTCAACGGGTAATTAACCCACTCAACACAACTTTAGACAAATTGATTCAATCAAACCGAACTTTATCCCCATATAAATTGAATACAACCTGCAATTCTAATCGAAAACACATAAACAATTGAATTCGATCCTCATTCTCTGTCGGACCTGCAACTCTCTAAAACCCAACTTCCGATCATTTATAATCAAATTTGATAAGGGGCTATTGTTACAAATCACCATTGGAAGCTAACATCAAGTTTAATTTGAATATAATCACTGATTGCTCATCCATTGATCATCACGTCGACCGCGAACTGTTCTTCATCTGTTCTTATCGAATTAAGTATCCAATCAGGTAATTAAAAGCATCAATCTACTCGTTTTTACATGGGGATCAAAAGCCCCATGATTCTCTGCATTAACATTGTCGAATTGATCTTCAATTTGGGATCAATCGATTTAGGGTTTCTATGAATTTAGGAAACTGGGAAATGATGTTTAAAAGAATTTGAAACCAAACAATATCGCGGCCTTGTGCCTTGGTTCACTGGTTTGGTGTGTGTGGTGGTAAGCAGGAGGTCCGGGTTCGACCCCGGGCACCCCCCTTATTTTTTTTATTTAGCTTTTTAGACCTCTAAAAATTCCAGAAAAATTCTAAAAAATTATAAAAATAAATTTTAAAAACTTTTCATATTTAAAATGTTACATAAATAATTTCTGTAAATACATTTTTAGTTAAAAACCTTAATAATATTATAAAATATTATTTATAAATATTATAAATAATTATTTTTATAAAAATGGGCACTATATCATGTTTAATTATGAAATAATCCTGTAAATTGTAGAAATTATACATCTTATAATTTCACAATTATTTACAAACGAAATTTATTATAAATATACTTTCACAATAAATTTATATAATAAATTTAGATTAATTATTATCGTATAATACGTTATTGTAACGATAATTATTACAAAGAATATATATACAAAATATATTCAAACGTTATCCGATATTAAACCTAATTTTATTTCTAGATTAAAACACCTAAAAGATATATTTCTTTTGAATAAATATAAAATACAAAACTCCAAAATCCTAAAACTTTAGTTCACGTCTAAATGTTAAACTTATTATTGAACTTAATCTTGTAATAAATACGTTTTAGGTACCTTGTAAAGGAATTCGTTGAAACGACGCGCATTATATTTCTTCTTATTAATCATCCAATATATACTTAATCGCCAAGTGAGTATTTCTATACCCGTTTTATTTTTCACACACTTTTGGGTGAAACATGTTACATTATAACCGTAGCACTTGTAAACACGTTCGATTCTTGTAAACCTATGGCAATTTAATTGTATGTTGTGATTAGTTGAATCCTGTAGCTACCATGTAATGTCGAATACATGTACAATCATTAACTATTGCTAGCCTGGCGACGTCATAGATCTATGGGCCTGACAAGCCTGCTTGGTTGATCCAAGTACACTTAGCTAATCGTATATACTTTTAACGTTAATAGAATATTAACGTCGTTTGATACTTGTAAAACATTGTCAAGGTTTGATTGTGCATTCTGTCTTACATCCCTAGTTACCTTGTTCTCTAATTTACAACATGAATTGCCATCTTTATATACGTATGTATGAAAAACAATAGAATGCTCACCAACAATATGTTGATCTTTTATTTTTAACATGTTTCAGGCATTAGCGTTATGTGGCTGTGAACAATCGTAACTCTCACGGCTCGACGATTCCGCCGTCAAGGTTGGGGTGTGACACGTATGCCATTTTGAAAAGAATGGCAGATTGCACCAAGGGATGGTCAACAGGATCGAAATCCGGCGCCGGCTAGTCTTGAAAGGTTGTGGTGATCGGTATAGAGCAAAGCTCTGATACCATGAAAGTGTTTGAATCTGAATGAAAAATTCATTGAACATACAATGCAATATATACAAGAAGATGAAGCTAATCTATGGTAACAATATATCCTAAAACTATGGAGAGATATACTTTACTAAATACAAATATATTCAAATAAATACATGAGATAATGCTTGCTAATAGTAACCTCTTGTGACCAGAGGTTCGGGACCATTCTTAACAAGCCTATTAGGATTTGAACTAAGTCTGACAATCTTTGTTCTAATTTCAACTTGGGTTGTTTTAAGTAATAAATATCGGTCTTGTATTTTTTTGGGTCGAGTATAATTTATAAAGGGATATTGACGGGTTAAGTTAAATTTCAAGAATAACAGACAGAGGATTATGATCAATCATCAAATAAATGAGATGGACTAAAATAGGTCGATACTACTAGAAAAATAATTATCCCATCCCACCGCTATCAACAAACTATGGTACATCTACAAGCTCAATCTTAGTACAACAAATTCTTCTCTCCATTTCCCCCCCATCGGGTCCCCCATGCATAAAATTTACAATTTCTTGACCTTAGATTTAACACATTCGTTGCATAATACTGCAAAATCGTCCTTTTTAATTTTTATTATCTTTTTATAAACAAAAATAATATCATCCACAAACTCCCCTTTAAATTTACATATCAAACATCACTCTAGTCAAATCCTAACTCAACAAGTTTGGCAACATAATTCTTTCGAGTGTCGACCAAGGTTCTGGTGTCATACCGCAAGTTCTTTTCTCGAACAACATGTTAACTGGTTCTTTGTTGTTAAGATCGAACTTCCAGCTTTGTTCAATATTGAAATCAAACTAATCTAACACTCGTTTCAGTGCTTGAATAAACAAAACTGTGTTTTGGATCAAGAATAGGAGTCTTGACATGAATATGAATTGCATTTTGGATCATCTACACCAATGATAGTCAGTTGGTTATGCATATTTCTTCTTAAAAACTCATTGTTATCCAAATGAAAGATTCCTTGATTGTGTACCTTGACAAGAAGGACATCTGGTGTTCGTTTATTGTTGTAAGATATTCAACTGATTATATTATCGCCAATGTCAGCACATGCTCATTGAATGGGAATTTATGGGGTTACTTCACTATATTAACTTGTCTTGACACGAGCGTATGATTAGATATTTAAATATATAGTGCTCAAAATGAAACATATGATATTTTTTCAATAACATTGATTCACCCTATGATCCGATAACCAACACAAGTCAACCCACCTACTTTACCAACTATAGCTTGAACTATGGGCGCTACATTTAAATGGGCAAACAAGTACTCTGCTAACAATTGACATTCTGATATAATGATATGAATGTGATAAATTGAGTCTATGATCTTTAAAGTCTTATGTTTAAATCTAAGTCAATAAAGTTTTCTTGCAATGATGAATGTCCACTTGATGGTATTCCTGATTAAACCAGACTTAAAACATCAAAATCAGAACAATCACCAATCGTAAAAAAAAATCACCCGGGTATGAAAAGTAATTGTAAACACGCTAAAAGAAAGTACTCTACAAAATTACTGTTAAAAAAATAATTTGTTTTCGCTTGACCAGAACATTTATTATTTCTTCAGTCATTTTCTAATTTTTATCCCTCCAATCAGAGTCACCGGCGATACCACCGCCCCCCCCCCCCCCGCCCTATCACCACCGGAGAACAACCTCCTCTCCGACTCCTTCCACCGTCGTCTACCTCCTCACCCCCTCATTCCGACGATCGCCCCAACAATTTCTCATCAAACTTCCGTCTGTCGAGATCTCAACACCCTCTAAAAGGGACCAACAACCGATAAGTGATATCATCGTCGCTCGCATCGACGACATTGCTTCCGTCATCTTCTCCGAAAACCATGGCTGTTGATACAGACTTTAAATCGCTTTTAAACAGTTTGAAGGTCGAAGATCCATGGCTTCCATCTAGACCTTGGGAATCCATACCTACCGAAAGCGGAATCCCCGTCACTTCAACGTCACTCTCCTCTCCTTCTACTTCTAAACGCTTCTACAACACCTCAACAGTTTCCGTAAGATTTCGAACACTACTTTATATCTGTAATTGACTCGATTATTGCTTAGGTTCAGACTTGTTGTAATTTGATGCGTAAATGAAAATTGGAATGCACATGTTTCATATATACTAGGATTAGTAGCGTATGTTAGATTTATGATTGATTCAATCATAGATGAGATAGTCTTTTACATGTCGTAGTTATGTCTTAGGGGATTAGTGTGGTTCTACTATCCCTTTAGTAGCCTTTGCATACTATCACCTTGCTTGATATTACCGGACCGTCTAATGTCACTATGTGCTGATTCTTGATCATTCTATATGATATATAGATGACTTATGAGTTATGAAATACGGTGTATTGTGTAGGGATGACATATGATTTCGTGTATAATACTGTTCGCGTTGTGTTTTCTGTCACCTAATGTATATCGAACTTTCACTTGGTGCTAAATTACTGCATATGGTTACTGTTTGCACGATGTCTATATTTGGTACACGATTTGCTTGTGATGGCTTACTATATGGTGATTGTGCATTATATTGTTTATGTTCTTCTTTGATTGCTTTAGAGCCGGGGGTCTCTCTAGAAGCAACCTCTTTATTCGTTGCGGTAGGGGTAAGGTTGCCTACATCCCACTCTCTCTAGACCTTGTCAATGGGCTTGGTTATGGTTATGGTATGATTGATGCAAGCATTCTAGTTATTGAACCTATTTTAATTCTTTTAAATTGGTATAATGCTGTAAATTATGAATTCATATATTCATATACTTGAATACAGGAGGCTAGTCTAGTGAGGTTGGCAATGAATGCTCTACAAGGGTTGGAGTCTTCTCTTATAAGTATTGAAAAACTATGTGCAATGTTCCACTCTGATCCAACAGACAGAACGTTTCACCGAATCCCTAGTATGTGGACCAAATCTGTGAGTACACTCGCTCTCGAGAAGATACTTAAGTCCATAGGTTGCATGGGATGTGGAGTTTTCTTTCTGTATAAGTTCATCAATCATTTCACAAGCTTAAGGTCTGACGATGCTACTTTGAGAAGCAATGAGAATGCTGAATCAGCAGCAAGCGATCATCCTCCATATAGTCTGGTTAACCAGGCTTTTGCTGTTGCTGTTAATGATGTTTTGGAAGGTTACATTGCTGCGTTGGATACTTTATATTCATCTGTTGGTTTAAGGCGATTATCAAATAATGATAACATGTCAAGTGGCTTTCTTTCAAGGGTTGGGCACTCTGAAATTACGTTGTTGGAGGTTTATCTTCATACTAAAGAGTTAAGGAACCAAATTGAGGTTATTGGAAGTATCTGCAATGTGCATAATTTAGCTAATGGTTTCTCAATTTCACCCTTGAGGATTTAGTTACTCAAACAAAATTTATCGACTTTCCTAGAGGTGGAAATCTTCTTACTTTCCTGTATAAGGAGCTCCAGGTTAGTATTTCTTACAATTATATTGCTATTTCCATCCATTTATAAATCATATGAAGTTGCTTAAGTCTTCATATGATAATTCAAAATATGAGTTTGAAGATATTGGAATTGTGGTTAGGATAAAAATTATGCAACAAGCTCTGTATTTTGGTTTTGAAAGATTGTATGGTGACATATTTTATTTGGTGTGAACATATCAGGTTGCTGATCCAGTTCATTCTGCTCTCCTTAGAACCCTATTCATACGTTCATGCGAACCATATTTCGACTTTATTAGATCTTGGATTTTCAAGGCCAAAATTGTTGATCCTTTTAATGAGTTCATAGTGGCCGAGGATGAGCGTAACACAGTCACCATTAGGGTAAATACTGAACCATATTATATATTCAAAGTTGTTATATTGAGAAGTTAGAATCAAACTTATAATGTTGATTTTCATTCCAGGAGCAAGATGGAGTTTTTGTTCCTTGTTTTCTTAGGGAATTTTTGATTCCACTTTTTAGGGCTGGTCAGCAGCTTCAAGTGCTAATAAAATTGCTAGAATTTTCTGATGGTGTTGGCAGTTGGAATCAAACTTATGAGGATTTTCTCCCTTATTGGAGTAGAATGTCAAGCTCTCGTTTATCTCACGCATTTCATATGGATTTCAGTAAGGAAGGAATTGAGACGATGGTACTTAAAAGGAGGGATTACTACAAAATCATGATGGGAAAACTCAAAATCATTTGCCGAACCTAGAATTCAAATATCATCAGGTGATTTCATCAAAAGCGACACTTATTTATATTTAGTATTTCTATGTGTTTCATGTGTATTATGCTAAATAAATTCTTTCATCCTTTCATATATATATATTTGTCACCTAAATGTTAGTTTGTTTAAAGCAACTGCCATTCATAAACAGACACTAAATTTCCCACTTGAAGTTTAATAATATAGTTCAGACAGTGTTTTAGAAACTGATACTATACATCATTAAGGTCCAAAAGTTGTTGTCACACGCTTATTCGATTTGATAAGTTTGTTTGTCAACTGTATCATTGACTTTTATCTTTTAGTTCTTTGACTACCTGGATATATGGTTCAACAGGTAATTTCATATTCTACATTACCAACTTCTGGTAGAGGGAATCTGGAAGTTCCATCTACAGCTAATGATAGATCAGTCTCTCCTTCAACAAAGAATATGAATCAAAATTCGTAAGATCTATCTGCTTATGTTTCTGTATGAAAAGAATATATCATGATTATTAAGTTATTCTATGTGACAAAAATCACAATCCTTCATAGGCTTCATTATAAACAGTTGATAATGTAATTAATACTTGAATGCCTAACAGTTATTTTGCACAAAGAAATATATGAGAATTCACTCACTAGTTATATTCTTAACTTTATGCATGTTTTATGTGTGGTTGTCACTAATACATACTATTAAACGATATAACCGATGTGGATCTTTCCATTTTATCCTTTATCTTCTCCAATTCTTTTATAAATTCTCTGAAATGTTGATCATCCTTCTGATCAACAGGCCTCCTGGTACAGTGGAGTGTGATGCATCAAGCATGACAGATGAATACTCTTATCTTGAGGATTCATCTGAATGTTCATCTGTTGAAAACTACAGTGAAGAAGAGAAGTTGGTTGGGATTTCTTATGATTCAGATGTTTTAGAGAGAAAATACTTGTCTGCTTTGGAAATTAAATCAGAAACCTCTTTTGATATTCTGCTAAAAGAGCCTTCTCGAGATGAAAGTCCATCCGCTATGATAATTGAATCACATGAACTATCAAATAATGCTGATTTACCTGGTTATGCTATGAGTTTGGGAAACTTGAAATTATGCGAGGCTGAATGTGATAACCTAATTTTGAGGAAAAACAAACTCCGGGAAAGATGTTCCAAAGTCAAATTACCTTCTTTTAACTTTGACTCAGTTAAGAATCCACTTACTGAATGTGTGGATAGGTTAGGCAGTTCTTATGGAGCTATTAGTGCTGATAGTATGAGAATCTACCATAATAAAGGCCATGCTGGTGATGTAATCACTGTAGAAAAGAATTCATTCGACACACATGCATCTTTTGGTTTAAAAAATAATCACCAAGAACAAGAACTATTACAGAATGTATCTGGTGGTGGTGGTTGGGAAAGTCTTCTTGATGGCACTGGCAATAAAAATGATATCCACCCTGGGAAGCATAAGACCGGTGTGACGGCACTTATTGCGATACCATTGGATTTTGTTCTTGAGAAATGCTTGTTGGAAGAGATTCAACTACAGTATCCTTTATTTCTTTCAGTTTGCACATTAGAAGTTTTACAAAGTAGATAGATTATGCGTATCCTCATTCCTTAATTAATGTGACTAGGTATATGTACGTCAGTAAATTAACAATTAAGCTACTTGAAGAAGGTTTTGCTTTACAACAACATTTGCTGGCTTTGAAGCGGTACCACATGATGGAATCAGCGGACTGGGCAGATCTGTTTATCCTCTCACTCCGGCAACATGTAACTATGTTCTTCCGCAGTTTCTTCTAGAAGATGATGACATTATGCTTTATAGATAATCCTATACTAAATTTTACCTTTTTAGAAATGGTATGCCGCGGAGGCAGATAAAGGATATCTGAAATTCAGAGCCTTCTAGAACTTTCTGTTAAGAGATCTTCATGTGAAAAAGACCAGTATAAGGATCACTTATTTGTGTACATGAAAGAACAAGACTCTTCATCTCTTCGTAGTTTTTCAACTGGTATTTCATACAACATCCCCTTTTTTTTATTTTATCTAAAATCTCACGTGCTAAAAATAAAATATTGAGTGATTCATTAATGGTATGTTGGCAGGTATACAGTCTTTCAATAGTTTAGGCCTGGGTTACAGAGTAGACTGGCCTGTGAGCATCGTTTTAACACCTGATGCATTAAAGATATATGCTCAAATTTTCAGTTTTTTAATGCAAATCAAACTAGCATCATCTTCTTTGACTGAAGTTTGGTGTTCATTTAAGGTATTTACTGCAAGCATTTAAGTAGAATTTGTTAGTTATGGTTATATTGTGACCTTATGCTTTGTTGATATACAGGAATTCATTCAATTCACCAACCAGGATCTTTCTTCTAATGTACATAAATCAAAGTCGCGCAATTTCAATATCGTGGTGAAATTGAGGTATTTTTGAAGCTTCATTTTCTCGCTGTAGCATCACATGACTAGAATGTGTTTTAGTAATAGTTAGTTACCAACTTATCCCATACAAAGCTAACTCTCAAAATAATTACATCTTTCCTGGGCTGACTAATGATTATAACACTGGTGTATTGCTATTCTAGTACATATACTTTTATCCTGTTCGTAATTTATATAACGTGTTATACATTCAACTACAAATCTCAAGTTTTCTAATGTATCTAATTTTCAGGCATCAGATCTTTCATTTCGTATCAACATTGCAGCAATATGTTCAGTCTCAGTTATCACATGTATCCTGGTGCAGATTTCAACAGTCTCTCAAGCATAAGGTTAGAAATAATAACAATCACACTTTTTTAAGGTTCATTGCATGTTAAAAGGATACATTTTTCAGTAATTTGACTAATACTGTGTCTATAATATAACGGTTGTATTAATTTCTAATTGACATTATTATTCATAACCCAAGCTTGCTTTATGATTTTTGTTCCATTAGGTTAAAGATTTGTCTGATCTTGATTATGTGCATATGGATTATCTCAATGATTCCCGATGCATGTAAGTTCTTCTCTCTTTCTTTATGTTCTTATCTCTCTCCATACATAAATGTCATCTACATAGGACAAACATTCTAGAAACAATTGGTCGGTATATTCTCCAGTCATCACTATCATCTTCTCGATGTCAAGTCATAAAATCCTGATGTCACATTTAAAAATTATCGGGTTTATAGATACTGGTTTCTATATTGTTTGCAGATGTTTCTTATCGAACGATATGAAACAAATAGCCGACATTATTCAAAGAATTTTGCAATGTGCATTGGACTTCAGATCTGTTGCTGGACTAAATGGAGGTCTGCTGGATGTCTCTCAGGTCATATTTATAATGCCTACTTAATCCTCCTAATTTGTTTTTTTTAATTTCTCCTTTAATAGTAGTTTAATTAATTTTTTGTATTATTTTTGCTGATGCAGGTTCTCACCATTAAAGAAACATTTGACCAGAGCATGAAACAACTGTATTCATGTTATCTCAACTCTCCTAAGAATGTGGAATTTAGTCTTCCAAGGTTCTGGGAGTATCTTGATTACAATCACCATTACTCTGATCTCATCAATAAAGAAATGGGCCACCATATTTTCTCCATCTAAACCCATGTGGCACAAGGCCTAGGCCCACTGGATCAGTTGGGGCCTCTTTTATGACAAATCTTGGTCCAAACTCCAAAGTGGCTGTTTTTCTTGAGATTATCACTTGTAAAATATATATTTTTTTAAAAAGTAATGCATTGCTTGTAACTTGATTGTTAGAGGACTAACATTTAGTTGCTAGAGGTATATAATTAAGCTTTTGTATCACTTTGTATTACGGGTGATCATAAACCTCAAGAAATCGGCTGGATCGCCACTTAGGGGCTGTTTGATTGCGCTGACTGAGTAAGATCTGACTGAGTCAGAAGCTGACCCAGTAAGAAGTTCTGATTGAGTCTGCATCTGACTGAAACTTGGCTGTTTGATTTAGTATCTGACTGACTCTGCTGAATGATAAAAATAACCTTAAATACATACATACACATAAGCAATATATACATATACATACACATCTACATACACATACATCTACATACACATCTATATGCAAATACATCTACATAAACATCTACATATACATACATCTACATACACATCTAAATCCTCACAACCTAAAGAAATACAGCAAAATACACCCAAACAACATCAAGATTCAAGCAAAATACACCTAAACAAGGTAAAATCAAACCTAGGTTCTCATAATACACATAAAAACCAAAACCTTAAACCAATTTCAAACAAATTGCATAATATTGAAATCAAATCAAGAAACAGGGATAATAACTTAAAATCAAAAATCAAACCTTCGAATTAGAACCAGCAACTGATGATCGGCGGGGTCGCGAGCACATGCAGGGGAGACGGGAGGGGAGGGACGGAGGAAGAGGACCGATTGGGGAGGGCGGGGTCGCGAGCACCTGCTGGCCGATGAAGATGAAGAGGACCAAGGGGAGGGGCGGAGGCGATGCACCTGCGGGGGAGACCGAGAGGAGGACCGATTGGGGAGGGGCGACCGATGAAGAAGATGAAAGAAGATGAAGCAGCCGATGAAGCAGCCGATGACCGAGTCAGACAATCTCAAATCAAAGTCCGGGTCAGTGACCGGAGACCGAGTCAACACCTATTGCAATGGAAACAAACGACCTGACCGGACTGACCGAGTCAGCCGGGTCAGGGTCAGCCCGGTCAGATGGTATCAAACACGCCCTTAGCTGGTTTATAAGGTACACGGTTTTCACGGCTTATGGTTTTGCAGTTTGGGATTTGAAATGTATACACGAATTATTATTATTATTATTATTATTATTATATTATATTTTTCTTATTTTTGAAATATGTAGTTATGTATATGTATTTTATTCACGAATCATTCTTTAACTACTTTTTAAAAGAAAAAATATAAAAATTAGTTTAGTACCGTCAAAACGCTCTAGCTGGTTTGATTTGTTGTTTTCTATAATTTTCTTTTAGCAAGTTGATCTAGAATTTAATTAAAACGTCCTTTTTTCAAGTAAAAATTTTATTATTTTAAGTCTTTAAAATACAAACAAAATAAAAAGAAAATATGTTTGACAATTGGAAGTACCTCATCGTCGTGTGATTTCACGAAACTGCTAGGTAAGTTCACGTCTTCAAATATCTGCTATAAATACGGGGCCAAAAAGTTATCGAATTTCGTAACCAAAAATTTCTTCAAAAGTCTTCGTTTACAATGGAATCATTCTCATCGTTCTTCGGTTCACAATCGCAATCGGCTCATCGAAACAGTTGGACTTATGATTCTCTCAAGAATTTCCGTCAAATCTCTCCGATAGTTCAAACTCATCTCAAACAGGTTCCTCTAATTTGCCCTAATTTATGTGAATTTGCCTATTTGTTAGGGAACTCTAGAATATTCATATGCTTTTGATTAATACCTTGACACGATGTATTCTTGTTGTTTGATCTGTGGATTTTGTATATGTTTATGTTGTTTAATCGCTTGATTAGAGAAATCAGATATGGTTTAGTTTTTTTGTGGTTGATATTTTGGTGAAATCTGGTAGGCTTCTTATTCTTCGAGCTCTACATGAGGAATTGAGGATGTGAGTTGACCCTTTCTTTTTGACATAAGCTTCTATAATCTATAGTACACAAAGTCAATTACACATATAAAAACATGTAGACTTTTTAGTGATTAGAAAAAGATATCATATTCTACAGGTCAACTAAACCTGAAAAATGTGTATCTCGTGCTAGTAATCCTGTGGGCAAGGAGATTTCATTGATCATTGTTATATATGATCACTAATGACACAAGGATATTAATCATAAAAGACAACGAGATGAATTTAATGTAATTTGCGAACACAGAAGTTAAACAAGGATTAAGAAAGTTTTAGGTTGTTGACAGTTTTGTTAAATCACATGGATGAAAATTTCTTTTAACTTTGTGTTAGGCGTTGTAACTTTGTAATAGCACACGAGAATACGAGATTACGATTTCTAAGATTTGAAATTTATCTTGATCTGGTCCAGTGGCTTTCACCTGATTCTGTGTTGTAGCTAACATGTCTCGCTCATTCGGAATTGTAATTGATGTACTTTCTCAATTGAGATTAAGGCTTGCATATTTGTACATATGCTGATGATGTTTCTATGGAATGGGAAAAAAAATTAACAAAATAGTTTCAGGTTTCTTTGCTTTCTCAAGTTCCATCTTCACTGATTTATGGTTCGTATTAAATGTCTCCGTATGATGTAATTGCAGGTTTATCTGTCTCTTTGTTGCGCCCTTGTAGCATCTGCTGTTGGGGCTTATCTTCACATCCTATGGAACATTGGTGGTCTCCTGACCACCTTCGCAACCTTGGGATGCATGTCATGGCTACTGGCCACTCCTCCATATGAGGAGGTAGGCTTAGATGTCTTTTACTTAACCTTATTATCTTTTTGATTGTTATTCTTCTTGAGTTATGAATTGTTTGAATCATCATGTCTTGACAATACAGCAAAAAAGGGTTTCACTTTTGATGGCTTCATCCCTTTTCCAAGGAGCATCAATTGGTCCTCTAATTGAGTTGGCCGTTGATTTTGATCCAAGGTATGTGTTTTCTTTCCTGCTGTTTTTCTTTTTGGGTCTGTTGAATACATATATCTTTATGATGGCTAGCTGAGCAATTTTTTATGTATGTTTGTTGAATTTGCAGCATTTTGGTGAGCGCGTTCATGGGGACCGCAATCGTGTTTGCTTGTTTCTCAGGAGCTGCCATGTTGGCAAGGCGTAGAGAGTACCTTTATCTTGGTGGTCTTCTGTCCTCTGGTGTCTCAATACTCTTCTGGTTGAATTTTGCTTCATCCATCTTTGGTGGTTCTGTGGCTATGTTCAAATTTGAGGTAACGTTAATCGTAAGCATTCTTTTAAAACGGTTAGTTATTGCATTATAAAATAATATAAATATAACCTGTAACTAACATCTCGTAAAGGCAGTGGCTTATGCAGTTGCAGTTTCATAGGATGATAACTAATGGTTTTGATCAACTTTTCAGCTGTATTTCGGGCTTCTGGTGTTTGTTGGGTACATGGTGTTTGATACACAGGAGATCATTGAGAAGGCTCACCTTGGAGATCTCGATTATGTGAAGCATGCACTCACACTCTTTACTGACTTTGTTGCGGTCTTTGTTCGTATCCTTATTATCATGGTAGGTTTATGTGTATTTTATGTGTTTCTTATCTTGCGGGTTGTTTAAGACAGAACTGAACTTGTTATTTATCACGTGTAATGCAGTTGAAAAATTCGGCTGAAAGAGAAGAGAGGAAGAAGAAGAGGAGAGACTAGGCTCGACCAAAAGTATGAATGATAATAATAATAATAATCCCCTGTGACTTACTATAATGTGTCCTCAGGTACATAAACTTGTATGCATATCTACTACTCTAATTAGGGACTAAATACGAGATTGAGTGTTCATTTAGTACAATCAACTGTCATTTGAAAGAATGTGTAAGAATGTGTCTGGGATTGCTTATTAAAACTGTTTATTGTGTTATAAACGAAATTGTTCGGATGATTCATTAGATACCTTAAGGGACTATGCTTGTTTCCGGCAGGCCTTTATAAGTAATGGCTGAATAACCTTTCAAGATACGGTTTGCAAAATACTTGAATGGAGGAATTAAGTAATCAAACCAATCAAGATAAAGTAAAGTTTTTGTCGGTGAGAATGATTAAGGATCTCTTTTAATGTGTTTGCTTATCGTAACCTATAAGATTTTTGAAACTAATCAATTAACACCTGACTCCCTACACGTCTCGAGCTTAATTCCTTTCTTAGATTAAGGTTATTTGGTGGTACTTTGTACATTGTTTGAGACTTATGTGGTTCATCTAGAACATAACCACCAAAAGAAACCACCTCCAAAGACGATGAAAAGTTGAAACATATAGCTTTCCTTTGACCCACATACAAGGAGACCATTTATGCTTTTTAAGACCTGGCATATTTCATATTTTCCATGTTCATTGAACTTCAAAATGCACAAGAAAACAAAACAAAAAGAGGATATTTGAATGGGGGTTTGATTGGGAATGATGAAAATTGAAGACAACAAATGAAAGGTTATGTGGTAGTGGAAAATCCTTCAACTTGAGGAAGGATTTGAAGAGATAATAGTTAATAATCAAATTCGAAGGGAATTAGATATATTGTTCACATATTTAGTGCAAACAGGTAATCTCATGCTTGACTCGACTCGTAAACAAGTTAAGTCTCTGTTGGTGATAGTGGCTATAGCATGCGTTATAGCACGCTACATAGAGTATAGTTATGTTTCCTCTATTTGTGTTTTGCGAGCAAATAGCGAGTTGTAGTGTTTTTTAATTTTTTTTATTTATTTTTTATTTTTTATAAATATAAATCGACCTAAATAGAGTATTTTAAATATTTTGGTGATGTTTGCTTACATTTTTTACTACTTTATCGCTATAAATGTTAGTAATGTAAAACATTTCTTAAATTTTCTACTACCTTATCACTAAACACAAAATTGCGAGCGCTATTTATCGATATTCGCTACGTAGCATATAGATGGTTTGTCGTTATTTATCGCTAGTCGCTATTAACAACTATGAGTTAAGTCGTCTACTTGTGTATCAATTTGAGCGATATTTTTTAAGACAGCTTTAAGTTGTTTGAATATTGTTAGATTTAGTATTTCATAAAAATTGATGCAACTAGTATAGGGTATTTGGCTAATTTTTAAAACATCAATTAAAATAAAATAATATCGACACGTTTACGAAGTGAGTTTTAGACAGACAAAAAAAAATCATCACACAAAAACAAATATGTAAATATATTATAAATTAAAACTAACATAACTCAGTTTGTAAAATATCCAAGTCAAGTCGGCTCGATCATAAACGTTACAACTTTAGAAGATTTTTTTGAGCTATTAGTTATTTGAACAAAATTATTGAAGTATATGGAAGAGAAATATATATAGTTTTAAATTTGCCAACGTTTATAAAACTTGAACTGTTCATACGAATCTGTTATTTTTTTAGAATTAATCTTATCCATTTTTTCTTAAACTATTTAATTAAGGAAAAAGTATTATTTTGTCTAATCACTTAAATGGTGAATAAATTATTTTTTGTAAAATTGACTAAATAAAAGGGGTGTAACTTTGCAAATAGTAACAAAATTTTATAGGTGTTTTAATTAAGTAACTCAATTATAAAAGTGTTACAGTTAGATCACTTAATTTCATATTTTATTTTAATTATAAGTTTTAACATGTTTTTAGCATGTTTTTTGTTTTAATTTTTATTTTTTTTGCTTTTTTTCTATTGATGCTGATGTGGAATCATGGCGTGAGTTTCAGTATTTTTTATTTCTTAAATATAATTAGAATTTTTCTATTTTTTTAATATAATTTTGTTATATTAAAAATTCTAACTCCCATGTTTTCTTCTTCATTACTTTGTTAACATAAAAAATTTAATAATAACTTGATTTGATAGTTTATGATCCAATTTGGGAAAATTATGCATTAGTAATCAAAGTAAAATACTTTTAAAACTTGATTACTATTTATGATATTTTTCCAAGTATAAGAGTAACAAAAAGTGGAGTTCTGAGTTTATCATAAAAAGGAAGTGACATTTTACAAAAATAAAAAGCCCAAAAAAACTGATGTATTATTTACCTACATAGTAACATCAAAGGTGGTGTAACGATAAACCCGATTCGCCTTCATTAAAGGTTTTAGGTTTGAATTTTATTTCGAGTGGTTTCGGCTATAACTTTTTAAATACTAACTAGGTTTTTGCGCCGCGCGTTGCCGCGATCGTGCAATTTTTAACGTAACCCTAAACAACAATCAAAATCAAAATGAAGGTTCGAAACCACAAAATCAGCAAAATACACAAAGTATAACACACAAAACGCCAAATCCATAACACACAAAAACATGCAAAACCCAAAAGTAAATCAAAACCCAACACCATACACAAAACAGACGAAAATCAAAGTCACAAGAAAGCAACACGTCCAAAATAGAAAACCGACGAAAATAAAAGTCCCGAAAAGAGCAAACAAAAATAAAACCCAAACCTTAGTTGCGAGAATCGTCAGGGTATCAACCCTATAAACGAACATGTGCCCAAACACCAAAAATCCACAAAAAAAAAAACTCACCCCAAACCTCAAACCCACACCCAAACAAACTCTAAAAACACACACAAAAAAAACAAAAACAAAAAAAACACCACCGACCAAATGTTTTAATAGAAATAAATAATATCAAGTGTGAACTTATATTTACTTAATAACTAGATTAGAACCCATGTATTACATGGGTGGAATAAATTTAACTTTTTAAAATCATCTTCCTACTCTAATAAAAGGTATCTTGGATGACACGTGTCAACACCACAATCATTCTCACCAAAATTTCCCGTCTCTCTCTCCTACTAAATAATTACCTTAATTACTAATAATACTATTTAACACTTTTTTAGATTTAATAAATTAATAAAGAGATCTATTTATTAATATTATTTCTAAATAAACATTTTTTATAAAATAATAAATTTATTTAAAGCATAAGACTTTTTTTAAAAAATACAAACTATTTAAAATTGGTATTTTTAAAAATTTATTTTTTAAAACCAAAAATAATTAAATTTAAGGGTTATAATAAGAAAATTTTTAAAATATCATTTTTATACGATTTGTTTTAGAACAAAACGTTTATTTTTTTGAAAAAAATAAAGTTTTAAAAAGTTGATATCACTATTTTATAACTTACAGTCATTTCTAATACATAATTTTAATGATAGTATATCTTAAAATATTATTTTATAATTAATAAATTTTGTTATATTAATTTTTTATTTATTCAACTCGTGTAACACACGGGTTACTATAGCTAGTTATATTTATAATAGATGTTATCAACCATTAAAGTTAAGAAATAATAAATATTTAAAAATTATAAATGACATATAATTAAGATTAAGATTTAAAATTATATTTTAATATATGATAGAATTTAGATATTATAATTTAGTAAATGTTAATAAAATATTTGCATAAAAAACTTAGATTCTAGATATATAATTGTTTAGCTTATTTACTTAAAATCCTTATCAATTAATATCTTAAAAATTACTTACGAGTAACTAAATCATTCAAACAAAATCATATAAATGACTTTAGAATTTATATTGGAAATTTTTAGGTTGTTTGACTATATTAAGAAATAAAAATATTATTAATCTAATATGAAAGAAAGAAATACAGGAAAGAAAAATAAAAATTCAAATAAGTAAAGGAGAATATGATTGTAATAATTGTGGAAATTATTTAATTAAAATGTGTATATACGTTTAGTTAGAAAATTCAACACGAGAATGCATAATATTGTATCATGCGTCCTCAAAAACCTTAGTTTATTAGAATAGATGATCTTAGGATCCATCTAGCACCTACATATCAAGTTCTGTAATTTTTATCTCCTTAATAAATAGCTCCAATTCATTGAGCTTGGATTGTTAAGCTATGAACGGTTCCATATCAAGTATTATTAACGATGTAGGTGGTATAATTCCATGGGTAGTTGTTGATCAGGTTAAAAGTTACTTAATGATCATATATAAAACTTAACTAATTAAATACTAATTAAAAGATAACATCCATGATCTGTACATTAATTTAGTCCCTAGATCACAAAAGTGTGTTACATAGTGTAGCAACTTCCTTCCAACACATCTGAAGGCCATGCAACATACAAAATAGAATGAAGTTTTGTTTTCTTTATAAATGCGAGTCCTGGTGTAAAGAGATTGCAAAAAAAACCTATGCAACATTAAGAATTACAGAGTTATAACTCCAATATATTTCTAATCTATTATTAGAAAAAAAGCTATGTAAAGAGATTGAGAGTTATAATTATTTAATATTTCATTTATAATGTGTAAATTGAGAGTTATAACTCCAATATATTTCTAATCTATTATTAGAAAAAAACAATTGATTTTTTCGTTAAATTTGATTTAGGGTTTTGGTTTAGAAATATTTATTTTTACTATGTTTTTAATATTCAATACTAACTAAGAATAACTCAAATCTTTCTTTTTTTAAAGGAATTTTAAGTTCTAAAAATAAGTCCCTATTTACTCTCAGTTTTAAATCACGAAACCATACCCCATGAAATTGATTTACGAAATATTATTTGTTTAGCTTTTATATGAGTTTGAATGTTTTCTACGCTATTAATTAGTTTATGAAAAAGAAATTGTGTTGTTAGATTTCATATGAATTCATCAAGAAAATGTCAAATTTATATATCATTTAAATTTTTTTTATTATAACTCTTAAATTTAATTATTTTTGGTTTTAAAAAAATAACTTTTTAAAAATACCAATTTTAAATATTTCTTATTTTAAAAAAAGTCTTATGCTTTAAATAAATTTATTATTTTATAAAAAAATTATTTATTTAGAAATAACATTAATAAATAAATCTCTTTATTAATTTATTAAATCAAAAAAATGTTAAATAGTGTTATTAGTAATTAAGGTAATCATTTAATAGGAGAGAGAGGCGGGAATAGCAAATGAATGTTGGCTGAGAGAACGACACGTGGCAGATGGGTGGTTTAAGAGAGTGACATGTGGCATAAAAAACCTTTGTTTATTAGATAGGATAGATATTGGTCGCAAGGTGTAGACACGTACATAAGCATTTCATTAACGTATTATAAAGAAAAGTTCTATAAATATTTGATATAAAAATATAGAGTAAACTTCGCTTTTGCTCCCTGTGGTTTGGTCCAAATAACGGTTTTCATCCAAACGTTTTAAAATCGTGATTTTGCTCCTTGTGGTTTGCAATTTGTCTCGGTTTAACTCCAAGGCACTAACTCCGTTAAATGATTCTGTTATTTAGAAGGGTATTTTTGTCTTTTTTACTGATATGGACTATTTGTGTAAATTTCTTAGAATGACTAATTTTGTACATTATTTCAAACCCAACCCACACCTTCTTCCACCACAAGAACAACCTAACCGCCCCACCACAACCCCTCCCTTCCGGCCACAACCCTCCCTCCGGCACCATCACCGCCACAACCCTCCCTCCGGCACCATCACCGCCACAACACCAGCACCACCACCGCCACCAGCACCAATTATTCACATTCCAACTATTACTTTAAAGTAATAGTTTGAATCTAGCTTTCTTTGACATCCATAGCCACCACCACCATCGGCACCACCATCCACCATGACTGCGACCACAACACCACCGCTCCTAAAACCACAATATCACCACCACTGCCATCACAAGCCATCCTAACAACATCACCACCACTGTCACCACAAGTCACCGCCTCTAACACCACTACCACTGTCACCACAAACCACCGCCCCTCACAACGCCACCACTACTGCCACCACAAACCACCGCCCCCAACACCACCACCGCCATCGGACTTCCTTACAAATTGAAAATTGAAAACAATTACAGAAACTAACCACCACAATCGCCATCACCACCCACATTTGAAACTAAAGATTCGAACCACCGCCACCATATCGTCGCCGCCGCCGTAATAGACTTCCTTTACACCGCATAACCACGTACCAGCACAACTAGCATCACACAACCTCCATATACATTAGAAAATCAGAAACCCTAACAACAATCCAACCAAAATTGAATCTGGTTATGCCTAAATTCATATCTTCGTCTTCTAGATTCAAACCCTAAATCTCATTCTTCAACCTTGAATTGATGTTTCTGGTTTGTGATTTTCAGATCTCTTCACCTTTGCACACCTCAATCGAAGCCCTGATTAGGGTTTTGAGATGCTTCTTCTTTTGGTAGACTGCGATGGTGGGTGGCGAGAAAGAGAGAAAGAGTGTGAGAGTGAGGGTGGCCGGTGGTGGAGGCAAGTGACGGGAGGTGGAGTAGTGACCGGCGGTGGAGCAGTAGCCGGTGGTGGGAGGCTTGCTGATGGTGGTTTGAGATGCTAGGTTGTGTGTGTATACATGTATAATTTTTTATAAAAAAATACCTCTATTAGTTTGAATAATTTACATTTGTAGTCCTCATATATAAAAAGACCAAAATATCCTTGATTTTAACAGAATCATTTAACGGAGTTAGTGCCTTGGAGTTAAACCGAGACAAATTGCAAACCACAAGGAGCAAAATCGCGATTTTGAAACGTTTGGATGAAAACCGTTATTTGGACCAAACCGCAGGGAGCAAAAGCGAAGTTTACTCAAAAATATACATGGGGAAGTTGTCACTAGTTCATTGGTTATACCAAAGATTATGTCTTCTGCCCACATCGGAACATAAAGATTTTGGTGTTTTGTACTGTTTTAACTTTTAATCCATAAAATTTGAGCGTATGTCTCACTCACCATCTCTTTTCAATAATGATAACATAAATAAAAGATTAAAACTAAAAAAAGAATATTGTCATAAAATGATAACGGGGGCACTTATTCGTTTGTTCTTAACGTATTATATATACATGCTCGAGAGTCGTGTCTTTATATAGAAATTGGGTTTGATACGATCATCATTGTTCTTTTTATTTTTTATTTAAAAAACTACACACACATATATTATATCTTTAAATTTATTTAGAGATCAATTTCTTGAAGGATATTCTAACTTTACACATACATATTACGAAGACACTCTTGATTCTTTGATGATAAGGAAAACACACAATAATTTAAATTATGAGTTTTTGAGGTAAAACATTTTATTATAAATTTCAATTATTGAGATCTACGTTTTAGTATACCATGTTACTTGCCATAAATAGATCATAACACAAACGAATATTTTATCGGAATATTAAAATTTAAAAAGATGATCCCATGAATGAATAGAAAATTAATATCGAAGAGGATTATGGGGCAATTGGATTATTTAAAACTAAAAGAATCCTAAACATTCATACATATATACATATTCATAAGGAACAATCAAACTAAATATAAAAATCTAAAAAGTATGTAAGCAGAAATATGCACGACTAACTACACACTAAAGTTTTCGTAATTAAACTGAAGGATGGGAGGAGCAATAGGAAATTAAATTGAATTGTTAGTTATTATAATTTATTGCTGTTTAAAAAAAGTTGTTAGTTAGTTTTATCAAACACAAACAACTATTTGTTCCAATAGTATCCGAGCATGTAATAAGTGTTTTTTTTTAAGCTTGAGAGTTCAAACCATGCAATATGCAAGTTAAGTGGATTTAAAAGTAAATTAAGAACCATTAGAAAAAATAGTTTCATCAAACTTTTTAAGCCTATATAATTTGTATACACTTTATTACTTTTATAAAAAAAACTATATTGTAATCCAAGACTTTTTACTAACTCAATTATAGTATCACTATAGTCTTTTAAAAATGATTTTTTAACGAGTTAATACTTGGTGTGTATTTCGTGGCCTGCCCGTTTATCTCCTAACCTAGCCATATTAAAACTTTTAACCATTGTTATAGCTCACCATAAGTACGTGATACGCCCTTATCCATATCTAGCTACTGATTTTGATACACAACCATTATTCTCGACACATCATTTGTGGATTTGTGAAATTTTCATAACTAACCTATTTGCCTACATTGCTAGAATTTTACGTTTTTACTCAGACTCGTTCATGATTACCCATCATATTATAGTACATGTTTCAGGTTGATTGAATCATATATTCTTTTAAGAATAACCGTACCCATTTGATATATGGAAATATAAAAAAAGTCAATCCAAGTGGACGTGCAAATTAACATGCTATTAATTTTTTTTTTAAAATGTTGTGATCGTCCTGCTAGCAAATAATTAGTATACGTTATAATAAGGGTTTAGATGACATCAATAAAAATAATTATTGGAAACTATGCATATCAATATTATAAAATTTATAAAATATAAAGTTTGAACCCCATTTTGGATATTAATTATGTATCAATCACTTTGTGTTATGGATGTCACATTAACATAAAAATAAATTTAATGATACTGTTGTTATGTTCAAAATATCATTCTTTTATCCGATTCAAAATATCATCCAACCTTGTAGTGTTCATGATTGCGTCTTTGTATTATTTAACAACATTTTTTCTACTGTTAATTTCACCTTGTTTCTTTCTAATCATTTTGACATGTTTTGTTTGGAATACTAATCTTTTTTTTTTTTGAATACTAATCTAGCCGGTCTAGTTTAAATATGAAATTGTGGTGACCGGTTTGGATAAGATCTCATGTAAAAACCAGTCAAACAAAACCATACACATTCATGTTATTAGAGGGCGTTTGGTTCACGTATTTTTTTAATGAATTAAAATTTGTTAGTGATTGAAAATTGAGAAATATGAATTGAAAACTTGATAATATAATTGTGGAGGTGGAATAGAAAACAAGAATATGTATAGTTATGATAGATTATGATTATATAATTGATATCGACACTGACATTGGTTAGTTGTAGAGCGCGTAATGATGATTACAATTATATTTCTACTTGACTATTATACAAACCGGTTAGGTAATTAATAGAATTCAAAAATCATGTTTGGTTGGTTAAAAACATAAATAAAACTGAATTAACTTCTTCAAATTTCATCGACCTAATGAGTTCAAGAATATTTATATTCACTACAGAATTTTAAACACTACAAAAATTAATTAAATTATATACAAGTCGAACTCAAGATTATAAAATTACTAAAAACAAGCCTGAACGTAACTCAAAATAAACTAAATTCAAGATTAATCCAATTTGATTTAAATAGACTAATTTAAACTTTACACCCTATCTATTATACGATAGTAGTCATGTAACTAACATGATGGGTTTCTTTTCTGTTGGTACATTTCAGAATAGTAGAATCATACCAATTATAACACTGTTATTCAGCGATAAATCAGTTCAATCGAAGGACCTTGTGACGACACGTGGATGGAATAAACGGCTCAGATGCGATCTATAATTAAATATTGTGAAAAGCTTTGTGATGTTCAACACCAAAGACTTTTGTGGGTTATTGGCCCAACAATGTCCCGAATAAGTGCCAAACAATAGTAAAAATAAAATATATAAAAATCTATAGTCGACCTATATAATATGTGCCGGATAAATAAAACTGTTTTCTTTAATCTTTTAATTACATGTATTTTTTTGTCAGTTTAAGATTAGAAAGACAAACATAAATAAATAAAAATAATAAAGTCTCAATTTTTATTAGGAAAACGATATTTGTAGTAGAGCAATATTTTTCAACCGGATTCACTTAATCTATGCATGCTACTGATAATAACCATACATGAAAATAACGATGTTAAATAATCCGATTAAAATGAGACCAGCGGTTATGATAAGTATAAGTACATGTATATGTATAGTTATGATAGATTATGATTATATAATTGATAAATATTTAAATTGAAGTAAAAAGGAAAAAATATATAACAATAAAACTAATAAATGCATAAAGGGTAAAAGAGTTATGACCTTACAAATACGTGAACCCCAACAAAATTTGATGATGCCCATTAGCCGTCCAATAACTTTTTTCAACTCAAGGGTAATTTAGTCTTTTCTCTTAATTCTAATCCGATGGCTAATATTGCTTCATGGACCTTGATTGTGAAGATGAGTCATGGTATGACAAAGAAAGGGCCATATGGAACAAATCAAAACAGGGGAAGGTGAAGTTTTATTCTAGTATTTTTTTTTTTATTATATACTTTAATAAAATAATGGTTTTTAAATTAATTAGTTTATAGATGATAAGTTGTTTGATTTGGTTTGGTTTATTATAGTGAAAGATTATCCTATGATTTTAATTAGATTAAGGTGTATTAAGCCCATGGAAACCAAAACTTATTGGTCTAATTACGGTTTTGAATCAGCTTAGTATTATGGTCTGAATATTATCACTCGTACATAAAAGTATATCCATTTTGGTGAGACATAAATCAAGAATAGTGAAATGCTGAGTGGCAGAAAGATATGCAAACATGATGATTATTTAGGATTTTAAAATTCTAACCGCTAATGCTCACTTTTATATATGTTACGTAATATAAAAGGTGTAACACCTGAATGATCGGATTAGGATTATGTTTTTAGTTTGCTAAAGCTTTTGGTAGATGCAAAGAGGTTTAAAAATGAATAACATTGCAAATGATATGAATATGCAATTAGGTGATTGGACATTTGATAACTAACAAACTTCATGAACAACTGAGTTTGATTAGACTCGTAGGCTTAAGTAGCTGTTTGGCAACCTCTTAATCAGCCTTTTAATGGTTCAGATGTCTGAATGATTCAGTACTTAATAGTTCAGACTGTTTGTTTCACGAGCAAATGTCTGAATGGTTAAAACATTTGTCTCTAAATGGTTAAACATTATACTAATGCTGAATGGTTAAGATGTCTAATGCTGAATGGTTAAGACCTCTTATCTGAATTGGTTAGACATTTGCCTTTGAATAGTTAAGCGATATACTACCTCTTAATGGTTCAGACCTCTTAATGGTCCAACACTTAATGGTTTAAACCTTTTATTGGTTCAGCACTTAATCATTCAGATATTACCAAAAAGCCCCTAAATGATCATATTGTATGAATAATTATGATAATTTATTTAATACTACTAACATATAATTACATAATAAATATACTCATTAACTACATTTATAATAACAACTATATATTACGTCAATATATAAGATTAAGTTTATAAATGTTTACAAAGTTTATACTATATAATAAAAATATCAATAAATAACGAAGAGTCGTTTCAAGCTGAACTAAAGTTTAGATTTAAAACGTAAAACAAAAGCGAGTTCGAGCCATCAAAACTTAAAGAAGTTTGAATTAAGTTTAATCGAGCTTAGACTTAACTCACTTATTAAAAACCATGATAATCAATCTTGAGAGTAAACTTTTGAAGGGCCAAATTGTACATCTAACCATACGTGAAGGACCAATTACAAAACCAGTTGTGGTTAAAAAGTTGAACCTATGCCTCATGGAGTCATGGTCGCACCATATTGTTTGAATCCAAGTATTGACCAAAAGTCAGTGCATGCCACGTAACCATGTGGGCCCCGATCTCAAATTGCTTTTCATCAAATTAACGGTTACGATTGCACAGTTAGCAGTGTACATTTATCTATATTTAAGTCATTAAATTCATTTCTAAAACAAGTCAAGATTTCTAAAAGAAATTATCAGCAAATTCAGAAAATGTTGGAAAATATGAATGCGAATTGAATTAAAGAACAACTTTGGTACGACATGACCCATGCCTTAAAACTTTCTTTTTCATCTCCTAATTTTGTCTTTTAAAAATAAAATAAATTACACACACATATATATGCTATTAAGTTTTTGTCATATTGAAATATTTGATTGAGTGAGAGGACTTATGTATATGTTTTTAGTAATTTAGTTCTGCATAGGGTTGTAAAAGAATACAAACAAGGTTTATTAGTATTTATACGTTTAGGTTTAACTGAGCAGACGACTGAATACTTTATACATGGTCCTATCACTTTTAATTACAAGCTATACAACTGTATTTTAGTCAATTTTTAACAGTGCATTTAGAAAACAGGTGTGAAAGGGGATTGCAACGAACATATGTAAGAGTGGATCAAATTTCTACAATGGTATTGTGCATTCAACCTTGTATTGATCAAGCTTTGAAAAAATATCTTGACAGAAAGAAGTTAAAGTGTCAAGTTGAATATACAATAATCGTTGACTTCTTTCCAAATTACATTCAACACAAAGAATCAAAGTCGATGCCTTTTATCTCTATTCAGTATCGAATAGGTGGTTTTGATATCGATATGCACAAGCTTATCAAAGTTGTGGCTACAATCAAGATGATTATACGAGACGCAAGCTTCACTTAGGGGCTTTTTGGTAATTTCCGAACCATTAATAGTTAGTATATCGCTTAACTGTTCAAAGGCAAATGTCTGTCCAATTCAGATAATAGGTCTTAACCGTTCAGCATTAGTATAATACTTAACCATTCGGAGGCAAACGTCTAAACCATTCAGACATATACTCGCGAAACAAACAGTCTGAACCATTCAGACATCTGAACAATTAAGAGTCTGATTCAGATGCCAGCAAACAACCCTTTAGTACATCTAATAAAATACGATGATTTGTTCATATTGAAACATGCACATGTTACTGCTCCCAATATCTATACATTTAGGTGGTTAAGTATGCAAACTTCATTCTAATGTTGTCAAACACGTTGGATGAAATCAAAAAAAATCAAAGAAATTCTGAATAATGACTCGTCAACAATGGATACAGTCGTTGGTAAAAGTTTATGTTCTCTACTAATGTCAAAGAGACTACTATGTGTCATACCGAATCACTAAGACCTTGAGCAGATGGTACCCCCTATCAAATTATAACATTATAAGATCGATTGACCTCTAAAATTGTAATAGTTTATGGTGGTCTATATATGAGAGAAATCCTTTATCTAATGAATTTCGATTAACTGTTATGATTTTTGAATCAGTGTGGATCTAAGATTTTTTTTATTTGTAATTTTGCGAAAAGAAAAAAAACTTATGTAGTTTGAGTTATTTATTAAATATTATGTTAACATTTGGATCGGGTATTCAATTTCTGATTGCAACCGAAACTATTTTCCTTTCAAATAGTTATCATGTTTAATTTCATTTTCATACGTCACATCTATACTTTTATTGTTGTTTCTATTGGTTCTAAATAATTTGGAACCCAATATTTGTAATATAATGGTTACATATTGAAATTAACTGAAACGATAATAGCATCAATATAATTATTATATGATTAAGTCCAGTTAAATCATATCACCTGTTGATTTTTAAACATAAATGATAGTAATTTAGCTTAAAAAAGAAAATATATTATTGATTAATAGTTAGTCAGTAGTCAGTTCCCTTAAAATATGTAAACTATTTGTATTTTAAACTTGGACTAGATGGCGTGTAATGTACTTTTTATTAAAAATACTATACTGTAGTAAATACATAGAAAATAACATTTGATTTTAAATTATCTATTTTAATTACCATTTAGTAATTACAAAAGTTACGATACAAGTATATAACAGATATCAATAAATATTATCAAAAATTATGATAATTATTGGTAAATGGAGATAAGCTTTAGCTTAAAGAGTTTTCAAAGAAAAGAAAAATGTAGGTTTCAAACTAATATTTTACTCACTTTCAAGAAACAAATTAATACTTTATTCATTATGAAAACGAAATAAATTATTTATTAAAAAGTAGCCTTATGTCACATTTTATTTTTGAGTAGTGAGAAATCACATCTTACCTTTCTGTTAAAGCTCCCATTGGTTGTAAATACTAACCTTGATCATGTTTTGTAAGAATTTTTTTTGTAGAATTTCTATTAAGACTTAAGAGAGATTTTAAAATTTTAAATAGTAATAAAATACTTCTTATAAATTTTGCAAATGTTATTTTTTAGTGCAATAATTAGTTAGACCAGTAATTATACATACTATGATGCAATGGATGTGCTAATTTACGTATAAGCGTTTTAATTTGAGGAGTTAATTTAATAATAATTTTAGGTCATTAATCAAAAGGTCATATTTTTAATTCACCTAAATATTTATTATATAATTCTCTAATGTATTAGAAGTTCATATATGTACTATGACAAATATATTATACATATGCAAAATTTTAGAATTAGTGTTTGTTTTTTATTCATAAAGGATGTGATGTACCTCTTGTTGATCAATGTGACAAAACAAAGCATATCACACCCTTTCACAATACAAAGAACTAATAATATTATAAAATGAGAAAGCATATTTAATCATTATATTTCAAGATAATTTATTTTTTAGCATTATATAATTTATTTTTTAGCATTATTCAATACATACTAACAATCCATTTGTTTATCACTTGAGATATGATTTTTGGGTTTAAAAAAGATTACCCAGAAAAGTCAACATTTTTCATTGCCATTCTAAATCTCAATTATATCTCTTAATATTTCTTTTCTCAAACTACAACTCATATAGTGATCGAAACTATTTATAATTTTACATCATAACTAACTTAAATCAATCTATTATAGATGGATGTTTGAAATTTGAATCTTTAATCTTAAAAAGAACCAACCACTTCCCCTCCCCCCAAACACCATGTTAATATATGAGAAGGGATGTTAAAAAAACCATAATGTTATGTGAAAACTATAGAAAATCAATGAAATCGGTTATATAATTTAGAAAATTTTTATCACTACCCTTTATATATGTGTGTGTGTATATAAATAAGGGTATGGATCAAATGAAAAACCGTAATATGATTTTACATATACATCACATATATGTTATGTATATGTAATCATTTTTCATTCGATATAGTGTTACGGTAAACGTAAAACTCTTCATTCTTGTATTTATGTTTAACATATATGTAACTAAAACTTAAATAACCTTTTAATAATTAAAATAATAAAAAATCTATGAATTATGTTATTGGTTTCTGTGATTTTTTTAATTTTCACGTATCTATTATTTTTTCAGGAACACTCCCTTAATATATATTAACTAACTTTAGTAAACCTATGTATTACACGTGTTAAACAAATAAAATATCAAATATAATAAAATTCTACTTAATTATAAAATGATATTCTAAGACATATGATTTAAATTATGTAGGAATAAAAACTATAAGTAATAAAATAACAATATCAACTTTTTAAATTATTTTTTTTAAATCATTACATTTTGTTTAAAAAATTATCATTTTTATAAATTTCCTTATTATAACTCACATTTTTAATTGTTTTTGGTTTATAAAAAAATATTTTGAAAAACACTAAATTTAAAATATTTTATATTTTTAAACAAGTTTGATGTTTTAAAAAAATATTTTATAAAACTTATTTATTTAGAAATAACATTTATAAAAAGATATCGTTCTTAATTTATTAGAAAATCATTTTTAATCTAAAAATTAATTAAATATGCAATTAAGGTAGTTACTAAATAGGAGAGAAAATTTTTTTAATAAAAATAAATACGGTGTTATCACGTGCCCTTCATGGGAGTAAAATCTATAGTATCTAATAAAATAATATTTTTTTGCCACTTGTCATATTTTTAACCCACTTTTTTGCCACTTGTCAAATTTCTACACATTCACACTTTGATTTTCCCTCCAAAAGGGTATTATAGTAATTTAAATACTAATACAAGTTTTTCTCTCTTACTAACAATTAATTTTATTAATTGCTATATTTCTCTCTCTTATCTAGATTTTATAAAATCAAACTATGTATTTTTTTAAAATATATTTTATGAAGGAAGTTAAAAATCACATCTTTTAATTAAAATCTAAATAATAAAAACAAAAAGTTATATAATATAAAATTTTCTAAAACACTAAACATTTTTAAGCAAAATATTTTAAGTCGTTTTGTTTCAAAAAAATTATAAAGGTGAAATCTTTTAAAAACAATCTTATTAAAACGACCAAAATAATTATAAATCATAGTTTTAAAAAAAGATTTTGATAAAAAAATAATTTTTTAATAAAAATCTTAAAACGAATGTCCAAAAATGAAACTATTGAGATAAGAGAGTTAAAAACAGTATAGTTGTTTTATTTCTTAAACTATTACGTATATATAATTTTAATTATAGTTAATATTAAAATATTCTAATCTAACTCTTCATGTTTATTACTACACATTCACACTTTGATTTTCCCTCCAAAAGGGTATTATAGTAATTTAAATACTGATACTAGTTCCTCTCTCTTACTAAAAATTAATTTTATTAATTGCTATATTTCTCTCTCTTATCTAGATTTTATAAAATCAAACTATATTTTTTTAAATATGTTTTATGAAGGAAGTTAAAAATCACATCTTTTAATTAAAATCTAAATAATAACAAACAAAAATTATATAATATAAAATTTTTTAAAACACTAAACATTTTTAAGCAAAATATTTTAAGTCGTTTTGTTTCAAAAAAATTATAAAGGTGAAATCTTTTAAAAACAATCTTATTAAAACGATCAAAATAATTATAAATCATAGTTTTAAAAAAAACAAGATTTTGATAAAAAATAATTTTTAATAAAAAATCTTAAAACGAATGTTCAAAAATGAAACTATTGAGATAAGAGAGTTAAAAATAGTATAGTTGTTTTATTTCTTGAACTATTACGTATATATAATTTTAACTATAGTTAATATTAAAATATTCTAATCTAACTCTTCATGTTTATTAGTAACTATAATTCATTTAATTAATGGGATTTTAGCATATATATATATATCTATAAAAAAACTAAAATAAACATGAAACAATTGTTAGTCTTATCATATTAATTTTCTCATTTCTCTATATTATTAATAATAATATTGAATACTAATAATTACTATACTATTTTTAAATTAAAAAAATATATAATTTAATAAATAAAAAACCTATTTTTGAGTTAAAACACACTTTTTAAAAATAAAAATTTTATAAAATACATAATACAATGAACTTTTTCTTTAAAAAATCATTTTTCTTAAAATAAAATATTTAAAAAAATTTATAAAACAAAGTTTAAGAAAAATATATTATTGTTTATTTACTTAAGGTAGTTATTTATACGTAATTATAATCATATTTTATCTTCAAACATGATTTTATAATGTGTAAATTTTGATTAATAATTATTTAATATTTTATTTATTCATTCCGTATAATACACGGGAACTAACCAAGTAATTATAATATTAGCATAAAATAAAAACAAGTTAATTAATATTTAAAGCAAAAGAAAAAGAAAGCTGAAACATTTACTTCGTATACAATACAACAAGAAGAAGAAGCGAGGGTCATACACACACATATACACGCACAAACACACAACCTCTTTCTCTCTTTCTCTCTCTATTCGCCATTTTCACCTTCATTTCCCAACCATTTATTAGATTCCTTCTCATAAGTCTCTTCTATTTCTTCTTCCATTGGATTATTTCTACTATTATTATCAAGATGCTTATTATGTTCTTATGAAACAACAATAACCCATCTAATTTCCTTCAATTTCTATTGTTTTCTCAAGAATTTTGCTCAACTTTGTGGGGTTCTAAACAAATTAACCCCCTTTTCTTCTGGGTTTTGATTTGGGGATTTCTGCAAATCTTTCTTTGAGAGCTTCAACACCCAGTTGAATTTTGTTTATAATTTTTCTGGGTTTTAGTTTTGGTTGAAAAATGAGTTTTCTTTACAGAGAATAGTTCATTCTTTGTGTTTTTTTTCCAATTTAGTTTGGAGTTTATTAATTTTGGGTAATTTAAGTGAAAAACAAATTGTTCAGAGATGGGAAAGCAAGGACCTTGCTATCACTGTGGTGTTACAAGTGAGTTTATAATTTTGGGGACTTTGATTTGTATAAAAATGGGCTTCTTTTTGTTATTTTGTTATGTTGTAATTTGTTTCTTATGCTCAGTTTTGTGTTTGAGATCATGTTTGACAATACCCAGATGTTGGTTTGGTTTAAAATTGTAGAAATTGCCAGGAAAGAATTGGAAACAATTATTGACAACATATGTGATTATTATGCTGATTATTGTCTGTGTTATAAGATTTATGTGTATGATATCTTGAATAAGAATAATTATTGGAGCCTTTGGTGGCTTCAATTGTTTGTCAATGCAGAACACCAGAAATGGTTGAAATTTGAGCTTTATTTTATAAAATTGGATGTTTGACTTGTTAATATCAAATACAGAGTTGCCACTTTTTGATGTCTTCTGGTTTAATCAATGGTTTGTTGCTTAATTGTGTTCAAATTCTCTAGTCAATTCTAACTAAATTGGCTAAATGCACACCACCTGTTTGATAATTCGCTTCTGAAGGCGCTTCATGTTGACGATTGAACTACCGCCGTCTCTCTGTGGTTCTGTTAGTTCATTTGTGTTCTTATTGTTCTTCATTGCTTTTAGTGTCCAAAGAACTATTAAACACAACTAAAATGGAATCTGTATAATGAAGTTCTGTATTTTGTTCATGCCTTTGTTATTTGTAGTAAATTACATTCCCTCACTATGAATATGCAATATGATTTTGTTACATTTATGTCTATTTATATAGTCATTCAATTGTAATAGTGTAAGAAAAATCTATAATATATGGAAATTTTGAAAGGAATTTCTACTTACACATATATGATTCTGTGTTTCCTGTTTGGCTCTTATGATTTGTTATGGAATTAAACTATTAGTATAGATATAAATGCATGTTATATGTTCAAGTTCTTTTTTTTTAACATTTTGGGAATATGTATTGTGATTGCAGGCACCCCGCTTTGGCGAAACGGGCCTCCAGACAAGCCTGTATTGTGCAATGCATGCGGGTCGCGTTGGAGAACCAAAGGATCACTTCTAAATTACACACCACTTCATGCTCGAGCAGAACCTGATGATTTTGAAGATCATAGGGTTTCTAGAGTGAAGACCATTTCCATTAAGAACAAAGAGGCAAAATTACTAAAAAGAAAACAAAACTATGACAATGTAGTAGGCGGCGCCGCTAGTGTTATGGTCAGTGGTGGTGGTGGTGGTGGTGGTTTTGGTGGCAGTGGGCTTGCATATGACTACCATAGCCAGGCTTTTCGCAAAGCGTTTGATGAAGATACGAGCAATAGGTCGAGTTCTGGCTCTGCTATATCTAATTCTGATGGCTATATGCAACTTGGTAGTGCAGATGCTAGTGATTTGACAGGTATTGTACATTAACTTGGTGTTTGGTTTTGGTTTTTGAAAGTGATATTATTATTATTATTATGTTTTCAAGTTGCTGATAATCAGTTTCTGGTGTTTGGGTATAGTGAACTTCTGATTAGGCTTTAAATAATGGATTTTGGAGTTGTCACAACAAAACTCTTTCTGATTATCTGATAATTTAGGATTTAAGGGTCATTTATGTGTAAATCCTTAATCAGGATTTGCCAAACTTTCAAACAATCGAATTATCTAATTACAACTTCTCACATGTTTCTTCAAATCTGATTATTTTGACTCTAAATTATCAGAAAGTCATAATTATAATCACTTTTGAAGCTCATATTATCCTTTTTGATTTATTCAGGTCCAGCTCAATCATCGGTTGTATGGGAAACAATGGTGCCTTCAAAAAAAAGAACATGTGTTAACCGACCAAAACAGTCTTCTGTTGAGAAACTTGCCAAAGACTTACATACCATTTTACATGAACAACAATCTTACTTTTCGGGTTCATCAGAAGAAGATTTGATTTTTGATAGTGATACACCAATGGTTTCGGTTGAAATAGGACATGGGAGTGTTCTTATTCGCCATCCAAATTCAATAGCTCGTGAAGAAGAATCTGAAGCAAGCTCTCTTTCTGTTGATATGAAAAATGAGGCTTATTCACGTGTTACTACCCTTCCAGTATATAGTGCTAATAAGGGTGGAAATTTCTCGAGCCTGGCCAATAAGCCTGTTAATCAGGACCATGTGAACAAGTATACATATACTTGAATTTATTTTTGACCTTTTAGATGATATGATCACCTATTTTGTGAATAATTGAGACTTATTTACTTTGTTGTTGATCATAGGGATGATGACGAAAAGTTGCAGATACTCTTGAACCATAGTTCTCCACTTTGCAACATTGATCTAAATGTAAGTTTGAATTTTCCTTGTAGTTTAATTAATGTGATGGAACTTTTACGGTTGAATTAACCTTTTTGTAGCTTTGCCCTTGGTAAAAAAGAACAACTTTTCTATTGGAGTGCTTGGTTGTGTGGTTTGAAAGTGATTTTGTGAAACTAAATATATCAAAATCAGATAATCGGCTTTAATATGATGGGTGGTGGTAAGTAGTGTTTGGATCTGAAGTTGTAATAAGAAATGCTTGAATGTTTGGTGATTCATGATTATCGTAAGAAATAAAAGATAGAATCGCCATATTTTACATTTTGTGAAAAGGTTAGAAATGTTAGTAAAATGGAAACAAAAGTCTCTGAAGCTTAGATAAAAGAAAAGGGTAAATGAATAAATTTATTTTACCCTCAAACACTCTCTGAGGTGTTAGGGATTGCTTATCAAAACTTCGTATGATAACAATGAATTTTGAAGCTGCCTGGGACTGTTTGCCTGATTATCTGTGACTTGCGAGTGTAATAAGCTGTTCTGAATACACAGTTTGAAGATGCTTAGTCCAAATAGCTTGTTTTAAAAAGCAATAAGAAGATGTGCAGTTAAATTTTAATAAGCAGTCCCAAATACTTCGTCAGTAGTTTTGATACTGCTGGTGGCATGAAACTGATTGTAAAAGATTAATTACTAGATAATTAGTTCCAGAACACAAATCCAAACACCCCATACTGTTCTTACCCAGGCAATTGTACTCATGGGAAATTTATCTTCATATTTGCAGGATATTATCAACTTTGAAGAGTTTAAAAGTCGTATGACAAAAGATGAACAACAACAACTGCTTAAATGTTTACCTCTTGTCGACACTCTTCAAGTCCCTGATAGGTTTTTGCATCTTATATTATAATATCTTGCATCACTTACATGAATATTATAGCTACTCAATAGATACAAAACAAAGCTAATTAAGTTCATATATATGATTGTAAGAAGCATCTATTTTCAAATTTTGCAGCCTCAAAAGCATGTTTAATAGCCCTCAGTTCAAGGAGAACTTATCCTCCTTCCAGAAACTTCTTGCTGAAGGGGTTTTTGATCTGTCTTCAACTATGTTGAAAAATGAAAGCTTTAAGACATTGAAGAAGCTTGCTCTTTGTAGTGCTACAAAGTCCAATTGGGTGGAGAAATATAACCAGCTCCAGGTTTGAATTCATACAAAAAATGAAATACCCTTATGGTCAAAATGGATTTTTTTTTAAATTTACTTATTTACGCTATATTTATGGTCGTATTCCGTTTAGGAAACCAAATGTAAATATGATAATGGAGGGTCTGTTGTTGGGGGAACACATAATGTCATGACACCTGGCCATTCAGTAAACGTAAAGAGATCACGTGATGCTCAATTTCAACCATATCCAGGTCAGCATTGCATTTTGAGATTATTTTTTGGTTGCTTTTGAAATATAAGTTCAGAAAGCTGGTTGAAATTAGTTTCATGCATGTAAGTATTATTGATATCTTTCAACTTATGTACATAGAAATGGTTACAGTATATAAGCATTAAACAGTTTAGTTTCTCACCCTAGATTAGAAGCATGATTCTTAATATGTAAAACTCTTGTGAGGGCGTTCAATTGTTAATGCTTAGGTTTCATTAATTTAACCGTTTTTCTCCCATGATAGTTCTTGAGACAATGCTTTCATAATAATCACGAGGTAATAATATTTATGTGGCCTTTATGTCATTTCCTACAATGAATATGTTAAATCAAATGCGAGCCGAAGTTTTAATTTGTTGCTTGTTTTCTGCATCAACAATGCTTCTCCTAACAATTGAACCTTTCAGGATCAAAGACTGCAATGAAGAGTCCTAAGAGACCATCAATGAAGGCAAGCTATGAACACAAAGAGCTTATGGAGAATGATGGGCCGGGGTTTAGCCCAAGAAGCCTCTTCGCCTTACCACCTGATCATAGCTCCCTAATGCTTGATTCACTAAAATATGCAGATGAAAGTTGTGACCAAGATCTGTTGCTAGATGTGCCATCAAACACTTCTTTCCCTCAAGCAGAACTACTTCTACCAAAATCAAGTTTTGTAGCAGCAGCCCAAGCAAGCACTAGCAGTAGCTCATTATATCAAAATTCCGTGGGCCCGTGACATAAACTAGTCGAAATCTCTCTTTCTAGGGTTTATGTAGGTGACTTTTCTACTATGATAACCTATGCCAGACCATTGTAAACTCTGTAGCCTCAGTGTACTGAATAACTTGCTACCGTGGCTTTGTTGGTTACATTTGCACAGGATAATATGGTTTGGGTTCATTGTATTTTGCAGCCCCAAACATTTAGTTTGCAGACTTAAGTTTTGAATTTTGATGGTTGCTTTTTTGTTTTTTTTTTATTAATTGAATGTTCTGACAAACAGATTATATTATAAAACCTTAGAAATGCCAAAGATGGTAATCCCTAGAGATTTTTGTATGCAACTTGTGGTTAACTTTAAAAATTACAAAAAAATGCACAAAAGAATCAATATTTAGGCATAAAAGTTAACACCGGTTGGTCTTTTTAGAAATTAGGCTTGGTTAGGAATCAATGGTTTTGTTTTATATATTAAGATGAGTGTGGTTGGGATTGAATAACTGTGTTGGTGTCTTTAGAAGATGTAATGTTCTTTTGTTGTTTGCTTTTTGTACTTTAGTAGTGATTAGGTTATGCCTAACTATTGTGGAGTTGTTATGCTAATTTGGTTTTCCAATAATTAACATTTGCACCCCTTTGATTACCTATGTCCATCATGTATGTTGTTCCTGCTTAACTTACTTTTCCCCAAACCATCCATTTTTTTAAACTTTATTTTTATTGGTCTTTTTTAATTAAAAAGATGATGCAAGTTCTGATTATTATATTATTATCTAACAGATGAGGAAACATCATTGTAATTTTATAATGGAAATAAGAGAGAAAGATGCCATATCTGAATGTTTTGACTATGTGGGAAGCATGTGAATTAGGTTTGAAAGGTAGTGCTCCCTTGCATGAATGATGGTGATTAGATCTTTACCTAGAACCATACATGTGTGATAAAAGTGAAGAAAAGCCCAAAAGCATGCATTATATATATTTTCTATTATATGCAAGCCAATCAATGAACAACTTTACTCAAGATATAGCTTTTATAGCAACATATGAAGCAATACAGCTAAACATAGCTAGATATATGGTAAAAATATTCAAGAAATTGACATGGTGTGTTTGTTTTCATAATGTTTCACCATCAATCCATCATGATGTCAAATCATTGCATAGTTGTACATAGTATTTTACTCTCATCTTTTGCATACTGTACATGAAGATGCATATCTGTTTCTTGGTAAAAAGTGACCACTTGATTGGTTAGGGTTTATGGACCTTACACTTTGTGCTCAAGGACTATCAACCCACTTTGAACGGCTAGCCCGAAAGCGCTATAAACTGAACATCGTAGATACCCTATAAAAGAATTCCACTAATACTAAACACCGAAAGGTTGTTGATCAGTTTTATACAAGTATCATACATGAACCAAAAGGAAAAGTCCATTATAGCACTCCAAATAGATGCAAAATCAATATTAACATTTCTTGCACGCAAACTAATGTATTTTCATGTCATATCAGGTATGTTAACCCGTAACACATCTAAAGTTTCTCTATAACACAAAGAAATTTCTAAAAAAGCTCACTTATGGTAGGCAGGAGAAGTAAGATGTTCCTGCACTTAATTACTCATGTTTCCGGCACTAAATTACTTATACTTGTATATCATATAATTATAGCATCAAATAATCATGGATCAATTAAAGACATAGTAATGGTCAGGTAGCGAAATCATTTAGGAATTTCCATAATAGAGTGATAAATGGATTTGGATTACTTGATAATATCACCTCTTATTGTGTTGCAGATCAATCTTCCATAAATGACAGAGGTTGTGGCCTGTGGGTGTTGGATATAGTGGATTTTGAGAGGTGAAAACTGTTGATGTTAATTACTGTTTTTCACAATTCATACTCATAATTGAAATACAATCAACTCATGGATTGTTAGGAGTAGTTAACCAGTTTCTCTGCGTCATTGATACTTAAGGACCTACCTTAAAACAATAACTTTTATCTAATGTCTATATGCAAACCTAATATAAAGACAAGGATAACCAAATATCCTGCCAAAAGATATTATAATAGTCCTGTAAAAGACGGTATTTACCGGCTTTTTACATGAAAGCTTGAATCTTGAAGTCCTTCGGATAACCACCGTCCACCGCCTAGCACCACCAGTCCACCACCACCATCAATATCTTCATTGCATGATCTGAGATATCAATAAGAACCCTCAACTTCAGTTCCTTTTATACCCACAAACATTAACATTTTGATGTAACGTATATGAGTGAATTCTATATCATTCCATAGCTCCTACAATCCTCTTTGTCTCTAAGAGACATTTTCACAAACACCTTTTGTGCATTCCAAATTGACGAATCCGTTAACCATGATCCACAACCTTCTGTTAGGGTGTTACCCCAAATCCAATTTTCACAACCACCATTACTCTGTATTTCCGATTAACTGCTTCAACATTTCCTAGAGAACAAGCTCGTTGTTACTCGGAGATCGGTAAGCCGCCAGACGAATAGACCGTTATCGTTCCGATTACGTATGATCCGCAAATAAAATAAGTCGTCGGGGTCCTCTGTTTCCGATTAGCAGGGTTGTGCTGCTGATTCAGAGCTCTCTGTTTTGAAGAATATTTTCGCGCCAAATTTTGTTTCAATGCTCTCTTTATATACTGGTACTTTCCCGCCATGATATAGCTATTGAATGGGGGATTTTTTAATTCACCCCCCTGTATTTATAAGAATGTTTCATATGCATCCTATAGCATAATAAAGGGTTAATGGATTTAAATACTCCCAACTATTGGGTATTGGCCGTTGCCACCCCCAAGTATCATTTTGGCGAATATAACTCTCAAGTAAACACTGAGGTGTCTGTATCACCTATAGATGTGAGGTTTTTCTAATTTTATGGAAAACATCAAATTCTCTAACTTGAAAAACATGGTAACTAGATGGAAAAACCTCACATCTATAGGATGCTCCCTTTGAATATTCTAATTTCTCACATCTATAGGTGATACAGACACCTCAGTGTTTACTTGGGAGTTATATTTACCAAAATGATACTTGGGGGTGGCAACGGCCAATACCCAATAGTTAGGAGTATTTAAATCCATTAACCCCATAATAAAATAGTCTTTTTTGAGTCAAGTTTGGTTGATTGGACAAAAATAATTATTTTTTATAAAAAATTAAAAAATTAATTTATCTTCAAAGGTTTTAAAGTTATTTTAATTCCAATTTAAAATTTATTAGTTGTTTCAACTTTATACAATATAATAAAACATTTAGACTGAAATTAAAACAACTTATGAAATTTTTGAAGGTATGTTGATGTTTTTATATTTTTAAAAGAAAAATTATTACTTTTATCAAATATTAAGAAACAAAATTGAAATTAACTCGTTTTTTTAAAATGACTTATGTACGCTTTAATCATTCTTTTAAGTTTACGTATTTGCTTATCATGAGATTTGAAATCTCAACCATTTGAAAAATATGTTTTTTTTAAATATACCTTGGTATTGCTGACAACATAGTAAGTTGATTTTAGAAAGTGTTTTTTATCTGCGGTTATTAACAACTTTTAATTACTCAAGAGTGTCTTATAACGCTATTAACTACAATATATTTCTTCGTATTTTTTTTATCTATTTCATGAAACAATGGATAAATGGAATTTAAAATGTCAAATTTAGTAAATATCTTAACTCTTTATCCCAAATGAAAGTTTAGTTTCGTAAACTCAGACTACAATTAAATCTTACCCAAGTAGAGGCATATCAAAATTAAATTTTCATTCATTGTATTGTTAATTTTCGAACGACCTCTTGCAAAATCATTAATATCCGCATCTTTGATCATTAAGACGAAAGACGAAATTGGTGTGTATTTTTTTATAACAAAAGCCTAGGTGTGACAATAACCTATTGACAACATTATATTTCTTCATAACTTTTTTCTTATGTAGTATACATTTCCTCCACAACAACAGTGGCTAGAAATTTGCTAGTTGGATTGCAATTTAAAAGTTAAACAAATTAATACGACTTTGCCTTAATAAGAATATATATCAAGACTTCACTAAAAACTTAAATATAATTAAAATATTTTAACAATTTACTTTAAATAGATAACTAGTTTTTTACCTGTCGTGTGTTGTGACAACACCATACGTTGCGTGATAAAGTATAGGCTGCAATCGACCCGACTCATTTTGAACTAAATTTACGTCGAAACGCAAGTAACTTAAATTTATACAATCTAAATGAAAAATGTATTATATATGACGCAACTCCAAACAAAATTTACATCGAAACATAGACTTCTTCAAAACGTACATAAAAATTAACACTTGTGGTGGTGTCGTATATGGCGTGATAAGGTATAGACTACGATCACACTGACTCGTTTCTGAACTAATTTTTTGTCGAAATGTAGAATATCTTAAATTATATCGTTGAATGAAAACAAATCATATCTGACCCCGACTTTTTATCAAATAAAATTTACATTGAAACGTAGACAGAGTCGAGTTTGTACCGACACGTACATAAATATAAGAATGTGAAAAGGTAGTTTTTTAAGTAAAAATGTACAATGGGTAAACCTTAAACTTGTGAAATTTTAGATGGTCAATGTGACAGTTTATAAACCCTTTAAAAATTAAAGGATTAAAAGTGTAAAATTTGAAAGTTGAGAGGGGTGAGTTTGCTTGACTGCAAACCTTCATTTTGATAATTTCTGAATGATTAAGTGTTGAACTAATAAGATGTTTGAATCATTAAGTGCTGAACCATTAAGAAATTTGAACCATTAAGAGCTAGTATATCGTGTAACATCTCGTATTTTTATTTAAAAGTTAACCCCGTTATTCTTGTAAGGACCTTTTTAAACCATTTGTAAAACTTGAAGGGCTTGTTATGTTTGTTTAGTTAATTTAAAAGTTAAAAAGTTAATGTTTAAAATAATAATAATAATAATAATAATAATAATAATAATAATAATAATAATAATAATAATAATAATAATAATAGTAATAATAGAATTGTAAAAATTAAAAATCAAATTATAAGTTGAAGGGGCTAGTTGTCAATTTTAAAACTTTAAACGAAGTTTCCACATAAAATAATAATAATCTAAAAGTCGAGGGACCATTTGTGTAAATATCAATTGTTTTCTTTCTTCCCTCGCCGGCCGTTTTTCCAGCCGTCCTCCGGCGAGATTAAACGCACAAATTCACGCGGTTTCATTCAAATTAAAGGCTCCCGACAGCCTCGCGACCAAGACTCGAACACAAGGACCCACACAATTTGAAAAATGATCTCGTTTACGCGTGCAATCACCGAACCCGCTCATCCCGTTCAAAATCAAATTCGAATTGAGCTCGTACGCACAAATTACCCCTATAAATAGAGGGCAAACACTCCTTGATACTCACACAAATCCTCTGTAACTCCAATTCGATCTAAAAACACACACACATCGATTGCAGATCGAGCTCAAGCCGAGAACTACTCGAACTCGAACCCATTGATCTCTACACAATTACAGGTAATTGAACACCCTTACATGCTCGATTTCTTATGGGGAATCAAAGCCCTATCATTAATTTCATTAACGAAACCATCTTGATGTTCAATTTTATCGGAATCGGTTTTAGGGTTCATGGGTTTTGGGGGAAACTCTGTTAATCTATTTAAAAGGTTTAAAAACCATTCCAATATCGCGGCTGTATGCCTGGTTCACTGGTTCTGTCCACACTTTCAAACCTTGAGGTCTCGGGTTCGAACCCGGGCACCTACATTATTTTTTTAAAATGCTTTTTAAGCCTTCAAAATTACAGAAAATTTCCTAAAAATTATAAAAATCATTTTTATAAACATGTTTATTTTTAAGTCAATAATTACCTTCTGTAATATTTTTTAATAATTATAGAAAATTATAGAAAAAAATATATATAAAAATGGTTTTTGTAAACTTTAAATATTCTTAGACACCATACTATTTTCTATAAATCTATTTAATAAAATATTTTAATATTTTATTAAATAGTTTAGATAAACATTATAATTAGTTTATTTTTAAAAATAAACTTTAAATAGTTGAAATCACTACGTTATTATTAGTCATTTCGTTATCTTTAATTATGTCAATTATGAAATTTTATTTACATTTTGTAAATTTAATTATTTTATAAGAATTTAATTTCTTATAAATTATTATAAAATGGATTAATTAAGCTTTCTTTTATCAAAATATATGATTTTGATAACTAATTATATTTATAAAAACCCCAAATTCCACCTAAAACCCTAGTTCCCGTTAAAAACGTTAAGCTTAATATAATTAAACTTAAATCTCGTCAATAAATATATATTCTTAGGTATCTCGTGAAGGTTTACATTGGAACGTCGTTTAATCCTTATTATCACCTTATACACCTATACGTCAAGTGAGTATTTCTATTTCTTATTTTCACACTTTGAGGTGAAACATGTTAACTTATATAATTGCACTTGTAAACTTATTCGAGACTTGTAAACTTATGGCAATTTACTTGTGAGTTGTGGTTAGTTGAACTTTTATGGTTACCATGTTATGGCGTTATATGTACAATCATTAACTATTGCTAGCCCAGCGAAGTCATAGATCTATGGGTAAGACAAGCCTGCTTGGTTGATCCAAGTACACTTAGCGATCGTATATACTTTTCACGTTAATAAAATATTAACATCGTTTGATACTTGTAAAACATTGTCGAGGTTTGATTGTTGCATTGTTCATAACATCCCTAATCACTTTATTCACTAACTTATAACTTGAATTGCCATCTTTTATATACTTATGTATTGAAAACTATGGAATGCTCACCAACATTTTTATGTTGACCTTTTATTTTTAACATGTTTCAGGTTACTCTTTGAAGCTTATCACACTTAGGATTGGACTTAGAGAAATAAACGAATGATCTGGATACTTTTATACTTGTATTCTGGATGTATCTTTGTTTGAATATTTACTTGTATTGTTACAATTGAATCTTGATTAATATATTTGAAACTAATAATAGCGTTATGTGGCTGTGAAAAATCGTAATTCCTCACACCTTGACGTTTCCGCCGTCAAGGTTGGGGTGTGTCAGATTGGTATCAGAGCCCATAACTATAGGGATTTAGGTTATTAGAAATGGAGACCTAGACTATAGTTGCATGAACCTTATAGAAAGATCTTTATACTATTGTGCTTACATATTGTTTGCATGCTACATAATGCTATGCCTTCTTACGTGTAACTTGATGCCTTAGCATAAGATTGCCTTATGTATGCTTAAAACTTAGTTACCTGTCTTCCTAAACTTAACTTTGACTCTTTGACTCTCCCCGACAAATGAACTTCCTAAACCTATTCTTAACGACATGTGGAATTATAAACTTTGGTTGATCCTGAACCCACGATAAGGTTCAATTCCTTAGACTTTATGTCTAGTCTATGAAAATCTTATCAAGTTTTGATTCTATGAACCAAAGAAATTTGTGTGACACATAGACATCTGTATTCTGGATTTCCTGGCAAAAAGGCCTTCGGGCTAAGGTAAGCATATCGTATAAATCTCATTGTGAGACCAGTTATGCTTACCTGGGGATTTCTGGGATGAGTGATAAACTATGGTCAACGTACACAAGTTTCTAAGGTAAATGGGTCAATTTACCTTGACGTGTCAACGTTTCCAAATGGTAATGCGTTACCAAATGGAACTATCCTTTTTGTATCTTAAAAATCCTTGAATCCTTGAACTGGTTTATCACCAAAGTTTAAATATCTTCTCATTCTTAACCTACATAATGTTTCTGTTAATATTGAACTCATCCTACATTTCAACTCTTACGCTCAACGTGTAACGTGTAACGGTATTGAACTCAGCGTTTCATGTAACTATTTCTATACATTGACCAACGTGAACATGGATCTTAATATACCCAAAGATATTAGGAATCTAAACCAAATGGTCTTCAAAACTTTAAATCGTTACTTATGGTTTTCAAATTTTCTAAGGGTGTGTTCCATGACTAAAGACATTAAATGCTGTAGGTGGAATTCCTACATCTCGGGATACTTTGCTAATTGAATGTTAACTTTGTTAACTCAAATATTATAAGTGGTCACTCACCTCAATGATCAAAAAACTAATTATAACTTTGTTACCACTTATAAGTACGCATGTCTTCAAATAAGTTATGGCTGACCTCATATCCCGAGAAGTCCATGTATTCCCTTCGATTGTGAATCGAATGTTCACATCTCATTGCGATGTTGAATTATTCTGTCCTTGATTTCGTCTTCCCGATTTGAATTATCCAAGATTTGAACACCACAATAAATTCTGTTATCTCGAACTTTGATCTTAAGCTTGTAATCATGATTTTCTTTTTTGTTATACCTTGAAATTTCTTGAATTTCTAAATTGATATTCTTTTCCTTTCGTTGTTAAGTCGAACCTTGAACTGTCTGCACCATGGGAGATATAAGGGTTTGTAAGTCAATCTATGACTAAGAACGCTCGTACCTCCTAAACAATTCTAACTCATCAAAACAGGGGTGATTCCCTTACTTTGATGGTTCTCTATTTGTTTCGATAAACGGTTTCTAATTGTGTGTTTTATGAAATTTCGTCCTCTGAATTAGGGTGACTACCTTATCTTGAGGATTGACTTCAAGTATTTTCTTTGTAATGGCATTTCACAAGTGACATGATCTCACCAAAATAGGATTGAAAACCTGTACTTTGGTGACAAATGTCAATCTTCGATTGCTTTCTTGTTATTATGAAATTCAATCATCAAGATAGGCGTGACTCCCATACCTTGATGATAATTTCATTCTTATGGATTGTATTTTCTCAAATGAGACGATCTCGTCAAAGTAGGAGTGAATTCTGGATTTTGATGAAGAAGTTTATTTTGTTATATTTTGTTTTTGTAAGAACTTCACCGTTAAGATAGGAGTGATTTTCCTTACCTTAATGGTGAGTTACCACGTCTTATTTATGTGGATCCTCAACAACGAGTTGGGATCGAACTTTTTGATTGGTAAGTTAGTGGTCATATCTTGGGAATACACCGGAGTGAAAACCACACCTTGATGACTACTCTCATTTCTTGATCTTCAACTTACCATGGTTGTAACCAAGTGACGAGAAGCATGTAGTAACTTGACGGATGAAACAATGTTAGTGTTTTGACCTATCAAGCCAAAGCATGATCTCTGAACTTGAAAGAAGACCCGATCGTTTTAGGTTGATTTTGACTCCAACCTTGGAGCACTTAAATTCTTAAATCGATTTCTTCCTCTTTATTTTTATTGACTCGATCTAGCTACATTGAACCATTTATTCCTTACTTATCAACTTTCATCTTGAGATATCATCAAACCCATAAGTATAATCTTCCTAAACAATCCTTTGTCAAATAAAGATATTATCGAATACCTCTCTTATTGTTTGATGAAATACGTATGCGATTTGCATTTGGAAATTTGTTACCTTGCAAAACATGGTTACAAATACCTTTCTTATTATTTGTATCACTCCTTGAATCGATTTAGAATCTTTAAACTTGGAAATATTTAAAAACTCTATCTTGAATTCGAACAACAAGACTCGTTATTATCCTCATTGCAATGTGGATATAATGTTTCATGGGTTTGGCATAAAAGAAAAGACATAACTTGGCATGTGTCCAAGTGTCTTACCTTTACATATGATAAAACCTAACCTTCGTATTCCGGGACATTTCATCAAACTTGGGATTCTTAAATTTCATCAAACATTCATACAATTACGGGACATTTCATTGGCTTCAAGACGTCACCTTATTACATAACCTCATTCTAGATGATGAGAGTAGCGTGACCTATAAGTCTAATACACCCTAGAAACTCATCATCATTTCCCAACGTTTCATGGGTCAAACCCTAAATATTTAGTTGCCGATAACTTTCGTACTTCACTCGTAATTAAACGTCAATCACAGTGGTATACTCATCCTTCATCATAAGTTTCCTTGAAATTAAATTTCGGGACGAAATTTCCGAAAGGAGGGGAGACTGTAACATCTCGTATTTTTATTTAAAAGTTAACCCCGTTATTCTTGTAAGGACCTTTTTAAACCATTTGTAAAACTTGAAGGGCTTGTTATGTTTGTTTAGTTAATTTAAAAGTTAATAAGTTAATGTTTAAATAATAATAATAATAATAATAATAATAATAATAATAATAATAATAATAATAATAGAATTGAAAAAATTAAAAATCAAATTATAAGTTGAAGGGGCTAGTTGTCAATTTTAAAACTTTAAACGAAGTTTCCACATAAAATAATAATAATCTAAAAGTCGAGGGACCATTTGTGTAAATATCAACTGTTTTCTTTCTTCCCTCGCCGGCCGTTTTTCCGGCCACCCTCCGGCCGTCCTTCGGCGAGATTAATCGCACAAATTCACGCGGTTTCATTCAAATTAAAGGCTCCAGACAGCCTCGCGACCAAGACTCGAACACAAGGACCCACACAATTTGAAAATGATCTTGTTTACGCGTGCAATCACCGAACCCGCTCATCCCGTTCAAAATCAAATTCGAATTGAGCTCGTACGCACAAATTACCCCTATAAATAGAGGGCAAACACTCCTTGATACTCACACAAATCCTCTGTAACTCCAATTCGATCTAAAAACACACACACACATCGATTGCAGATCGAGCTCAAGCCGAGAACTACTCGAACTCGAACCCATCGATCTCTACACAATTACAGATAATTGAACACACTTACATGCTCGATTTCTTATGGGGAATCAAAGCCCTATCATTAATTTCATTAACGAAACCATCTTGATGTTCAATTTGATCGGAATCTGTTTTAGGGTTCATGGGTTTTGGGGGAAACTCTGTTAATCTATTTAAAAGGTTTAAAAACCATTCCAATATCGCGGCTGTATGCCTGGTTCACTGGTTCTGTCCACACTTTCAAACCTTGAGGTCTCGGGTTCGAACCCGGGCACCTACATTATTTTTTAAAATGCTTTTTAAGCCTTCAAAAATTACAGAAAATTTCCTAAAAATTATAAAAATCATTTTTATAAACATGTTTATTTTTAAATCAATAAATTACCTTCTGTAATATTTTTTTAATAGTTATAGAAAATTCTAGAAAAAAAAATATAAAAATGGTTTTTGTAAACTTTAAATATTCTTAGACACCATACTATTTTCTATAAATCTATTTAATAAAATACTTTAATATTTTATTAAATAGTTTAGATATTCATTATAATTAGTTTATTTTTAAAAATAAACTTTAAATAGTTGAAATCACTACGTTATTATTAGTCATTTCGTTATCTTTAATTATGTCAATTATGAAATTTTATTTACATTTTATAAATTTAATTATTTTATAAGAATTTAATTTCTTATAAATTATTATAAAATGGATTAATTAAGCTTTCTTTTATCAAAATATATATGATTTTGATAACTAATTATATTTGTAAAAACCCCAAATTCCACCTAAAACCCTAGTTCCCGTTAAAAACGTTAAGCTTAATATAATTAAACTTAAATCTCGTCAATAATATATATTCTTAGGTATCTCGTGAAGGTTTACATTGGAACGTCGTTTAATCCTTATTATCACCTTATACACCTATACGTCAAGTGAGTATTTCTATATCCCTTTTTCTTATTTCACACTTTGGGGTGAAACATGTTAACTTATATCATTGCACTTGTAAACTTATTCGAGACTTGTAAACTTATGGCAATTTACTTGTGAGTTGTGGTTAGTTGAACTTTTGTGGTTACCATGTTATGGCGTTATATGTACAATCATTAACTATTGCTAGCCCAGCGAAGTCATAGATCTATGGGTAAGACAAGCCTGCTTGGTTGATCCAAGTACACTTAGCGATCGTATATACTTTTCACGTTAATAAAATATTAACGTCGTTTGATACTTGTAAAACATTGTCGAGGTTTTATTGTTGTATTGTTCATAACATCCCTAATCACTTTATTCACTAACTTATAACTTGAATTGCCATCTTTTATATACTTATGTATTGAAAACTATGGAATGCTCACCAACATTTTTATGTTGACCTTTTATTTTTAACATGTTTCAGGTTACTCTTTGAAGCTTATCACACTTGGGATTGGACTTAGAGAAATAAACAAATGATTTGGATACTTTTATACTTGTATTCCGGATGTATCTTTGTTTGAATATTTACTTGTATTGTTACAATTGAATCTTGATTAATATATTTGGAACTAATAATAGCGTTATGTGGCTGTGAACAATCGTAATTCCTCACACCTCGACGTTTCCGCCGTCAAGGTTGGGGTGTGACATATCGTTTAACTATTCAAAGACAAATGTCTAACCAACTCAGATAAGAGGTCTTAATCATTTAGCATTAAACCTCTTAACCATTCAACATTAGTATAATGCTTAACCATTTAGAGGCAAATGTCTGAACCATCCAGACATTTACTCGTGAAACAAACAGTCTGAATCATTAAGTGTTGAACCATTCAGCACCTAAACCATAAAGAGGCTGATTAAGATGCTACAAATAGCCCCTGATTTGTTGACTCACTAATGCAAGTCTCTAGAAACTTAAGGGACTATATATGTAACATTGGTTCAATGCCTGGATTTGACGAGCCTCTTGACTTTTGTGTGTATTATATATATATATATATTAAAGACTTTGGTCGGTGGCTACAGTGCCACCGACTATCTTCTTCACTTTTATTGGAAAACCCTAACATGGAGAGAAGGCAGAGAAGACAAAGAGAATGGCACCGCCAACGCCACCGCCATCGCCACCGCCATCGCCACCGCCCCCGCCACCGCCACCGCCACCGCCACCATCACCATCTTCTTCAGTAAGACCCACACTGCTTCTCTCCCGTTGTTCAATCTAACCCCTAAATCTTCACCCATGTGTTTCCGCTTTCACATCGCCGGCAACAAGTTAATCGCCGCCGCGAAGTATGTATTCGACGGAGACGAACGCCACGCCGGCGAGGCTGAGGTGGCGGGGTCTGGGCGTGGGGGAGGAAGCCGAATGGGGTCTGGTGGTTGTATCTGTGTTTGTGGTGCGATCTCTCCGATTTCATCGATTTCCAGCATTGATTCTTAAAATCGTTGAGAAATAAAACTGATGTCGGTGTCGTACGACTTCTGAGTTCACAAACGACTCCGATTTCCCCAATCATCGTCCCCAATTTGTTCATATTGCAAGTGCCCTAATTTCTGCAGCTTTAGAATTATTTATCTGCTAATAGGTTTCAAAACCTAGCTAATTATGGTTTGTATTTGAAATTTTTGTGTTAGATAGATCGTAAAGTTGTGGGAAGCAGACGACCTATTTTATTCGCTTGGTGGCTTTTGCTGGTGATTTGAGTTAGATAACGATGGATTTGGTAACGAGTTACAAGGTATTGTTTCAGTTAAGTGTGTTCCTGATGCTTTGTGTTAATTGTTATCACTTTGTTTGGTTCGTAACACGAATATGTGTTTTCTGTTATTGATGTTAAAGTTTGTGGACTTATGAGATTTTGAGTGGCTTTGGGAATATGATTGTAGGATTATGTTATGTAGGAGAACCATGATATGTTACTGATTTGATTGGAAAGCAATTGGGCAGTCTCAGCTTTTGGCTCATGGATAGTTGGACTTTAAAAGGGTGGTTGTAAGTTGTAATTGTAACCACGTTTGTTAAAAATGTTGACATTTAGCAGTCCTATCTTGGAGCTTATATATGTTTTTTCTGTTTGTTATTTTCTTTTAATCTTCTTATATTTTAAAGCCTGTAAAGTTAGGAACTCATTTGTGCATTATATCTCTTAAAATTACAGCTGAGGTTGTGGCAGGATCAGCAGCATGGCTTGGCAGAGGCCTTTCATGCATTTGTGCATTATGGTTTGTAAGTAATTACTCATTAAGTGATCATTATATTTTAATTTGAAGACTTAAAGTTCATGAATTTAGAGGCTTTTAAGTTGATTGCGGAGTTTGAATGATGTTTGGTTCAGGTTGAAAATGAGTATGGATCTGTAGGAAAGGCGTATGGAGGTGCAGGTTATAACTACATGACTTGGGCTGCAAACATGGCCGTTGAATTGGATACTGGTGTCCCATGGGTAATGTGCAAGCAAGATGATGCTCCCGATCCTATTGTAAGTCGATCTGACCCGTTCACATGGTAGCATATTTGAGTTTGTGCTGAAAGCCTTCTTAATATGCTGTAGGAAATAACATTGTTTAGCATGAATGTTTGTAACTTTTTTTGGGTATTATTATCAGATAAACACATGCAATGGTTTTTATTGTGACGACTTTGCACCCAACAAGCCTTACAAGCCCACACTTTGGACCGAGGCTTGGAGTGGCTGGTATGTGATTTAGTTAATTTTCTTTCTTAATCCCTTTTAGATCATATGCTGAATTGAAAATATCTGTTTCATAATATTCCTTCATGTTTACCGAATTTGGTGGGCCGATTTACGAGAGGCCCGTTCAAGATTTGGCATTTGGTGTTGCTCGATTCATACAAAAGGATGGATCATTATTCAACTACTACATGGTTGGTTTACTTCTGCTTTTATTTTTAACCATTATAAAATAGTTTCAGTGAGGTGACAGTATCACTTTTTAAAGTAACATTTGAAATGTTCATATTTGAAAACGAAACAGTACCATGGAGGAACAAATTTTGGTCGAACCTCTGGTGGTCCGTTCATCACTACTAGCTATGACTATGATGCTCCAATTGAGGAATACGGTAGGTCGAAGCTATCTGTACTTTGACTTTTAAGATCAACTCTATTAGTTTCCAAAATAAGTCCATATTTTACCTCAAATTCAAATTCAAGTCCAACAAAGGCGAAATGGGTTAGTGGGGCTGATTGGACAATTGATCAACACAAGTTACATTTAAAACGGGTAATTTTAAATCAGGCTGAACCGCCATTACTTTTTGTCCATTTTTAAAGTTGTTTACATAATTCATTAATATTTATGATTACAATAACTATAACCATGTAATATAGATTTACTTTTGTTGAATATAGTGATTTAAGAGGTGGTCAGCATTTTGGTACACTATGGGCATCTTTTGAATTGTTGGAAACCATTTTTAGGCAAACAGGTTGAAAATGGTATCTTGATCATAAATGCATTTTTTTATGAACCCATACAGGCTTCATCAGACAACCTAAATACGGTCATCTAAAGAAACTTCACAAGGTTATCAAACAATGCGAGTCTGCTTTACTTTCAGCAGAGCCCGTGATGACCTCTCTGGGAAGCCTTCAACAGGTTGTATCTTCATAAATCCAACTGCATTATCCCAACAGAAAAACCCAAAAAACCATCTTAACAATTATTCTTTTCAGGCCCATGTCTTCTCTCCCAAACCAGGACCCTGTGCAGCTTTTCTCTCAAATTACGACCCGAATAATGCTGCAAAAGTGATGTTCAATAACAAACACTATACTTTACCTCCTTGGTCCATAAGTATCCTTCCTGATTGCAACAATGTTGTATTTAATACAGCCAACGTATGTAAAGTTTAACCAAAGTTCAAACAAGTTATAACTTCCATACATGTTTTTCTTTTTTGTAATTACTGTATAAATGACACAGGTTGAAGTTCAATCCACAAAAATAGAAATGTTACCGAGTGATTCCAATATGTTTTCTTGGGAGATGTATACTAAAGATTTAACTGTAAGTGATGAAAGCTCAACACTTACTGCAACGGGCTTACTGGAGCAAATTAATATTACAAGGGATACTAGTGATTATCTTTGGTATACAACTAGGTAAGACTACTCAATCATAAGGTGTCATATTATCATTAATCGTGTAAATAACAAATATGGTTTTGATAAAATTATTATTATTTCGTAATTTTTTGCAGTGTTGATATTGATTCATCTGAATCATTTTAAAGTGGAGGGGAGCTCCCAAAGCTTCTGGTGCAGTCAATGGGTCATGCTCTTCATGTTATCGATACGCTGTTAAGGTTTGGGTTTTCCTTTTCTTTGTTTTTTTGGGGCTTTGATTTACGTCAGTTTTTCTATATAGGACTGTGTGGCGCTTTGATATTCGTCTATTTGTTTATGGTGTTGGGCTTTGATTTAGTTTTGGGTTCTGAATGTTCTTGTGTGTTATGAATTTGGGGTTTTGGTGTGTTTTACTTTCTGTATTTTGCTGATTTTTATGGTTTCAAACTTTCATTTTGATTTTGATTTAGGGTTACGTTAATAGTCGCATAGCCGCGGCAACGCGCGGGGCCCAAACCTAGTTGTATATTAAATTGATACCCTATTACAACTTTATCATGAGATCTATTCAGTTTTCACTTTAAATTTGTTCTTTATGGTATGCCTGTAAATGAACTGAACGTTCATGATCTGTTCGGTAATAAGTTCGTTTATGTTCGTTTATTTAGTAAATGAATGAACATGAATAAAAATTTTGTGTTCGTTTAGTTAAACGAACCAACATGTACACATGTTTTGTTCGTTCGTTTACGTTCATGAACGTTCCTTTATGTTCGTTCATATATGTTCGTTTATATTTGTTCATTTACGTCTGTTTATGTTCGTTTATTTATATATAAGAATATATTAATAAAAGGATATTGTGTGTTAATATTTGAAACTTAAGTGTATTATGTTATACTAGAAACCTATAAGTTTAGTGAGATTTCAATCTCTACTAGTACACCTAAAAGTTTCAAAATAGTCATTTAACGTTGTTTTTTTGTGTGTTTAGTTATGTATGTTTATTATTGCCTATTTATGTTCGTTTATTATTGTTCATTTATCTTCGTTTATTATTGTTTATTTGTGTTCGTTTATGTTCGTGAATTGTTCATTTAACTTTTTAACGAACAACATTAACGAACATGAACAAAAATTATGTTTGATTATGTGTTCATGTTCGTTTTCTTGTTCGGTAAAAGTTAAATGAACAAACACAACATGCTCATGTTCGTGTTCGTTCAATTCATTTACAGGCCTAGTTTATAGTGTTTGATTTTTAATAGTATAATAATATAATTATAATTGTTTTATGAGGTTGATATTTTACGTAATTATAAAGTTAGGGATGATAATTACTCATATGTCACAGGGATCATACAAGTTTGGGACATAGAATATCTAAATTTAGTTTCATACTCCATTATAAAATTTTATTGCATACACTTTGTGTAATCATCTAGTGATTACCCATCAAGTATAAGTATATATTAATTTGTTGAAAACTACCCGTCAGGATTATCATATTCATTCTTACTATTTTTAGTATTAAATAACTTTGGTCATAAAAAAACAAAACAAAAACAAAAAAAAACAAAACAAAACAAAACAAGGCGTGACACTATTATTAAATCGGTGTTATGTGATCATGGTGATGATAAAACCCCCATGCCCTATTATTCATATTTTAGTTTATGAAAGAAATTTGTGATCTCTTTAAAACCGGCTACATTAAGGTGTTGGAACAATTTAATTTGGATGGGAATGTTAAGGATGGAGTATTCTTTTAGTACTTTTATCTTGAAGAAGAATGATTCTCTTGTTTATTAGTTATCGTTCAAATAATCTTATACTTTTATCAGCTGATTGATAAGGGGGTGGTATAAGTCCTCGCTTACGTTAAAGAAAGTGACGAGGCCAGTTGTGATGTATAATCCGCTTTATAACAAGCACAAAAATTTTGGATTTGCCTCTTATTCTCCACGAGGCCAATTCAATGGTTGAAAAAATCAAAATTCAAGGCTATGATGTTTGAGGGCCGGCCCATTTCAATAGATAGCGGTGCATTGGGCTTTGGACCCCAAAAATTAAAGGTCCCCATTATTTTATTTTTCTTTTATATTGGGCCATGGCAAAACACATGCACACAGCCCATAAACGTATGCTTACAGTTTTCTTCACTTTCTAGCCCTCGCTGCTCAAGTTCATAACTTCAATTAAATCGATGTTCGGCTTTTCCAAGTTCCAAGGTGAGTCACCGCACAATTGATGATGGATCTTCTAGGGTTTTAAGGTCAATGTAAACAAATAATCTCATAACATGTTTTCACTTTTTATAGTTTTTGATTTCCCTCTAAATTTAGCATCCCTGTATTGGTCAATGTAAACTTTTAGAAGAACAAAAATTTGTTTTATGTTCGTTGAGGCCAACCAAAATGTGGGTTAAATCAATTTAACATCATTTAATGTATTTGATCTTCAAATATCTTTAAAGATTCATCTCTCAGTGACTGATTATATATAAATCTTGGCCACATAGGCTAGTAGTTTTGCCTTGACTATCTGGATCTTCTAGGGTTTTAAGGTTCTAGTTTTTACATGTTCAATTTTGTATAGACTTTAAAAGAAAAAGAAAAATATTGTATTTTGTATAGACTTTAAAAGAAAAAGAAAAATATTGTATGTGTTCAATGATATCCTTATCCCATAGTCTAACAAGAAACATCTATAAAATCAACCAATATCTGCTAGGTAGTGGCGGAGCTTGAGCGAAATCTTAGGGGGGCGGGGGGCAAAACTAAACTTTTTAGGGGGGGCGTATTTTATATTTATTAAAATTTTCCACTACCGGACCGAAAATTTACACTATCGAACCGAAAATTTACACTACTGACGAAAAAGGGGGGGGCAGGGGCGAAGCTTTATAGGGGTCGGGGGAGGGGGCGCCCCTCTTTCTTCCGTCAATAGTGTAAATTTTCGGCTCTATAGTATAAATTTTCGGTCCGGTATTGTACATTTTTTAAAAAATATAGAGTCCGCCCCCCTTAAAATAGTTTACTTTCGCCCCCGGCCCCCCTAAGTTTTATCTCAAGCTCCGCCAATGGACGGGCCCCCGGCCCAATGAAGCTTCGCCGCTGTTGCTAGGGATCTTAATAGAGATACCCACAAGGGTTTTAGTTTCCTTTAAAACATGCTTAGACTCCCGAAACTTAAAGCATTAGTGTTTTGGTAGAAAGATGAAGAAATAGTATGATTGAGCCTTCCCATCCGCATAAGAAATTATATCTACTAAATAATGGTAAACAAATCCGTGACTAAAGAAACGAATAATTTTTCTTGACAAATATATGTATGTTGAAGATTAAAAATAATAATAATAATAATAATAATAATAAATAAAACAAATGTATAAGAAAGTAATCAAGGAACTTAATCAAACATTTTAAGTTAAATTTTTACTTAAAAATACAAAACACGTTGAAAGTTTCTTATAAAGTAATCGTAGAATCATATCATACGTATGTTGACACATTTAATGAGAAAAAATAGAAAATTATAGATAATCACATAACTTCCTTACATATAATATTTAAAATAAGAAATAAAAAATCTCGATTTGATTCCTAAAGTTTTTTACTTATATAAATTTGGCCAAGATTTATTTAACATACTCATTAATCAACCTGTATCACCCCACCTCAAAAATTCACAGGAGGCGATGCCGCTCACGAGCTGACCCAGATGCAAAATGTGGGGTCGAACTAGTATCTTCGTTTCAATGTCGCGTAAATGCTTGAAGCTGGGCTTCCGATTCTTGCCGTGGGCCAGCCATCCAATATTATTACTTGCGGGGAGGATCGAACCTGAATCTCCTTTAGAAAAATCGTAATACCCTACTACCGGTCATGTTGAGGTGGTTATAAAAAATTAAAAGGAAAATAATTATTACAATTGTTGGTTTCTGCAACACACGTATCGTTGCTCCACCACTACCAAAACCTCTCATCGTACAACAAACAAAGGGCCTCCGAATCATCATCATCATCATCCATTATAAATCATAATGTCTTCCTTCTCATCGCACCCCTGCAAAATGCTCCTTCATTCCTTTTAATTCCTCATATTCATCAGGTAAATCCCCTATTTCACTTTCTGATGATGATTTTAGGTTTTTGTTGGTTGATTATCCCCTATCGAGTATCGATTTATGTACTTAATAATAATCCGAAGCTTTTAATCCTACTGCCCTAATTTCATCGGTTTATCTCATTTCAAATTTGTTCCTGTTGTTGTTTAGGTTTTTGATCGGTTACTAGTTTGGTTGTATGTTAATTTATTATATACCGACAATTGGAAGTTTTATCTGTGCAACCCTAGATATTGTGCTTTTGTTAATTGTTCTGTTTGATTGTTAGTGAGTTGTTCAGGAATCGGAGGGTGGATTTCTCTGTTGATAATGGTGGTAATATCGATTAAACTGTCTGATGGGAGTGTGGTAAGAAGTCGACATGAAAACGGTAGCTGTTCTGGAAGTGGGGCTTCTGTTGTTCCTGTCAAATGGAAGCCTCGAAAGGCGTCTGCTGTTAGGGATTTTCCACCAGGGTGTGGACCGAATGCTCAGCCGATCAATGCGGTTACTCGTGAAGCTGAACCAGTTTCGTCACCGGTTGCTAATAATCATGTGGATAATGATGCTGGTACTGATGATGCTACTAATAATCGTGTAGCTAATGATGCTGGCACTGATGGTGTAGCTAATGATGCTGGTACTGATGGTGTAGCTAATGATGCTGGTACTGATGATGCTACTAATAATCATGTAGCTGATGATGCTGGTACTGATGATGCTACTAATAATCATGTAGCTAATGATGCTGGTACTCATGGTGTAGCTAATGATGCTGGTACTGATGGTGTAGCTAATGATGCTGGTACTGATGGTGTAGCTAATGATGCTGGTACTGATGGTGTAGCTAATGATGCTGGTACTGATAATAATCATGTAGCTAATGATGCTAGTACTGATGATGCTAATAACAATCATGTAGTTGATGATGCTGGTACTGATGATGCTACTAATAATCATGTAGCTAATGATGCTGGTACTCATGGTGTAGCTAATGATGCTGGTGCTGATGAACCTGTGGGATTGGTTGTGGAAAGTTTGGTGAATAAAGATGTGCAAAATGGGGATACGCAGGTGGATAATGGTGGTAGTGGTGTTAAGGAAGTGATACTAAAGATGAAATTTACTCGAAGAAGAGTTTCTGCAGTTCGGGATTTCCCTCCTTATTGTGGATTGAATGCAGAAGAACCTACAGAAGAAGAACGGATAAGAATTACTGGAAGGAGGAGTTCTAGAACAGTGGCAAACAGGGGTGTTAAAGATGAGTCTGTTAACAAAACTCAGTTAAATGAATCAAAAGAGCCTTTTATAGCAGATCTAGAGATGCAAACAATAGTGGAATCAGACATAAATGTTGAAGATGAGAAAATCACGATGCCTGGACCAAGTAAAAAGGTGCAAAACATAGGTCAAGCTTGTCAGGAGCTTGTAATTTACACACGTGACAAAGATTTGAAGAAATCATCTCCTGTTGATGCAGATTATGAAGAGGATGTTCGAGACAACAAACCGCTTTCACTAATTCAAAAGGATATGAATATAAAGAACCGGGAAGTGGGATCTAAGAAAAATGTTAAAAAGAGACCATTGGATGATAATAAGAGGCGGGTTTATGGGGAAGACAAGATTAAAGTGGTCGTGGGTCTGAAAGCTCCTTCATTTTGTGCACCGGGAATTCAAGAAAAAGATTTAGCCAACAAGGCGCAAGGGCATGCATCAACAACACCAAAAACATCTCCAAATAAAAACAAAAAAACAAGAAAAGGTTGTTGGGGAGTCAACTTCTACCGGGAAGGTTGCTTATACTGGTACACTTGAAATTGTAGAAAAAGATCTAACCAACAAGAGAAAGGGGGATGTTGTAACTACACCAAAAAAATCTACGAAGAAAGAACAAAAAAATCAAGAAAAGATTGCTTATACTGGTACCCTTGACATGGTTGTGAGGAAGGAAGAAGATTTTGCTGCAGATGTCGAAGAAAAAGAAGAATTTCTTAATTTACAAGGAACAAATGATGTTGATGTGTCATTACCTCCTTTTGGTCCCAAAAGTTCAAATGACGCCCGGAATAAAGTTCGGGAAACTTTACGGCTTTTTCAAGCTCTATGTAGAAAACTTTTGCAGGGTGAAGAGGCGAGACCAGATGATTTAAAATTACCAAAAAGACGAGTCGATCTTGCAGCAAAAGCTATTATGGATAAAGAGGCAGATTACTTGATTTAGGTAAAAAAACACACGGGCCCGTACCAGGGATTGAGGTTGGAGACGAGTTTCAGTACCGAGTTGAGCTTGCTTTGGTGGGTATTCACCGTCCTTATCAGGGCGGAATAGATTTTGTTAAACAGGGTAAAGACTATTTTGCTGTCAGTGTAGTAGCCTCTGGTGGTTATGATAATGAAGTTGATAAGCCAGACTGCTTAATGTACTCAGGTTCGGGGGGAATCGCAAAAGACAAAAGCTATGAAAACCAAAAACTAGAAAGAGGGAATTTGGCTTTGAAAAATAATATAGAACTGAAGTATCCGGTACGGGTTGTTCGAGGATATAAAGTCAAATCCTTTGAATCACCAGAGTCGAAATCCAAGTTATCAACAACATACATATATGATGGGCTGTACACAGTGGAGTCTTGCCTAAAGTCGACCGGACCCCATGGTAACATGGTTTTCAAATTTGAATTGAAAAGAGTTCCGGGCCAACCACAACTGGCAATAAGAGAAGTGACATCAAAAAGGTTTAAAACGCGTGAAGGTGTTTGTGTTAAAGATATAACTGATGGCAAAGAACCGTTCCCAATCTGTGCAATTAACACAATTGATGATGAAAAACCACCAGACTTTACTTACATTACAAAAATTATGTATCCTGACTGCTATAAGCCCATTCCCCCTAAAGGGTGTGACTGTGTGGGTCGGTGTTCTGACAAAAGATGCACTTGTGCTTTCAGAAACGGTGGTGAGATTCCATATAATCGTAACGGTGCAATAGTTGAAGCAAAACCATTAGTTTATGAATGTGGCCCATCTTGTGGGTGTCCACCTACGTGTTATAACCGTGTCACCCAACACGGTATGAAAATTCATCTTGAGATCTTTAAAACAGAGTCAAGAGGGTGGGGTGTTAGGTCGTTGAGTTCAATTGCTTCTGGAAGCTTTATATGCGAGTATATTGGTGAACTTTTAGAAGATACAGAAGCTGAGAAGCGCACGAGTAATGATGAGTATTTATTTGATATCGGGCAAAACTACAGCGATTGCTCTCTTAATCCTGATTCTGTGGAGATTATGAATACAGGTGGTGGATTTACTATTGACGCTGCACTTTATGGCAACGTAGGTCGGTTCATAAATCACAGTTGTTCGCCGAATCTTTATGCTCAGAATGTACTTTATGATCAGGATGACAAGAGGATGCCACACATAATGCTGTTTGCTGCTGAAAATATCCCACCCCTTAAGGAGTTAACTTATCACTATAACTATACATTGGATACGGTTCATGATGCTGATGGGAATATTAAGGTCAAAAGCTGCTATTGTGGTTCTCCAGAGTGCACTGGAAGGATGTATTAGGTATGTTAAAATTAGGTTACTAAAAGTTTAACAGTATTAAGAAATGCTTTATATCTTCTTTTATCAGGGCATTTTCTGTTTTTATATATATAGTTTGGTGTTGTAGGAAAGGTGCCCGTGGTTGCAATCAGTCTGTTGAACCTTTAGGAGATCCCAAATGACGGTTTTTGTATTTGAACTTGTTTACTGCATTACTAGGTGACTATGTTCATATTCTCTGTTTCTTTTAAGGTTGTAACTAGCAAACATCTACTTTTAGTTTTCTCATGTTGCTTAATCGTGGCTGTGATGAGGGTCTGATAACTCATTTACCAGATTCATATGCGGATTCATATGTGTATTGGTAGGAGTGATCGATTCTTGTAATATATTAGTTGTGGTATTTAATCTCTTAAGTTTCATATTTAATTTGTTAGCTTGATGACAAATGGTTAAGTTAAAAGCTTTAACTCTTAGCCAGCATTTCTCTGTGAATGTGTGTACTTGTGTATTTTGCTTCTGCTCTACTTAGTGTTCATATGTTGACTTTTCTAGGTCAATATTTTGACAAAATAGTTGGTTGTTATCTTATTAAGATCATTGCATGAAGTAGACATGAACCTGAGACAATAAAGCCTTGTTATTGACAAGCTTTAAAGGTAAGCAGTCAAAATCACTCAGGTGAGCCTGTGAGGTGTGGCCTAGACATCTCAGACAAACGTGTAGCAAGATCCTTTCTTTGTGGGAGGCGTAGACATACATGCACATGCTTTGGCGTTCTTCTCTCTTATCCTCGACTCCTACACGGGGGTGGTCTTTAGTACTTTTTTATAACAACCTCTCTCATAATATGTAAAAAAATTAGGGTTTTTAACTATTATGTGTGGATTTTCTTATATAGACAACAATTATTCAGTGAGCCTTTTATTGCGACTAATGCTAGCATATGTAGTTATGTCATAAATTCATAACTTCAAAATAAAAATAAAAATTGTCATGCTGCACAGTGCACATGGTTTTCTAATTCATGAAGTGAATAAATGTCACTTTTTAGTAATGCAAAGATTAAACAGGCTAGTTGGTTTTAGTAAATTACTATTTCTCTATAAAAGAGTTCATTGCCTTTTGTATAAAGTTTTTCATAACATTTTTAGAATATATTAATTTTCTAAGCCTATTTTATAATTTTTTATCATTAATTTTACGCATCACATCAAGCACTTTTAACTACCTTTGCTTTAAAGATGCATTGTTCAAGATGAATTTGTTCATTGATTTCTTCCTACGTAAACATATAGAGCTGCAACAAATAAACATTTGTAAGACAATTCCGTATAATATTAGTGTTTCTCTACACCAAACGATATCATATGCAATCACTTCCAGTATGAACACATACTCTAACAAAACAACTAATAACAAAAGAAAAAAGAGCAATTGCAGTCCAAGATAATGGTGAAACAATAATTAATTAACAAACACAATACTCCTGATGTCTTAATTCTTGAGCAAAAAGATATTGGATTGACAAGCATAATTTAAACTGCTTGCTGCAATAAACCAAACCCGTTCTAAAACTTTATGGTCTTCAGATCAGTTTTGACGCCAAATACAAGTAAAGCGGATGTCATCATATATAGATAACAGAATCACAACTACTAGACCAAAGCCATTGTGAAAATGACAGTTGGTAGTGGTCAGATTAGTTGTGCCCTCCTCAGGTCCGAAAGGACCCCTCTATCCTCGCTCCCTCTCTCGTTGTAAATAACCTACAAAAAAGTGTTAAAATTCAGTTAAGTAGCAATTTCAGTCCAATTACTTATAAATAGGTTGATTTGGGACCTTTTTTTTTTTTATCTCAGTCAGGTCAAAAGGATAGAGTTCTAAAAGAAAATGAAGGAAAAAAGGCTAAGGGTCCAAAGTGTATTTATTTAGGCAATAGGCATATAACCAGCTAAATTACTTTATAAAAGAAAAAAACGATTATTAACATAATAATATAGTTTTTGTATTCATAGTTAGACTATCAGTTATATTTAGAAAACATAAAAGATGACAAGAAACTGTTTTTGGGTCAACCCGACCCACATTAGATAAAACAAAAGAAACACTTTTGACCGGTCTGCCCATTTTGCCACCCCTAGAATTAAAAAATTGCTTGCTACTGTACCTTATCAATGATTCCATATTCAACAGCCTCACTGGGACTAAAGTATTTTGGACGCCTTATATCTTCTTCAATCTGCTCTGTTGTCTTGCCTATATGCTTTGAATAAAGTTTCACCTTCAATCACAAGAAGAAAAGAAAGTTATATTTAGGCAAATAAGTAGTAAAAACAGTTTTTTAGGCACAGAAGAAAAACACACAAGTCCAAGTATATACCAATTCAGTTTTCACATTCTTTATCTCTCTTCTCATAATCTCAACATCAGTTGCTTGACCTTGAAATCTTGCAATTGGCTGCAAAATAATCAAGAAAAGTTACCAAATATGAGTGATGTTGGATAGATGGACTTAGTAATCAAGCATGTGAACAAAAAGTTAACTGTTTATTTTTTTATTTAAATATTTTTACCTGTTTTATCATGATGGTTGAAGAGGGCAGGGCTGAGCGGTTTCCCTTTGCACCAGCAGCCAATAGCAAGGCAGCCTCGCCCCATGCATTTCCAACGCACAGTGTAAAAATTGGTGGCTTCACATATCTGCAAATATGGGAAAATACTGATTTTATTCTGTATCATCCTTTAACCATACAATAGAAAACACATTTATTGCTATAAAGAACTATATCAAGTCAACATTTGAAAATTAATCAACACATGGAGTTGTTTATAACTGTTAGTATAATAAACACAAATTGATAAGATAACAAACAACTACTGTAATGATATTTGTGAATGTACTAGTGAAAAGTAATAGACTTGCTACCTCATAACGTCGTAAATTGCAAAAGCCTCTGTTTCATAGCCCAACTTTTCACCACCCTGGAAAATGTCAAAACAAATTAAGAAGCATGACTGTGTTCATCATTTATTATTTCTTTTTAATTAAATTAAAAAGTATTCATTTATCCCACCCTTCTTAGATCCTACTGTTGAAGTGAGATTCTGTTGGGTATGTCCGTTTGTTTGTTATAGTAATTAAATTAAAAAGTGTTTCCCTTTGCCATTCCCACACTTATGCTGCCGTTAAACTTTAGTCCATAAAAGAATGATTTGTACAAATATTCCAGTATGATTTTATTGCCATCTAGTTTATGTTACCAAAAAATCAACCAAAACATATATAAGGGAAAAAAATTTGACATCAACATTTTGGAATGTTAAAACCATAAATTGGTGGAAGAAACTATGGTTGATTCTTAATCTCTGTATGTTTAAAAAGTCATAATTTGGTGGAAGAAACCATGGAAACACAATCTCATATGCACATAAATAATAGCGTGCAAGTGAGGCTGTAAAGGCCATAATCTCCTTTGAATTTCAAGCAGTGATTAGTTTAAGGGTAATCTCCTTTTTATTGATTTTGACAATTGGATCTCTCCATGAATGGAAAATGGGTGCCTCAAATCGGGAGCAACCACTAACGATAGGGCAAAAATCTGAATTTCAACGAGTGCACATCAGATTAAAAGAATGGACATTCGTTACAATCTTAGAACTTTTTTCCAGTTTGTGCTTTGATTGCCAATTGTAATAATGATATAATGTTCAATGGACCAATATCTAGCAGAAATATAAAATTATCTACTTTATCTACTATTACCCTCGACAACTAAACTAGTTAAAATGCGTCAATCAACTTAAATCTTTTTTTTGGGAACAAACTAAAACAATAGAATCTCAACATACTCATCCTACATGATTATTTAAGGAATGAAATTAATCTATTAAGCAGCTTAGAATAAGAAAGCTAATACCTTGGTTGTTCCAGTAGAGTTTATGTAAAGATAAATTGGCTTTTTGTCATCCTCATTTTGTAGGTAAAGAAATTCCGCAAGTATCAGTTCCGTGACAGATGGGACAAGAGACATACCCAAATACACAATTCTATTCTTGTATAAATAAGAAGCTAAATCTGGAGGTGGTTGCTCCCAGGCACTTCCCCTTGAGAAAGGAATCACCTGTCATATTAGTACATAACAAATCAAAGTTATATGCCAGTAATCACCAAACTAGGTAGGGTTTCATATAATTATCACAATACCATGATAGCAGTACTTAATACATAAGAATGCATATACCATCTCTAAATTAACGTGAAGGGTACGACAAGCTCAAGTGCTATCTTCATACCTTACATCAAACTTATTAATCAATCACTTCTGGAAGAAAGATACTGTATAGTTATATACGAACAAGCAGAATCAGAAAAAGCCATATTAAGCAATTCATTTGCAATTCCTTGCAACCTCATAAGATTAAGAAATAGCTCCAAGCTTAACAAGTTAGCTACCCCAACAGCATTAGTAAGCTCATTCAAAAAGATACAATCCAAAGTAGCTTTCTAAATAAAAAACAGAACAAATTAGAATCATGTACCATGATATAACATATTTGGGTTAACAAACTGCAATTTATTATGTACAGGCTTCTCAAACCTACGAGTACTAAAGTAGCTCCTTCTGCTTTAACAATAGAACCACTAACTTGTGAATAACCTAAAATCAAAAGGGGAAACTCGATTCTGACTATCTTAGGTTAAAATTATGTCATTCAATCACCAATCTACAGACACGAAACTCTAGAACGATTAAATTACACAAACCTAACACATGAAGATGATGAAAACAACGAATTTCAATCTACACAAGTCGATGAAAGGGGGAAAAATACCATAGTAACACCGAGTCGTTTTCCATGGGAGCTAGAATAAGGGTTGAGTGACGCGGGTCGGATCTTATGGCCGGAGAAGTCACTGGAAACGCTGCTTCCGACGTACGGAGAGATGAAATTGGTGGATAAGGAGGCTTTGATGGAGGAATAAGAAGATGGAGATGATGATGATGATGATGATGATGATGATGATAACGAAGCGGTTGGAGGTCGAAAATTGGGTCTTGAATTGGTTGTTGATGTTAATCGTGTGGTGGGGAAGAAGTGAGAAGCCATTGTTGCGACTTCCATAGCTGTTTGGTTGAGGAGAAGAGTGAAAATGGTGATGAACTGATGAAGATGAGAGGAAGAAGGAAGTTTGGGAGAAATACGATTTGGATCCGAGCAGATCCGACCCGATTTGGCCGACCGTTGTTGCACAGGTTTTCGGGTCAAGTAGTTGTTTTGGATATGATTATATACGCATTTATGTTTTCGGGTCAAGTAGTTGTTTTGGATAATATTCAAAACTTTATATAAAAATGACACAGTTAAAAGAATTCACATCAAAACGTTGATATATATAAGCAGGTCACAATGACAAAAATGAAACCTCTAAAAACTTAACCTTGCATAAAATTAGCAGAACTCAATGATAAATATGATTTTATAAAATCATATTTTAAAAGTTGTAAAAAGAAAACAATGGATAATTGTAAAAAAATTAAAACCTTAAATCAGCTCAGTTTAAATAAAATTTATATTGAAACTTAGTTAAAATAAGTACATTGCAACTGTATATGTGGAATTTATAAAGAAAAAAACATTACTGTGAAATTTAACATTAAAAATATGAAAGCGAATCTAAATAAAAGAAATAAACACATACCCTATTTGATTTGACTCAGTTCTATATAAATTTATATCATAGCGTAGATATAAATAACCAAATCGCAAAGCCGCACAGGTATATTCAGAATTTAAGATTTAAGATTCTTCTAAGGATTTTTTTTATTAGTCACAAATTAGAGGATAATGATCGGAAGCATTTGATGAAGAAAATGGTAGATGGAGAAGAATCTTTCTACTCTAATAAAAGGGTAACTAAGATGCACATATGTAATCACCACATTTCACCTCATCAAAATTTTTTCACTTCTCTCTCATATTAAATATCTTATTAATTATTACTAATAATAAATTAAAGAAAATATCTTTTTATTAATTATTTTTCTAAGTAAATAAACTTTTATAAAATAAATTTTGCTTCTAAAACATCAAACTTTTTTAAAATATAAAATATTTTAAAATTGATGTTTGTAAGTAAATATTTTATATACAAAAAATAAATAAAATTGTGAGTTATAATAAGTTTTAAAATTTTACATTTTTTAAAAATGTTTGCTTTAAAACAAAATTATTTTTTTTCTTTTGGAAATAAAATAAAAAAAAAGATTAAAAAGTTGATGTCATTGTTTTATTATTTATAGTCCGTACTTATATATGATTTAAATTAATAGTTTTATCTTAAAATATCATTTTATAACTAATAATTTTTTTTTCCTATTTGATATTTTGTTTTTCAACCCACAAAATGTGGGGGAAAGACCGCGTACATCTTCCCTTAAATGGGACGGACCCTCCCTGGACCCTGCGAAAACGCGGGAGCTCTTTACAGCACCAGGTACGCCCTTTTTTTTTTTTTTTTTCAACCCGTGTAATACACGGGTTTACTAAAGCTAGTTAGGATATATTATTGTGGTTATACACTTATACGTGTACTCTCATTCTTCTTAGAGAATAAGGTAACTAGTGTATCCCAAGCCTCTTTGGGTGTCAAAGAGTCTCGGATGTGCTCCAATACTTCGTCCTCGACTGTGGTCTTCAAAATAAATAGGGCTTTTCCGGCTTTCACCTTCCACTTCTTTAAGACTCCATGTTGGTCTTCTCTTAACGGCGATGTAGTATCCGAACCGTTCACCACCTCCCACAGATCTTGGCCTTGCAGGTACGACGTCAGGCAAGTAGACCAAGTGTTGTAGTTGTTGTTCAATTTCTTTACACCGCCGACTAACTGGAGTTCCGTCATTGCTTCGGATAAGAACCAACCTAGCTCTGATACCAATTTATGAATTGGTAAGGCACAATAAACAACACTCACACCCTCACACAATAAGGCTGCAATAAGAAACTAAGCAGCAAAGAACAGAGAGGACACTCAAATTTCTGTGAATGAATTAACTTGAAACTTCAACGTACATAAATAGGAAAAGGAAACATAAACGTGCACATGCACTACTTGCAGAAAACTAGCTTACAAACCATAAAATTAGGAGAACAAGCCTACATGGCTGACTCACTCTCATAACTTATTCAAAGCAATAAAACTACTCTTGTTACGTGAACTTTAATGTTGACTGTTAACATTATTCGGGTCGGGTTTCGGGTAGACTTCCAATGTTGATAGATAGAGAAGAATTAGGATATGTTATGTGCTTATTGTGTACTCTCAATGCACACATTTACGAGCATGTAAAATAATATGCCTCAAATTTGATATAGACATATAGTTTACGGTAATACCATCACCGACACTTCAAATGCATTGGGTATGTGTACATTACGCATAAGTTGTTTCATGTTTGCCTTTTAAATTAACCAAGAAAAAAAACTTATAAAACTAAGTCATATTTAACTGTCAATTTTCAAGCGTATTCCATACTTTCAATAAATGTGTTATGTGTGAGACAATTCCTCTGAACTTGACTCACCAATCAGATGAGCTCAAACCTTAGCCAAGCAGTGTTCAACACGCTTAACTTACACTTGTTACTTTCAGCATAATGCAAATAAGCTTTAAAGCATTAAAAAACAAAGACTTGTAGGATGACTTACTAGTCTTCTCTAATTATATTAGTCTTCCATTTTAAATTTAGAAGATCTATGAAAAGGAGTGGTAATCTGTATAGATTATGGTCAATGCTTCAAGTCTTTGCCTCATATTTGGTATCTCATCTTCATAGCCTCTGAAACACACAAGTTACTGATAATTGTTGTGTATCCTGATCATGGCTTCACTACTGCTTGCATGTCTCTTTCTACAGTTCATCCAGACCACGGTTGATGGAGGATCAATTCACTCCATAAGCTTGGGATCTTCACTTGTTGCCGATGCACAACCTACCAACGCATGGTACTCCCAGTCCAAGCTGTTTGCATTTGGGTTTTACCCACAAGGAGCTGGCTACGTGGTCGCGATCTGGTTAAGGGTTGGAGATCAAGAAACCGAAAACACTGTTGTGTGGACTCTTGACCGAGATAAACCACCCGTGTCAGCGAATACTACACTGAAGCTTACCCATAACGGGGAATTGGTTCTAGTCTCTGAAAAGAGCAGTGTTATAAAGACCATGACCATTGAAGCCAATATTTCCTTTGCTGTGTTGAGTAACAATGGAAATTTCGTGTTGTACAATAATAGTATGGGTGTAGTGTGGCAAAGTTTTGACCATCCTACCAATTCCATTTTACAAGGCCAGAGTCTGTTTCGTGGGATGGAATTGGTTTCAAGTGTCACTAAAACCAATTACTCGAGTGGACGTTTTCGTATGACGATGCAGCCAGATGGTAATCTTGTTATGCATCCAGTTAACACCCCAGATGTAGGTAATGTTGGGTAATCTTGACGGGTCAACGAGTTTGCTTTACGGGTCAAGTCATTAAAAGTTTAGTATTTTATTTTAGTAATTTTTAGTTTGTTTTATTTAATTAATTATGTTAGTGGTAGAACTTCTAGGAGAATTTTAACTAATGGTGGGATCATGAGTTAGTGGTGGTATGTGGATGGTTACCCACGTATGCATGACTACTCCATGAAGCCTCTATATTATGTTTTGCTTTGCAATTGATTAATGTGAGTGTTCATTTCTTTTGATAAGAATTCTCCTAAATATTCCAGTAGCATATTTTGTTTACGTAAACTTTGAAGCAACCAAAAGGAACAACAAATTTCTTTTATATATTTTGGGTTTTATACCAACAGGTAAATATGCTTACTGGGCTTCCAATAACAATGAGGGTATATACACAAACTCAAACAACTACTTGTCCCTAAATGATTCCGGATTACAGCTTATCAATGATGTTAATTCAAAAGTTGTCGACAATTTTAATATTGCAAAGCTTCCTTATCCTGTTATATATCGTGGGACACTAGACGATGATGGAATCTTTCGGTTATATGCTTACGGTCATACCAACTCCACCCCTTCTGTAGTGTGGAGCATACCAGATCATCCTTGTGCTGTAAAGGACTACTGTGGGGTTAACAGCTATTGTGTCATGAACAAAAAGCAGCAGCCGTATTGTGTTTGCCTGCCTGGTTGTGATTTTGTAGATCACGATCAGAAATCTAGTGGCTGCCAGAAGAATTTTACAGTTGAAAGGTGTAGAAGTGGGGATAAAAATGTGACATATTACAACATGGTTACAAAAGAACAGTTCTTGTGGCAAAAAGACAATTTTTACTATCGAGCTGTTACTGACAGCAAAGAGGACTGCAGCAACTCATGTTTGGAGGATTGTGATTGTGATGCTGCTCTTGTCCAAGGAGATTACTGTTCAAAATACAAGTACCCACTACGGTATGTAGTAGCTTACGACATGGTTGGGCGAGCAGTGAGTTTCTTCAAGACAGCTGGGAATGCAAGTCGTTATGTCCAAGCGAATGAATCCTTTAATGCTAGTTCTGCAGGGGTGCTGCAGGTGGTGGACAAGGTGATGACCACAAGCAGGAAGGCATGGGTTCTGATTCTAGTAATAACCATTGGGTTTTCCATTTATTCATGCATTTCCTTATGTTTGTCGGGGTTTTTCGTATACAAACTCCGTTTTCTAAAGTACAAGAGATTGTTGGAAAGTAGAACTTTGGGGTTGGCTGAGGACCTCATCCTTAGATCATATACTTACAGTGAGCTTAAAAGGGCAACAAATGGGTTCAAACAAGAGTTAGGAAGAGGCTCGTTTGGGACCGTCTATAAAGGGTGTTTTTACAAAGGGAAGAAACCAATCGCAGTGAAGAGGCTCGAGAAGGTAGTGGATGAAGGTGAGAGGGAATTCCGAGCTGAGATGCAAGTGATTGGGAAAACCCATCATAAAAATCTAGTCCGGCTGCTCGGTTATTGTGCCGAAGGTAATGCAAACTTTTGTATATGTAGAAATTGTGAAAATCTGTTACAAACTGTAACATTACATATGGCTTGGTATTCATATAAGTAGAGACCTAACCATTTCTAATTATATATCTATTATTAACAGGTAAGACCCAAAGGCTTCTAGTTTATGAATATATGAGCAATGGAACACTTGCAGACTGTTTATTTAAATCAAAACAGGTTCCAGACTGGTGCGAAAGGGTGCAAATCGCACTAGATGTAGCGCGAGGAATCCTTTATCTTCATGAAGAATGTGAGACACCCATCATCCATTGTGACATAAAGCCCCAAAACATTCTAATGGATGATTTCTGGACTGCTAAGATCTCTGACTTTGGGTTGGCCAAACTACTAATGCCAGATCAAACCAAGACATTCACAATGGTTCGAGGGACTAGAGGGTAAGGGTACTGTACTAAACATAAGATTTAGTTTAAAACGCTGAGTTTCATGCTATTGATACGCGGTATGTTTTGTTTTGTGTTAAAGGTACTTGGCACCCGAGTGGCAGAAGAACTCTCCAATATCAGTGAAAGTTGATGTTTTTAGCTATGGGGTCGTGTTGCTAGAGATCATATGTTGCAGAAGGAACATAGAGGTACAGGTATCGAATCCGGATGAGGTTCTTCTTTCTAATTGGGTTTACAAGTGCTTTGAAAGAGGCCAAGTGGACCTGCTTGTTGATCATGAACAAGTGGAGAAGGAGGCATTCGAGAGGCTGGTTAAAGTTGGACTCTGGTGCATCCAGGATGAACCGGCTCATCGTCCGTCTATGAAGTGTGTGTTGTTGATGTTAGAAGGGATTACAGACATTGCTACTCCTCCTTGTCCAACTTCTACCTGGTAATTCTTGCTTCTGTTCTTTCAAAACCAGTAGCTTCAATTCGTGTGGGTCGGGCCAACCTGCAAGGGTTTATAACTTACTTTTTAAATAATAATTTGTTATAGTATTGGACATGATTACAGAACTACAATCTTACAATAAGTCTATAACAATCTACTCTTTAAAGTTTAAACAAGTCAAACACATGATATAACTTTTGACCCATTTGAGCCAATGGACCCTTTTCTCTTTTAGGTAACAGTTATAGCACCTGTTAAAGATATTACATAACCCAAATCGATCCATTTTGTAGATTATTTGTGATTTTTATGCATGGTTCAGATGTTACATGATTTAACTAACTATGCATCCTCTCTGTTTGTAGAATGGTGGAATAAGGTTACATTGTTCAAGTTACCTGTATTTTAGACTATGAAAGCTGCATGAAGACCAAAGGTTAAACCTTTTGTTGGTTAATTTACAGGTCTTGATCACTCAAGTCATGCATGTTGTTTCAATGGTCAACACAATCTTCTGCTTAATAAAAGATAAATAATTTTTGAAGTATTGGAAAATATTTTACTTTAATACATGTATTATTTCGACTTATGACACATGGTTGTGTACTTGTGTAGTATGGAGTGTTTGTGTATGTAAAGTGCACAAACATCTTCACTTAGTTACTGTTAATATTGAAGTGTATGTAGTCTAGCAGTATCAAATAGTTTCTTGTGTTTGTGGCGGTGAGGATGACGTCAAATGAAGGGGATGGTTTTGATTTTGTTTATATATATTTGAAAACTAAATTACAATCTTATATTATTCATTAAAGGACTAATTGATTTTAATTATTATATTGATAAGAAAGAACAAGTATTTAATATATACGGGTAATAAGTAATGGAAAATATATTCACTTAAATACATGTATTATTTCTACTTGTAATATGAATGTGAAGGGGCTAAGGTAGCAGCTTATCTTGACAGATGCACCGCCTCCCTAGGCATAATACGTCATGAAAGGCTTTTCCCATGAAGCCCTCAACGAGCGTGATGTATAGAAAGTTTATTTTTTTTATTTATTTAATCTCACATTCATCTTTAACTTTTTCATCACCATCACAATATTGTGTGCATGACGCATGGGTGATAATATATTTTTTTTTTCACTATCACACACCCATCACAATAATATATTTTTTTTCACCATCACAATTTTGTGGCATGGATAATTGAATCATACATAATAAAATATAGTGGGTTTTTGGGATTACTTTTCAAAACCATTTACGACTTTTTGGAGGGGTAAAAAGACAAAAATGTCCCTCCAAAAGTCACCAAAAGTTAAAATTTCTAACTTTTGTTGATTTTTGGAGGGGTATTATTGTCTTTTTACCCCTCTAAAAAGTCATAAGTAGTTTTAAAAAGTCATAGCCAAACATGCCTATAAAATACTTGAAATCAACTTAAAAACGTGTCTAATTACCTTTCACATCAATGTTTATTAAAAAAAATTAATAATAACCATAAACCATCCCAATAAACATTATCATATTATTACCATGTTTTATATTCAATTTAATAAATACAATGTACAAGTAGTTGAAATCTGCTTTAAGTTTAACCCCACCAGATGTTCTTATTGGCATTGATTTACTCTCACCAAACATTCCAAACTAATGAACAAAATTCCCAATATCTTCACACCCAATCCCCCTATGCTTACATACACACCCTCAATACTCCACTAATTCTCAGCCTCAAGTTATCTTCAACAATCACACACACACACATCATGCTCTGAGCTTTTTCCTTTGAAAAACCATAAAAGATGACGTCATCAATGGTTTTCTTCTCTTCAGCAACACCACATCTTCCTTCTTTCTTCTCTTCTTCAAAGACCCACTTCCCAATTAACTCAATTCACTCTTTGAAGCCTCAAAGACACCATTTTTTGTCTGTTAGAGCTGCTGAAAACGGGTCTGGAGCTGCCATTGTTGTGGAGGAGAAGAAAGATTCGGAGTCGGAGGCGACGGAGGAGGGCGACGGAGCTCCGGCGGCGGAGGCGGCGGAGGAAGCGGTGGTGAAGTTTGAAGATCCGAAATGGGTTTCGGGGACGTGGGACTTGAAGCAGTTTCAGAAAGATGGAGCTACTGATTGGGATGCTGTTATTGATGCTGGTGAGATTCTGAACACCATGTGTTTGATGAAATTCCTGTATGGTGATATCATTCTTTTTTGCTAATGATATATGATGATATTAATATCATAGTGCTTGTAGTTTGAGATTTAGATATCGATTTGATATAATTGGGGTTCATTTGGGAAGTCTGATTCAATGCATTTCCATGAAACTATTGAAATACACAAAATAACTTCAATATATGGACAAACCACTGAATTAATGCACCTAAAACGAACAAACATAACAGTAGAATCTCGTTCAGAGCGGTGTCTCAGGAGGGTGAGATAAGGAGAAACAATTCTCTGTCTCACTCACGAGATAGAGAGGCTGCACCCACCACTGAGAACTCGACGAATTTCATGCTCCAAATACTACTACAATTAGCTTTAGTTACAATTCAAGGTTTGCAAATTGGACTTACTGAAGATGGTCCTAAAATGTTCTCTTAAATTTATCTTGGATTTCCTATTTGATAAAGTGTAGTAGTTGTTTAAATCTTATTTTATCTGATAGTCTAACTTATTAAAACGATCTTAATTCTAAACTTCTGTTCTAACTGTTTGAGATGCATTTTTCTTTGTATGATGCAAAATTAGCAAAGTACAACAAGAACTATAGGTTTTAAGTTTGCCTTTAATGGAAGGGAAAAACATTTAAATTGATGTTTCTTCATATATGTTCAAAAATTCATCCCTGGTGGTTTACCCACTTGACCATCATCCATCAAGCAAGAATATGGTTACTGTTCTTGAAAATTATGTTCATTGTTCTTCCACAAATGTAAGACTTTAACGAAAGGGTTAAGGACTCAAAGCATGCGAACTGACAAGTTTTCCTTCTTTTGACATTCTTTTTACTACTTGATGAAAATGAAAATGAAAACGATAATGCGTTTAATTGGATTGTATTGACATTTTTGGTACTGCTTTCCAGAGGTTAAAAGGAGGAAATGGCTTGAAGACAATCCGGAATCTTCCAACAATGACTTCCCTGTGGTTTTTGACACCTCTATTATTCCCTGGTGGGCATGGATGAAACGATTCCATCTTCCTGAAGCCGAACTACTCAATGGTTAGCGCGTCATTCTATCTATGTGTTTTTATCAAAAAGAAACAAGAAGAAATACAGAGCCCTTGCTGTCACAATTACGTGATAGAAGGAACTCCTTGATCTTACACGACTTGATCAGATCAAAAATAAAAACTGCAAAAAATCTTGGAATTTTGGGGAGATATTGAAAGTGGAGCCCCATATGATGTAATTTTCTTCTTCATATGAATTGGTGTTACTATGCTATTTTGCAGGTCGAGCTGCAATGGTGGGGTTCTTCATGGCTTACTTTGTGGATAGTTTGACCGGGGTGGGTCTAGTTGACCAAATGGGCAATTTCTTCTGCAAAACACTTCTATTTGTAGCAGTAGCCGGTGTTCTTTTGATCCGTAAGAATGAGGATATTGATACCCTAAAGAAATTGATTGATGAGACGACGTTTTATGACAAGCAGTGGCAAGCAACTTGGCTAGACGAGAAAAAAGAATAACGCGTGACAACAATCAAATGAATGATAAAGTTTGAATCTTTTATGTTTCTTGTAGATCATCTTTCTTGTAGCTTAAGTTTTGATGATCGAGTGTTGTTTATGTTATGTTATATTTTGATTACAAGATCACAGCAATTGAATGATTAAATCTGTTTCATGGGTTCTATTGGTTTATGGTTAACCTAGCTCGGGTCAAATCATAAATGGTTCGAGTAATTGAACCCAACAAGGGTCGTGGCACGAGTCTTGTTAGCTATTCTAAGGGACAGGCTAAACATATCTCGGTATCCACACATTCAACATAACATTATGTACGTTTAACACAAACCCATATTTTAACACGATTAAATTGTTTTAAAGAAACTGAGGATGTATGCAAACACATCACGTTGATGGGTTGTACTTTGGATCAGAAAGTACAACCATTTACTGCATAAGAAAGAAACATGCTATGATAGAGACCATATGGTGCTATAAGTTATTAATGTTGAGATGTACTAGCTATACAAATGGGTGTCTTGAATATTTATGAGACGAAATAATCATCTGCTAGGGTGGTTCTATTTGTTCACTTCATTGAATAGCCATCAACATCAAAAAATAATAGGAAAAGGGAAATACAAACACATCTTTTATGAAAAAATCTTTGATAAAAATACGGTTGTTATGTCTCTCATCAGTTTGTTTTATGTTCGAACTCAAAGAAACTATCATCTGAATGAGCTCGAAGCAAACTCTAATAGCTTTATAAAAGGTAGACTTTATATAAACCCTAGTTATGTTGAAGTATGAGTCAGATTCGTTATGAAAGAGTTTATTACAAATTATCTCATTTTGATTACTACAATGATAAATAATATTGATGTTTATAAGAAAAGAAAAGGCAATACAAATTTCAAAGTCCTAATATAATTTGTACTCTTACTTAAAAAAGGGAAAATGTCACAGAACAGTAACAAAGTTTTAAAAGTGTTATAATTTAGTCACTCATGCATATTTTTCTCAAATTGGACCATCAAATGATCAAATCAAGTCATCATTAAATTTTTTTATCTTAAGTAAGTAACGGTGGAGAAGACGTGGTGGTCAGAATTTGCAATATATAAAATTATATTAAAAAATATAAAAAAAACATGTTAATTATGAAAAAATTAAAAAATACCTAAAATTTACGTCAACGTTCCATATCAGCATCAAAAGATAGAAAAAAAATATTTTCTAATTGAAACCAAAAGTATAACATGCTAAAAAACATGTTAACGCTTTTAATTTATATAAAATATAAAAACTGGGTGACCTAACTAGAACACTTTTAAAACTTGAGTTACCTAATTGGAACACTTTTGAAAGTTGGTTACTATTTTACAAAGTTACCCCCTTAAAAAAAATACTCGTAAATAAACTGTTAGTGTGATTACTTTTTTTGTTATTTACATATCTATAGTTAAATCACAGAAATCATTATTGTATGAACCGAATTTTCAAACAAATAATAACGATGAAATATAATATAGAAAGTTGGTTTGGAACTAATGTTATAATAAATGAAAACTACCTATATTATTAAAATACTAGCTCTATAATAGAAGGTGAATTTGCGTGATGTAAAGTTTTGTTTTGTTTTTTCCAAATTCGATGGCTGATAAAATAGTGTTCGAATAGGATTTGAAGATTTACGAAGGTTGAATCTACCAGCGACCAATGGTGTTACATGCGTTGGCACACGGCCAAATATAATTTATTTGTCTGTAAACTAAACAAACAGTAAAATACATGTCTTATTATATGATATTTAAGCTAATATATTAAGATTAAACAGTTATGTACGAAGTATGTATTTCCATAATAACAATATATATAAATTGATTGTGTTTATTAAAATTAATAACAATAATATATAATCATATATATATATGTATGTATGTGTATATAGAATTACAAGTTGTGCATAACTTTTGAATGAGTAGGAATTTATGTATTAGAATTGAAAAATTACACGTCTCATTGTAACATGTTAGATGTACTATTGTAATGGGGTTACGTATCATTGTAATTCACACATTCTATCTCAAACTTTTAAGAAGTCGGTCTTCATTTTCCTCCAAAAGATTAAAAAAACATCAATTTACCTCCAAAAGTTTCATATGTTATTTCAATTTCATTTCAAAAGTTTTATTATTTTGGATAAAGTTGAAACAATTAATAAAACCGTTGGACTGAAATTGAAACAACTTATAAGACCCCGTTCCCGGGAAGCCTCACAGTTGGTTAACCATAGCATAAAATCAGTTTAACAACAAAACATTGCAGCGGAAATAATTAAACATTCATTTAATACTTAAAAACCATATCGTACTCATACATTTATCCTTTAATTGTAAACAAAACACATTACTTGTTCTTAAATTACAATAAAGATTTCATAAACAGGAATGTCATCCATAGCTCCCCAAGTAGGTTCGTGGTGCCATCCTCAGCATCAGCGCTTACCTGTCCACTATTATGCATAAAAAGTCAACTTTGCTGAGTGAATTCTAGTTTTGTATAAATAAGAAAATATAAGCTTTATCCTCCATATAATGAACACGCGTACATCATACTACAAAACATTACTTGCATCGTATTAAGCACGTTCATTATATTTCATTCTTTCATTATGTTTCATTTCATCATAAGCGAGATTGCACAAAGCAAGAGCTCCATGTTGATCGACAACGAATGTCGATCCCCGTCGGTACACATCATCATGGTAGCTAACCCCCGACAGTTGATCCACACTGCAAAGCACATAGTCCGCTCATGAATACGGATCCATCATCATATGTAAGACTCACATAAGTGAAGTCTATCATGGTGCTTGCAAAACTTTTAATCATCAACGGGCCCGGGTAACATTCGTTAAATTCCACTTCTCATTAATATTATCTTTCGCTTAATAGGTAATACGTAACTTATTAAGTACACAACATACCAAGTACTAGTCGTCATAACACGTAACCGGACCTATTTAAATGTCACATTTTACTTTAGAAAAGATGTATTTTCTTGTTAAAACACCTTGGAATCCTTACCTTGAAAACCTTATGTTTACTATGCATAATAGCCCCAAAAACATGAAAAAAACGTTTAAATAAGAGGATCCGGAACTCACCTGAACTTATCCAAATAGGTTAAATTCTAAGTCACTTAAGCTATAGTCCGAATACACAAGCTGCACGAAAGTTAATACACAAAACGTCATTTTCTTCATAATTTCGCTGCCAGTTTCGCTGGGCAGCATTTCTGCCAGTTTCGCTGGACAGATTCGCTGCCATGAGCGCCCAATTTTCGTTGGAATTTCCTAGTTTCGCAATGTTTATAGGTCATCCTAGGTACTAGCGAAATTAACAGCGAAACTGTAGTTTCGCACTAGCGAAACTGTAGTTTCGCTGGAACTTTCGCTGAATGGGTGCACAGTTTCGCTGGATGAGTACACAGTTTCGCTGGATCGGGGCACAGTTTCGCTGGATGCATAAAAATGACTAACCAGCCCGTTTTTAACCTAAAATCTTAACTTTTTACGTCCAAATCCTTGGTTTACCTTCCATAAACCCATTTCTACCATTTTTACACGTTTTCATATGTAAAAATTTGACCTTTATGTGTTTCTTTGAAACTTTTTAAAACCCAAAACCCTAGAATACGGTTTGATCAACAGAAGGGTTTAGAGGTCGATTCTTACCTTGTTTTGTTGCTCTTTTCTTAGAATTTGATGCTCCAATCACCCAGAACTTCAATCCTTCAACCTTTCAAGCTTCAAATCTTGAGTTTTCTCCATTTTCTCTCTCTACTTTCTCTCTCTACGAATTTGATGGCTAGGGTTCAAGTGTGGAAGATGGTGGCTGATTAGGTGGGTTTGAATGCTGATTATGGGCCCTAATCCACTTAGGCTCTTGTCCATAAGCCTAATTAGCCCATAATACATTTTTCTTCCTTTATTAAATACCCACAAATTAAGCCCATTATTCTCAATGACTCGTTTTGACTTTTCGGGGTGTTACACAACTTATGAAACTTTTGAAGATGCATTGATGTTTTTAATCTTTTGGATGAAAATTATTATTTTTAACAAACTTCAAGGAGTAAATTGAACTTAAATTTAACTTCTCGTAATTAAGATTTAATTATCCCATCTCTACACGTATTGTAAAACCAGTTTAAACTATTCATTTATTTGTTATTAAAATTAAATGAAAATATACAATATCATATATACATATCCCTTTTTTTCCCTCAAACTAATTAATTTACAACCAAACTCATAACATTGTTATTGTTAAAGAAAGTTATAATAATCACTTGACACTTGGCAGAATAAAACTTAATTATGATCTACGTTTATTTTCAATCTTACACGTCAAAAATCATAGTTAATATTATATATTAACTCATCCGAACATATCAATCACACATACATATTAAAAGTAATTTGTATGTTAATATTTGGAATTATATGGGTATAAGCATGTCCTTTCGGTTAACGATCAATCCAAAGAACTCATGCAACATTGACCACTTGGCCAGCATCCTTATAATAAACTATTTCTTAGGAAATTTATTTGATTACTTTTGTAACGATTATTAATGATTAATAAATGTTTATCTCTTTCAAGTTTCAACAGCTACCTAATTACGACAATGTATTTTAGCATACATAATTTGTATGTCGTTTTGCTAGAAAACACGTATTAGAAAATAATATAAAACTTATTATTCAATAGTTTATGAAGAAACCGTTTTCATGTTTCTTTTTTCTCCTATATATGTTATGTCAATTAGGTTAATTATTGAGCATAGTTCATATCGGGAGTTTCTATGTTCATCTATATCTTAATTGCTTCTCCCAATGGTATAACACACACATATTTATCTCTCTCTCTAGATTTATATAATCTCTTTATATGTATGTGTGTATTTTGGGTTTAATTGTGATGACAAAGGGTGATTGATTGATGTGGTAGATGACATGCTGCAAAGAAAAGGTTGTTTTGGTCGCTGTTTACAAAGAGAAACCAGGAAAGAGAAGTTTAACAAGTAGAAACAACGACAGCATTAAACACCATCATCATCATCATCACCACCACCATCTTCACATCCACCCGGCAAAGAGCAACAAAGGAGACAGAAGAGCCGAGCTTCTTAGCTACTCGCAACGTCTTAGAAAATCATCAAATTCAAAAGCGTCCACGCCTCCTCGTCATCCCAGATCATCGGTATCTTTGACCACAAGCGATCAAGAAACCAGCACTCAGGTAATTCATGTCACAAATATGTTTTTGAACTACATGTAGATTGACTTTTAAAATGTTTTAACAGAAGGGTAATGCTTGTCATATTACAACTTTAAATTTGATAACAACAACTTTAAAGCAAGAGCCATTTTTTTTTATTTTACAGCTTCCTTACAATGTCTTTTTAAACCAAAATTGACGTAAATGAAGTTAATGATCTGGATAGATGTGTTACATATAATATTGTTCGAAATTTGTGTGACGTACACTTATTTTATGTCATCTGGTGCTAATAACATGTAATCGAGTAGGTGCATGACGATCGTAAGAAACAAAACTAAAGAAGGGATCGAGTCGTCCAGATATGAATAGCGTCTTCAAGTGTTTTGCTATGTCACAAGCTAAGAAAAAGATGAAAAGGAGGAAGAAGAGTAGTAAATCATCATCAAACAAGGCAAATGTGACGATGAAAAGATTTGCTTCAAAAACGCGAAAAGGAGTAGGTCGATTTTTCTCAAAATTGAATGCATTTATACAAAAGCACAGGTGAAATGATAAATTTAGGATTGTTTAGTTGAATGTGTAATTTGGTTATATTATTTCTACTTTTTGTGATATTACAGTCCAATTCAAATCTTGTTTGAAATTGATGGATATTACAGAAATATGATATTATGTATGAATAATACAGACTCACAGTTAATTACTTTTTGTGATAAACCAACCTTAAGTACGCCACTAATTTAAGACATTAGCCCTTTAAAGTACTAATACATGCATGAAATTTTTAGAGGAATGAACAATAAGGTAGTCAAACTCCAGTAATTAACAAGAAAAAACAGATGATAACAAAAGTACATCATGCTCCGAGTTTTTATACCAAACCACCAGCAACCCGTTGGACTCAGGCAGCTGCAGCTTCCACCATTTCCTGTTCAACGATGGCGGGCTCAACAGGATAGTATGAGTAGTGAAGTTCACCAACATCATCGCCTGATAGCTTTGTCCATCCGGTTGGGCCCACATGATAAACTAAACCAAAAACACCGTTAGATTAAATCAAAGAGGTGAATATCACTATATCAGAAGTTTTAATTCTTGGTCATATATTCTCTAATCGATCAAACATTCAAACACGTATAACTGCACAGTTTTCATTCCTGTTTATCAAAATTAGGAAAGTCATCACTGATGTCACAACATGACCAAAACTGTCGATACTTTTACTGATTTGTTTATGCTTTTGGTCCTTCCTGCACCTTGAACGTCCGTGACATTATGGTTATGGTTTTGGTCATTATGTCACATCAGGGACCATTTTTATAATTTTTGACAGACCAGAAAGATGAAATGTGATTCACTAACAATAATAGCTTAGAAAAAACAGGCTAAATGGGTAAAAGGGGTCCAGCGGATTAAAAGCTGTCCAAATTGTATATTTTACAATTGCTTAAAGCCTTTTAAATAATCCTAGTGATAATTTGTAAGGAAGCCAGTTGGCCTATTAAAATTTGAAACTACTTTATAGACTGCTTAAGATGTCAAAAATATAATTGAGGAAAAACATAAGGTATGATGAAAATTGTCAAAAAGAAATTAACTTCATAGAGTAGAGAAAGTAACCAATTGGTATTCTTTTTCAAACATTTTAATGCGCCATCCAAGCTGTTTCTCCCTGGATTAGGTATAAAGGGAACTAGATACATACTAAGGTGACATATAAAGTAGTTTCAGTTGTATGGCCTTAATAAAAAAGTTCAATATTTGGGGCATCCTTGTAATTCTATTAAAAAATATTTAGATTATTTCTGAAATAACATAACTTTGTTATATATTTGACCTAATTGTTTAAATAAAATTTAACAAATTTGGAAAAAAAAAAGTTTCCAAGTGACCTAAGCCATACCAAATATTATCAACCCATTTTGACACATCAACCTGCCCGTTTAGCCACATCTAGTACAGATAATTGGCATGTGGAGAGAGAGAGAGTACCGCTAGCAACACCACCACTAGCCCCATCACGGAATGTTGCATGATAAATCGCTCTTCTAGCCAATTCAGCAGCTTCATCAATGGTCATGTCATATTTATACCTACCAAATTGGAAAAAAATCAGACAAAATGAAACCACCATAATCTTGATGCCACGATAACATATGAAAATAAAACAAGACTTCAACAATGATGGCATTTTATACATTGTGATTTGTGAAGCTATTAATCTTTCAAATCAATAGCAGATGAAAATGTGTAATTGTTCCGATAGGGTACTCACCCACTATCTAGTACACCATAAGCATATGGTGAACCAGACCCAACTGAGAACTTTGTTCCCTTCAGGCGTCCTCCTTCGCTGTCTACATAATAAAGACCTGGACCCTATAAAATGTAAATTATGTTAATTGTGAAACTTTAGAACAGCCTTAAACAAGCTAAACAAGATGCTAAAGTACACAAAAGAATAATAGGATGCTTTATATACCTTTTCATCCCATCCTGCAATCATTGTCCCAACAGACAAACCCATTCCACGATAAGAATATAATATATTTGCCAGCAACTTTGAAGCCCCAGTCACTGAAATCCTTCTCTTGTTTGCCAATTCATGCAAACGACACTGATATATAATAAACAAAAACAAGTATTGGTTTAGCCCACAATGTATACATTATTTACGTATTTATCCAAGATTTTAGCAAATTTGACATTCTAGGGGAAAAAGTCACATCAAAAGTTCCCAATTTTGAGGTGATGTGCCACAAAAGGGGTACGTTATATGATACATTCGGCATATTTCAAGAAGGGCAAAGACGTAAATAAAAAGAAACTACTATACCAAATTGAAGTATGCAACATAAGATTACCTTAATGCCTAGATTTCTGTGCCAGAACTGGCAATCTGCAGCTCCTCCAGCCATTGTACCCAGCATATATGGATTAATTTCAATGATTTTCTTCACAGATTGAGATGCTGAAAAATAAAATCAGAATGATGATTAGAACATTTAATGCTTGATAATTAGAATATGTTGCCTGAGGAAACGGAAAGCCTTGTTTCGGCTCTATGGTATTGTAAACACTGGTTACAATAGAACCTAGTGGCTGTTACAGAGAAAGTCTTCAACACTTTTATATACGAATAATCATGCTGAAAACTAAATGGGGCATCAAATAAACAACTCAGCTAAAACTTGAGGTGTCAATTTTGACCAGTTTGCTTGTAAATGGATCGAATTGGGTTATGGTTTATTCTTAATAGATCAGATGAAAATAAAAGCAGAAAGTGAAAGGTGTATTATAAATGTAATAATATATTTTATTTATCGTATTTGACTTGTTGCGGGATCTGTGGGTAGGAAGGGTAGACGTAGACTTGTTGCGGGACCCCTGTTTTCCTCAATATGCCCTTATACGCGATTCTTGCCGCTTATTGGATGTACGCACTTTCTAAGCATTTATGTGATTTATACCTGTGTGTTATATGCCGTATATTATGATTGCTACTTTTATTGATTTCGTTGTTAAGTCGGGGGTCTCTTCGGAAGCGGTCTCTCTATCTCCCAAGATAGAGGAAAGACTCGCCACCACCTACCCCTCCCAGACCCTGCTTTTGAGTGGGATTTACTGGTTATGTTTGTTTGTTTGTTTATTTATCGTATTTGACTAATAAAATGTTTACAAAAATGGATAAAGTAGAAAAAGAAAATGATAGTGGGTCAAGCCAACCTAATCTTTTACTAAGAACAGCCCATTCAACCCAGACATGTTTGACCTTTTACCCAACCTGCATGACTGGCCCATTTCACCACCTACAGCCTAAGTAGATAATGGAAAAACAAATAGTTATGAGAGAGAGAGAGAGACTGGAGCTTGGGCTAAAGAGCATGTTTGTATTTAGGTTACCACTACACGCCTATAACTATAGGATCTTGATACACTGTAAGAATATAGCTATCACTAACCATCAATTTGTCATCACTAATGTAGTTACATATCAGTTTTGTGAGCAGAACTATGAAAACATACAATAGCCTTCTGGCCTTCTAGGGACTGGGAGGACCTTTCCAGTTTTATGACACCAATTATTTGGGTTCCATCTTAAACAAGAATGATCTTTTGCCTTTATGTTGTCCTGTATCTTAAAACTTGGGTTACTGGGGATAGATATACACAACAAGCTGAATATCGTTTTGTAGCAAGAACATTCAATCACTTTTAGCATGCATAAGGATAGTCAAAGTGACTAAATTGTCCAAACACATATTGAAAACAATTTAGAACATGTTTTGTGTAGTTAGACACTTAGACCCAATGATTTACTCAAGAACATCAAATAAAAAGCTATGTTAAATCAAGTTTAAAATAGTTACAAAAACTGGAAATAAACAATTTGAATGCATAAGATTTTGAATATAGAATAAAATATCTTCAGTTAAAAAAAGTACATACAGATATATCCTCCCATGCTAGCTCGGGAATCAGCAGCAACCATCACACCCTCCTTAAAATAAAAGCCAAGGTTGTTGTCCCCTTTGCTGGCTTTACCATTTGGATAGAATTCTTCTGGAATTCATCAAACTGAAGCAAGGGATTTGAGGTAGTTTTTAGCATGATAATGCATCCCTCAATTTTCTAAATTTAAAGAACAGGCATTTATTCTAGGATACAATGAAGTAAAAAACTCACATCTGATGTAACTGGAAGATCAAATGAAGGGGCAGCTGAGAACCCATCACATAGCAACTCATTAGTTCCACCGCATAGTGGTGCACCCGATTCTAGTCCACTAAAGTCAAGCTTCATGATTTCCACCTAGAAACAACAATACATCAATAAACTCTTACTTTCAAGTTCCTTATGTAAACTACATACTTTCAATCATAAACAAAAGAATTTAATCCACTCAACAACTAAAACAAAAATCTAGATAATATTTGCTACACTTGACTTATGAAATCAAACATGGGGAAATACTCGTTTCACATGTATAGATATTTTATACTTCTACAACTACAATGGATTTCAAGTTGGTACAATGGCTAAAGATGTTAGTTCCGCTCTGACAAATGCATTTTGACAGTCGTACACTCTACCCACAAGTGATTGTTATTTGTTTCATGATCCGAGGAGCGGCCTCTTTATCATATAAGCTAGAGGTAAGGTTTGTCTTCATCTCACCCTCTCCGTACCCTACTCAACATGTATGATTTTTGCCGGGTATGTTTGTCAAGAGCTTGTTATCTGTAAACGTTGTAAAATTGTACATGTTTTAGCTTACAAAAACACACTGAAGTCTCGAAAATCCCAAACATTAATTTACCATAGGCTTTATTTGTCATTTTAGCTTCAAATTTTGCAAGAACAAGGTTTGCTCCAACAAGGAACTGTTAAACTAACCCAGTGATCAAAATTACAAATCGCCTGTCTAGAAGCTATGAATATTCTCAATCCATTAAATCATTAACTCTCGCACCCAAATTACTTGATTTTAAGCCTCTATTTAAAGATGTTAGTTACAATCTGACAGAAGCTTTTTGACAGTTATACCCATGAGTGATTGTTATCTGTTCCATGAACCGAGGAGCGGCCTCTTTATCACATGAGCTAGAGTAAGGTTTGTCTTCATCTCACCCTCTCCGTACCCTACTCAACAAGTGGGACTATTGCCGGGTATGTTTGTCAAGAGATCGTTATCTGTAACCGTTGTAAACTTGTACCACGTTTTAGCTTACAAAAACACACTGAAGTCTCCAACATCCCAAACATTCATTTATCATAGGCTTTTTTTTTATCATTTTTGCTTCAAATTTGCATGAACTAAGTTTGCCCCAAGAAACCGAAAAAACTATTAAGCTAACTCAGTGATCAAAATTACAAATCGCCTGTCTAGAAGCTATGACTATTCTCAAACCATTAAATAATTAACTCTCGCACCCAAACTACTTGATTTTAAGCCTCTTTTTAAAGCTCCTACAATAAAAGAAATGCTGTATGCCAAAATCAATGATTGCATTCAACAATAAGGAATACACAGAGTACAAAAACACCGAAAGTAAATTTCGTAACAAAACCCTAAATATTAAGTAATGATTCTGATCAAATTCCGAAAAATGCATATAACTATTCGAATAATTATAGTGAAGACCTACTATAACGTGATAATTAATTAGAGATAATACCTTGTGATCGAGAAGAACAAAACGGATCGTTGATACGTTGATTCAATAAGGGAAAGCTCGAACGAAAGTGTTTGAAGAAGTGGTTTCTTGAACAACAATATAACATCAGATCCGACTTTTGACCCGGTTAGTATGGATCGGATAATTCCCGGGTTCATTTATAATCTAGAATGACTTAGGAGGTTGTTTGTTATAACTATAGGCGGCAAAATGGCGGGTTGGATTGGGTTAGTAGGCGGGTCAGGATGGGTGTGGGTTAAGATAGGTTTGGGTCAGAATCAATTGATTAAGAACTGGGTCAGGATGAGTATGGGTCAGGATGGGTATGGGTCAGGATGGGTATGGGTCAAGATGGGTATGGGTCAGAATGGATTCAAGTCACCTTTGCTTAAAATTTCGACAACATATAGTTAGGCTAGGGATGTTCATAAACCGTCCTAATCGTTCAAATTGGACTAGAACGATAAAAAACGTGTTCAGCTTAGGTGGTTTAAACTTGGTGGTTTGGTTTATAGTTCGTGTTTGAAAATCGAATGGTCCGATTTGGTTTACGGTTCGTATTTTTACTAAACCATTAACCGTATAAACCGGACATGTCGTATACTAGACGCAACAAATCAAGTTTAATATTAGTTTTAAACCCAGACCCAACGTTTTGTGTACTTATTATATACATGAGGATATGCATACATGTTTGTTAATCTTGTTCAATGTTACAGAAAGTTAAAATAAATGGATGATAATTGTTTTAGACTAAATGCATGAATTTTGCATAGACAACGTGCAAATATAGATTTGAATAATTACTGCAACAAACAAAACATGAAAAGGATATAAATAACAAAAAACTTTAGTAATTTCTTGCAATTAATTCTTTCTGTAAAATTGGTTTTTATATTTGAAGTTGGTAAAACTACTACATCGACGAAAGCCGTATAAACCGTTAAAACCGAACTATCGAACCATTAGCATTTACGTTTATACAAACCGTAAACCGTTGGTTTGCCTAAAAATCCCAACTGAAACGGACCATAAACATCTCTAGTTAGGTTTGTCAAAAACCCACTTGCGCAGAAGGTTGCTTTCCCCTTTGATAGTTGAACGGTTTTTGACAAAAGTATATGAGTAAATATGGACAGTTTTATATAAATGTTCAATTTGTCACGGGATTGACTTTAATGAAAAGATAACAGAAATGATTATCTTGATTTTAAAAAGATCAAACTTGTTCTATTTTGATCAATGACCCATCCTGACCCGTTGAATTATTTTATTCTTATTGAGTATGCCCGTCTTGACTTTTTAAAAATATCATTTAACCCAAATCAACCCATTAAGTTGTATATAAAGTCCAAATCAACCCAAGCTTTAATATATGGGTCATGATTGCAGACCTAGTTACAAGGTCATTAAGATGGTACATTTTAATAGTTCATAACTTCTTAATTGTTAAATGGTAATTCGAATGTTGAATGGTTAAGAGGATAAATTTTAATGGTACATCTTAACCATTAAACATCAGGGTTACCTTTAACCTTTCAGAAATTATAAACAGTTAAGAGATAGTTTTTAATGGTCATTAAGTATCAGGGTTACCATTTAACCATTCAGATAGGATAATTGACCATTTGTTTCTTCTTTTGTTGCAATAACCTCCGGAATGTAATCATATAAGATTTAGCCACTTAGATCGAACCAATACAATGAAGCATGCAACCAGAGTTTTATGAGCATGATGTCACGTTTTTTGAAACTTATAGAGGTGGTTATATGAGCGTTGGGATACAAAATCTTACATCGAAATTTTCATACAGTGATATCGAGTGTAAACGAGATTGGGCGAGACCAAGAAAGACTAAATTTCGTTCATCCTGTTTTTCTAGATGTCTCGTTCTAAACTTGAATTTGAATAAGTTGGTGTGGGTGGCCTTGTCGGCATCTCTCTCTATGCCCTATGGGTGGGTTTGGTGGTTGGGGACTTGGTTAGACAGGAAAAGAAGTGATTTAGATACACTAAGCGTATGTATGAGAGAAGACATAGTTACATGAAAAAATTAAAAATATTGTATGTATGAGAGAAGACATAGTTACATGAAAAATTAAAATATTGTTGTTATTAACATAAAGGATACCCTATATGTGTATAAGACATTATGATATATAAATCGTCATTATTATGATATAAAACCTTACGTATGATAAATTGATTATAGCTTTATGTAATAATGTATCTGATAAGTCAGTTTTTTCTCCTAGAAAAATTTATCATGCATATATTGTCAATTATAAAATAGAACTTCTTGCATTAATAAAACTTAATTGTCATTAACGTTATTTCAAAATGTTACATGTAAAATTCATTTGAATATTATAGTGCAACGATTACAAAGCATATTAAATTTTAGTTTTAATATATACAAATCAAAAACCAATTTTATAAATAGTAGAGTAGATTACCATTTGCATCCCTAACGCTTGTTCATTTTAACCAGTTGAATCCTTGCTGTTTCAAAATTATCATCCGCCCCTGATGCTTCATTTTTATTTCCATTCGAGTCCAACACACTGACGACGTTAGTTTTTTCCGTTAATTTTAGTGAAATTACAAAAATACCCTTATTTATTAAACAAAATGCCATTCGCCCCCTGACGTTTCAAAATTGTCATTCTCCATCTTCTCCCTTTTTATGTACACCACCACTGCCACCACAACCACCTCCGTTGTCGCACTATCGATGTCGTCGCCGCACCACCAACGCCACCTCCACGACCAAAATAACCTCCACCACTCCTATCTATTCTCTTATCTTTTCTTCCCTTTTTTTGTGTATCATCGGTAACCACAACACCAAGATATGAAATTGCAGTTCCAGAGAACCAGATCTAGTGGTGGAAGGGTGAAACACGGTGACGCCCAAGGGTGTTTTAGCAAAAATCGTAGATCTAGTAGTGACGGGCGACTATAATGGTGGAGATAAGGGTTTTGATGGTAATGATGGGCGGTTATGATGGGGGTTGAAGTGGTGGTGAAAGTAGTTGCGGGTGGTGTTGGTGATGGGACCTGTGTGTGGTGGTGATGGGTGGCTACGGTGGTGGTGGGGGCTGTGGTGGTGATGGTGATGTGTGGCTGTGGTGGTGATGGTGGTGTGGCTGTGAAGGTGGTGATGGGTGGATGCGATGGTGGTTATGGTGGTGGTGATGGTGGCTACGATGGTGGTGGTGGGGGTTGTGGTGGTGATGGGTGTCTGTGAAGGTGGTGATGGGTGACTGTGGTGGTGGTGATGGGTGGCTGGTGTTGGTGATAGGGGTTGCGGTTGTGGTGATGGGTGGCTGTGGTGGTAGTGATGGGGCTGCAGTGATAGTGATAGGGTTTTGGTGTTAGTGATGGGGCTACGGTGGTGGTGCTGGGCGGCTACGATGGTAGTGGTGATAGGGGCTGCGACGGTGGTGATGTGGATTCCGGTGGTGGTGATGGGTGGTTGTGAAGGTGGTGATGGGTGGCTGTTATGGTGTGAAGGTGATGATGGGCAGTTGTCATTGTGATGACCGGGTGGTTGTGGTGGTGGTGATGGGGGTGGTGTGTGGTGGTGGTGATTTGAAGAAGACGATGTTGATGGATGAGACCAACAATGTTTTTATATTATTATTTAATTTTAATGGTAGTTTCGTCTTTTTAAAAATAATTTTAACAGGAACATTAACAGTGTTAGTCATTTGAACTCAAATTGAGATAAAATGAAACGTATAGACTCAAATGAAGATAACATGAAACGTATAGATTCAAATGAAGATAACATTAAACATTAGGGGGTAGATGACAAATTTGAAACCGCAAGGATGCAACTTGTTAAAATAAATAAACGTCAGAGATGCAAATGGTAATTCACTCTAAATAGTAACTTCAACGAATCAAAATTTATCATTTTTTTCTGTGTGAAAACTCTAATAAGAAAAAATTGCAGTTAAGGTAGTTGTGCACAATCATTAGAACTTTGAGGCCATTAGTTTGAAACTCACAAGTTCACACGTCTAGCACTTTCTTCTTATTTTGGCCGATTCAAGCTTATGCAACCACGTTCCCTCCTCTCCCATCACGCATCAATTTTTTATTTTTATTTCAATATTTAGAGTTAGTTTTAGGGCTGTTTGTTTTGGTGCTGACCCGGCTGACCGGCTGACCCGCAGACTCGGTCAGCGGTCAGCCCGTTTGATTTCGGCTTTGAGCCCGGCTGACCGGGTCTCCGGTGCTGACCCGGACCTTGAAAAAAAATGTGCTGACCGGCTGACACGCAGCCCTCTCGCGACCCGCAGGCAGCCGCAACACCACCGCCCCCGCCCCACCGGCGCGATCACCGACGACCACCCCTCGGCAGCCTATCGCGACCACCGATGACCACCCCTCGGCAGCCTGGCGCGACCACCGACGACCACCCCTCGGAGATCATTGAGCTGGTGGTGGGGACGGTGGTTAACGGTGGTCGGAGTGAGAGAAGAGAAGAGGTGACGTACATTCCTTTAAAAAGATGAACTTTGTGGTGGTTGTGGTGTCTAGGGTTTTATTTTGGTGGAGTGAAAGAGAAAGAAGGGGTTTTGTTTTGGTGGAGTGAAAAAGAAGAGAAGAGATGATGTAACTCTGGTGGGTGTGGTGTCTTTCAACATTTATGTTGAATATGATTGGAGAGTTTATTATTATTATTATTATTATTATTATTATTATATTATTATTATTATTATTATTATTATTATTATTTTTATTATTATTATTATTATTATATTATTATTATTATTATTATTATTATATTAGACAAAATTACAAAAAACGTCCTTTAAGTTTATATAAAATACAGTTATCGTCCTTTATCTTTAAAAATACTCTAAACGTCCTTATGTTAACATTTTGTAACAGATATCGTTCTTTACACTAACTGCCGTTAAGTTTTTCCGTTAAGTCAAGGGCATTTGGTCTTTTTGACTCTAAAGGACTATTAATTATTTTTTTCAAACATAAAGGATGTTTCTATCACTTTTTTTATCTTTTATTTAATTGATTATTTTTATAAGAATCCATATACATATGATTTTATATACAAATATATATAACATAGAATTTAACTATTTTTATCCACATATTATATATAAATATAAATTATATAAATAAAAAATAATAAAACAGTATTTAGAGTTAGATAAAATATATATTTTATTTATATACGATAAATATATATTATTGTTTTGATCCATGTATTATATATACATATAAATTCATACATAATTAAATATCTTCCTATTCTAATAAAAGGTATCTTGGGATGACACATGACAACATCACAATCATTCTTATAAAAACTTTATCGCCTCTCTCTCTTATTAAATAATAATATCTTAATTAATAATATTATTTAATTTTTTTCAGATTTAATAAATTAATAAAGATCTATTATTAATGTTATTTCTAAATAAATATTTTTTATAAAATATATTTATTAAAGCATAAGACTTTTTTAAATAACGAAATATTTTAAAATTGTTATTTTTAAAAAGTTAATTTTTTTTTAAAACCAAAAATAATTAATATGGAAGTTATAATAGAAAACTTTTTAAAATGACCTTTTTATACAGTTTGTTTAGGATAAAATATTTATTTCTTTTGAAAAAAAAAAACAAATTTTAAAAAAGTTAATATCACTGTTTTATCACTTATAGTCATTTCTAATACATAATTTCAGTGATATCATATCTTAAAATATTATTTTTATATAATAATTTTATTATATTAAATTTTTATTTATTCAACCCGTGTAATACATGGGTTTACTATAGCTAGTTATAAATATTTTCATGCACATATAGCTAATTAATTATATTCACTCACGTCTTATATATATATATATATATATATATATATATATATATATATATTATATATACACATTATTTTTTCATCCACGTATTTATAATATAAATAATAAATAATATAAATTATACAATAGATATTTACAGATAATACGTGGATGAAAATAATTAAATAATATATATTATGTTATTTAAAAAATAATATGTAGATGTTTATTGTAAAAATACATAAATTATGTAAATAAAAGAGTTGCAGAAAACGTCCTTTACGTTTGGAAAAGTCTACATTAATAGTCCTTTAAAGGTAAAAGACCAAATTACCCTTGAATTAACTGAAAAAGTTAACGACAGTTAGTCTAGGACGAATTCTGTTAAAAATGTTTAACATAAAGGATGTTTAGAGTACATTTTTAAAGATAAAGGACGATACCTGCAACTTTATATAAACTTAAAGGACGTTTATTTTCTGTTTTTATCTTTATGTAATTATTATTTATTATTTTTTTTATTATTATTATTATTATTTTTACAATTTATGTTGTTAAATAATTATGAGGAGTATTAATCCGGTTAAAATACAAGGGTAATACGATTATTTTTATCATTCAGCATAGTCAGTCAGGTATTGTATCAAACAACCAAGTTCCAGTCAGATGCAGACTCAGTCAGAACTTCTTACTGGGTCAGCTTCTGACTCAGTCAGATCTTACTCAGTCAGCACAATCAAACAGCCCCTTAGACATTTTTATTTCACTCTTATAGCTTATAGATTGATATTTCTCTTAATTTTGAATATATAGTTGCGATGCTTTTATTTATTATATTTCAATATAATTTTATTTAAAACGGGTCAAACATAATATAATACTAGTGTGGACCCGCGCGCGTTGCGGCGCATCCGTCATCTAAGTTAACGAAGACGTCTGTATCCATCATTACAGATGGCGTAAGGAAACCTTCTGTTAATACTGTTTGGAGTACTATTAGAAAAGGGAAAAGGGTAGGTCGTTTTATCGTACCTGAAGTTTATGGTTAATGTTTTTTGTTTGGAATGAAGGGAAATGTTTTACTTAAGCATTGACATAAAAAGTATGTTCAAACATTATTAAAACGATAGAGTTGAAGTTTTGATGCGGTTTTGGTTCATGGTTTGTCGTATACCTAGCACATCTCGATTATCTCCTCCACGTGGGTCGTCCACCATTCGTCGTCCATCATTTCATGTACGCCGGTAGTGACAAACATGTGGACCTTATCATGGATTGTCATAAGGTTGGCTACGAACACACCCTATATAGGCAACATGTGGGAAGTGTATCTCTGCAACTGTTCTGTGTAGATGTCAAAGGTAACAATAGTTTTCTGGTGGACATTCCAAGAATTGTAGACTGTGAAGTAAACACTTTCACCGCATTGTGTTCCAGGGGACCAAAGTAAGTAAGTTGGGCGTACTCAATGTTTGGGTTGAAATGTATGTTTCGCCAGCATGATGTTTCCCTTGAGTATATGTTGGTGTCAAATGTATGCAAAGTGCGGGCTGATGTGAAGGACCCTATAGTCTGCATCGAGTGCTGTAGAAGCCAATGTGTCATTAGAAATCTAGGTAGATTCCCATCTGATCCGACGATGCTAGGTTGTTTTTGTACCGAGTAGTAGTAGGGTTCCACAAGTACCACGCGTGGGTGTCGTGAACCCAAACACACAGCAGCCCATCCAAATGCGACAGAACAGAGATGTTCGTAATATTACGAGTGATGGGCATGAAATAGATGTAGCTGTATCATGTTCGCCGTTCTCAAAGTTTGTTGCATGTACAACACCACAGAGGTGGTCAATCATGAGGATTCTTTGTTCACTTGGGAGTACTGGACGAGACACATGAACCATCTCAAACTCGGGTGTTGATAGTGAAGCGTACCACTGTTTGCAAACACACTTGCCCTCCCACGGTTTTCTACCGTCGCCCTGGCAAGTATTCCGAATATGATTGTGTCAGTGGGCAAGGAATCCATGATGGATTTTTGTTGAGCGGTGTTTTGGGTACAACTCTTAGAAAAGGGGTGGAAAAATTAGCATTGAGTAAGCATTTATATGTACATACGCTAGTTACAATATGTTTCGCAGTTTTGTAAAGTCTTATCCGATGAGTGTATTAAGTGAGATTGGATAAGCGTTGATGAAAAGCGGTACCAGTGCAAACACAGGAGCAACTAATGAGGGAATAACAGTACACACTAATGTCTAGTAGACCCAGAGGTGAGAACTGCATGCGTTAATCAGCTTACATGCTTTCAAACCATAAAGAAATAAAACATATTACGGAAGGTACAGAAGATTGTGGAAAGTATGTTGTTTCCTACTAATTTCAGACACAGTTGGCGCCAATTTAGCAAATGCAGGTGCAAAATGTGACACATAATGACATAGCAAATTGGGGTGTAAACCATTTGTTGACTTGAAAAATAGTTTGTAACGGTTCATGCATACATATTTTTCATCCCTACTAAAATAATAGCATGATAACACAATTTGAAATTTGAGTTATGTATCAAAATAGGCCTGAAATGTTAATGTTGGAAAGAAGCCTAATCTTGCTAAAATCAAATGCATATGTTGATTTAGTTTAGTTGAAGGAGAATTGGTATTGGATCGTGCACAAATTATTGTTGGACCCCGTCTAAAGTAAAAGATGATAACATAATTAATAAAACTTTAGTTGTATATGAAAGCAGCAGGTGCAAGATTTAAACTTATAAATTCAAAGCACCATTAATAGAGTGGTCAAATTCAGTCCATCTATATGGCATTTCAGTTTGTGTGGTCATTTAGACATGTAGATTTCATCAATACTTTTATACATCGAATTAATTAATTGGTTTTGGCAGAGGTGTGGGTTTAGAAACACTTAGGCTATCACCTACACTTGCCTCAGTTAGCCATCACGCTCATTTCTAAAGGAAGTAGAAACAGGTAAATCAACAAATCTACATACCAAATTGCTAGCAAAGTAAGTGGGGGAAAACCCCTGCTGTTGCTAAAATGAAATGAACCTACAAGTCTGGCATTTGTAAAGGATGAATGGTAATCTGGTGATCATTTAAAGGCGAACAAATATGTAACATCCGTCATTTTACGATAGTAAAAAAAAATAACATAATAATAATAATAATAATTATAATAATAATAACAATAATAGTAATAATAATAAAATAATAATAATAATAATAATAATATGATAATAATAATAATAATGAAAATATTATTATTAATAATAATTATTATAAAATTAATTTAAGTGATTAAATAAGTCCAGGGACTAATTTTGTAATTTTTAAACATGTTTAAAACTTAAAACATAAATAATAAAGTTACAAAACCCCAGGGACCATTCTGTAATTAATTCAACCCACCCCCACCCGCCGTCGACCCTGTTCCGGCACCACTTCCGGCCAACACTCCGGCCAACAACAATACACCCGAAATTATCGTTTTTTATCCAATTAAATGCTACCAACCCGTTCGAAAACAAGATTCGAACCAGTACCCCACGTTAATTTTGCAAACTTGAGTGCGATCGATCCCAACCCGACCCACGTGCACGGTCGGCTACTTTACATATTGTAAATCGCACTAACAAACTATTTTAATCAAATTGATCGAACCTAAACAACCTTATAAATGTTACTAATCAACTACAACTCCCAAATGCATCAGAAACACATCCATTCATCGAATTTGATTCCTTTCTCCTCCGCGACCTGCAACCCTCGAGATCCAACTTAGACCCATTATACACCCAAATTGGCAGGGGATTATTGTTCCTAACCATCATCCGAAGCTACCCCCAGGTTCAATTTGAATAACAACAACAAATTCACATTGAACTAATTCAGACCACTCGAAGCTGTTCTACACAACCGTTCTTACCATTTAAACATCGAACAGGTAAATTGAATGCACCATTCTGTTCGATTATCATGGGAACAAAAGCCCATGAATCTATGCATTATCATAGCCATTTCAATCTTCAATTTGATCGATTTGGTTCTAGGGTTCATGTGATTTGGGGAAGGCTGGGTTTAAGTGTTTAAAAAGAATTTGGCCTGAGTTCTGTGCAACTTGGAGCCTTTGGCTCACTGGTTTGGGTGTGGGAGTATGGGGGGAGGTCACGGGTTCGAACCTGGCCCCTCCCATTAGTTTTTTTTAAATGCCTTTTAAGCATTTTAAAAATACATAAAAATTACCAAAATTATAAAAATAATTTTTAAAAACTTCTTTTATTTTAAAAGCCTTTAATAATTTTCTTGTAAATTATTTATTTAAAAACACCTTAAATAAATTTATAAAATAATTTTAAAATATTATAAATAACCATTTTTTAAAAAAATAGACTTTAATGATAATGTAAAGTATTAATCCATTAATTAGACACCATATTATTTTTAATTAATGATAAATCATAATAATCGTAGAATTATTTATATTTTATAATTACACAAAGTATTTAAGAATATTATTTCTATAAGTTACATTTTAACTAATGGTTAGACTAATAATTTGTTTTTTATCAATACGTTATTGCAATTAATCTGAAAAACTTATAAAGAATATTTCTAAAATTTATTTACTGGACAAGTCCCTTTAAATCTATCAAAACCCTAATAGAACTTGATCTTTATTATTAAGCCTTAAACTATCGAAAGCCAACTTATTTGAACGTTAATTATACTATTAACCTTAATCTTTATCTCGTAAATTATATATTTAGGTGCTTGTAATGGATACTATGGATCATCGTTTAACCTTTTATATCATCTTGTAATGCGTACGTCATTGTAGTTTTTCTTGCCCCTTTTTACTTTATTTCACACCATTTTTGGGTGAAACATGATACTTATACATTACACACTATAAACGTTTGAGACTTGTAAAGCACTTGCAATTCATCTTTATATCTTGTCATGGTTATTTGTATGTTATAAGTGATTATACGAGATACATAGTTTGTTACAATCATTAACTATTGCTAGCCTGGCAACGTCTTAGATCTTTGGGCCTGACAAGCCTATTTGGTGCTAAAGTCGATGTATTGTCGACTCCTAGGAGCCGTATGCTTGTGCACTAGGGACCAAATACACTTAGCCAATCTTATATAGTTGTAATCAAGTCGAGTTTGATTGTAGATATGTGTTCTATGACCTTACTAGCTTATAACCTATGACATGAATTGCTACTTATAATCTTTTTTTATTATGTGAAAACTTAGGAAACTCACCAACTATTTTAGTTGACCTTTTATTTTTATCATGTTTCAGGTAACCCCCGAGTTTAAAGTGATCTTTTGAAGCTTGCAATAAAACTAGGATGTGAACCTAGTTAAATAAATAAAAAGTTATGTTATGTTGGATATTTGCTTGAATGTATTCGTGATTGAGACTTATTTGTAATTCTGTTGAAACTATTAATTTGATTATTTACATTTAAACATAGCGTTATGTGGCTGTGAACAATCGTATTCCTCACACCTCGACGTTTCCGCCGTCAAGGTTGGGGTGTGACAAAATAGAAGGGAATGAACAACCTCACTACTATGTTGGGAACCCATGAGCTAAAACGATGTATGAAGAAACCGAATTTTAAAGATAGGAATAAATACCGAAGCTGGTTGAAGTGTTTACAGAAACTGGGTGAAGGATGAACACGATTCACTTTTCCATACTAAGGAAACCTTTTTGTAGACTGCGCAACCTTTTATCTAAAATGCAGTGTCAATCCAGCAGAATTCAAGTCAAGAAACAATTAAAACAAACAGCAAACCATGATTACCATTTGAGACAATGAAATGATCAGACCATTAAAACAAATATGAAACGCAGGACATGAACGTCTGTATAAAGTTTTCAGTCTTGTGTGCACAAATTCAGTGTCAATCAACCAACATTCCAATGACCAGACAATAAAGCAAACAGCAAAGCATAATTACCATTGGAGAGAAGTGAGGTTGAAACCCAGACCTAAAACCCGGTATGTAGAAACCGAGAGTCAACCTCACCAATAAATAAGTACGTGGCAAGTTGGACGCCAGCAATATCTGATTTATGAAGTCTAAGGTGTTCATCAATTTAAAGGCGGGGTGCAACAGCATTCAAATGATCAGACAATCCAAACTAACCCAAACCATAATTACCATAGCAGACACTGTAGTAATAACACCGTGATATTGGCAAAATCTAAAGTGTATGTGTTTGAATATTCTTAATATACATGATCATTATTGGAGAATGTAAGTTTAATGTGTGAAGCAACAGAAGAGGCTATGACCATCTTCTTTATCTAACACCATTGACAATCCTAAAAGATGATTTCTGTGTCAATTAGCTAATATGAGCATCGCCCAAATCACTTAGTTCTATTTTTGCATCCCAGCTGGCTTGCTACATCCTTGGTAATCATCAGAGGGTTCAAGTTAAGGTTAGGCTTAGTAGAACAAATGAGTTCAATTGGCTTGACGAAACTAAATATATAGAACCAGTGCACTTCAATTGCAATTTATGAAATATGTAGATACCTACATAATATAGCAGAACCTTCAACTTAGGTTGATTATTTTAGCTGAGTTTTGCAAGGTTTAAAAACATGTCAACTTGTATGAAACTCTTCGCACATGGTGTAAACGATATTAAAACCATCAAATAAGCTATGCAAGTGATAGTAATAATAGTTATGATGATAAAAATTAATTTACTTTCCAACTTTATTGTGAATTCAAGACATGGTTTAAATTATGTAATGATTGGCATTACATAAATTAAATCTTCTACATTATACATACATCCCCAAGAAGACAATAATACTGCTATGAATTCACTTTATTAAGTTATGTACATAAATTAAATTATCATGTATCTGTGAAAATTAAAAACTTCAGTATACAACAAAGAAAACTACTTTCTCTCATTTCATGCTCACTTTAGAATGTTGTAGGTCATGACTTGGTCGAATGTTTGATCATTCAAAACATATAAATGTGAAACAAAAGCTAGTGCAGTTTGATTTTGCACACAGGTTCAAAATCAACAATTCAATTTCCTACAAATGTATTATTATTTGATGACGACATCTTTTGAATTCCTTTCAACTTCATTCTCATCATGATAACAACACAACAAAGGAAAGAACACCATAATGATGCAAAGTTTGTTGCTTCAATTGAAATCCAAACTTTGTATCTTTGAATGAAAGGACGAATCTGGTTGTGGTAAAGAATTCAGTGTGAATGAAACCAAATTCGAATGAACAGACAATAGAAACAAACACCAAACCATAATTAGCATTGGAGACAATTGGAATTATCAGACCCTTAAAACAAAGAGGAAACGCATAATGTAAAGGTTTATATAAACTGTCAACCCTTTTATGAAGAAATTCAGTTTCAATTCAAAGGATACCAAAGCGTGATTGCGTAAGTTGAAATTGAACATGTCTAGTACGAAACGGAAACATCAACAAAAACAGCAAAGCCTATGTACCTAACTTAAAATTAACATGGCTAGAAGGAAACAGAAACATAACCTTCAAATGAAGCCGAGTATTGGTGAACTTTCAAATTAAGCCGGAAGATTTGGGAGAATTTGTAGCCGATGGGTTGTCCTGATCGTCAGGCAAAGGGGAGACACAATTGAAAGCATCAGAGAACTCAAACAAATAACAAACACTAATCACCTAACCTGACATTGAAGATGTGTAGGAGGAAATAAAAACATCACCTGGAAATGAAGCCGGAGGATTGCCGGCCGAGTGACCGTCATCCGGCGGAGATACTCCCCTGCTGTATAAATACGGGTGGGTAGGTTGGAGGAAGAGACGGCTGAATGTATGTAACGCCCGCGTGGTGGTGGCGACATTGATGGCGACGGATCGTAGCGCAGGGCGGAATGGAAAAGAATGGTAACGGACGGCTTATGGTAACGGATGGCGGAAGAAGCCGGGAAGAGGAGAAGGCGACGGCGAGATTGCAGATGAAGGGGCGCGTCTTACGATGGTGAGGAAATTACAATTGTAGACATCCAATATGTATTATATAGTATTAGAGATTATTATTTATTATTTTAATTTTAAGCTCAATTTCATGTCCGTTTTACATTCAATTAAGGTACCTCCTTTTCTTTTATCTTTAAATCCAATAATCGTTAGAACGCACAGGAAAGTCTACTAATATATTAGTTAGAGAAATATGCATGTTAAATATTTGGAACTATATGGGTAAGCTTGTGGTTTTGGGTAACGATCATCCCAAAGAACTTGTGCAACATTGGCCGTCTGGCCAGCAACATTGTAATAAACTATCTTCTGATATTTTTATGATCATTTTCGTAATAAGAATTGATTTAAAATTTACCCATAATAGGTTACGATCATTTATGATTGATATAGGTTAATTTACATGTCTTTATGCTAAAAATAATACATGTATTAGCAGTTAAATACTCAAAATTGTCTTCATTTTTTTTAATAAACCGCTTATAAATTCTTTCTATATATGCTTATGTCATATAAGTTAATTAGGGAGCATAGGTCATATCAAGATTTTCTGTGTTCATCTTTTATGATTGCTTCTTCTCCCAATGGTAAGCCCCCCCCCCCCCCCCCATATGTTTATGTATAGGATTTTGGGTTTGATTGTGTTGACAAAGGGTCGTTGATTGACATGGTAGATAACACACTACAAAGAGAAAGTTGTTTTGGTGACCGTTTACGAGGAGAAACCAAGGAAAAGAAGATTAGCGGGAAGAAATGACAACATCAAACACCACCACCACCACCATATATACATCCATCAGTCAAAGAACAACAAAGGGAACAGAAGAGCCGAGCTTCTTAGCTACTCGCAACATCTTCGAGAGTCTTCAAAACTAAAAGCATCCACACCTCCTCATAGCCCAAAGTCTTTGGTAGCTTTGACCACCAATAATCAAGAAACCAGAAACCAGGTACCTAATTCATGTCATAAGTATGTTTATAAACCAAAAGAATCAACCACATAATGACATTTAAAATATTTTCACATGTACAAGTCATGTTTGTCATTCACAACTCTATATGCGGTAAAAACTTTAAAGTTAAGCTTAACACTAACACACCTAACCTAATTAAAGCCTTTTATCAGATATGAGATCAAAAACAAAAAAAATCATTGATTAAAATGAATCAACTCTAAATGAATTGTTATAAATACTTTAGTATATTCATCCTCACGTTGGTCATTTTACTACTCTAGAGATTCAAGCCTTATAATTAATAAGATATGGTTTACAATTATTTTACAAGAGCGAATACATGATATATAATTAGGCGTTAATGATATGTGATCAAGTAGGTACATGATGTTCAAAAAGACCAAAACTAAAGAAGCAATCGAATCGTGTGGATACAAACATCTTCAATTGTTTTGCTATTTCACATGCTAAGAGAAAAATGAAAAGGAAGCAGAAGAAGGAGAAGATCACTAATTCATTGTCAAACAAAGCAAGCGTGATAATGAAAGGATTTAATTCAAACACTCAGAAAGGAGCACGTCGATTGTTCTTAAAGTTAAAGACAATTATACAAAAATATAGGTGAAATAATAAACACGTGGTTAATTGAAATGTTTTCTTTAATTTGGTCATGTTATTAGAAACTTTTGTGAAGTTTTAGAATTCATTTGAACTTAAATATTGTATTGCAGCTATTTTTCTTTACATTTCTTTTAAAATCGATGGAAGTGAGTTATTAGCTATTTATAAATGATACGTAAATATGATATCATCTATAAATAATGCAAATGGGTAGATGGCAATTTAGTTGGTTTACTCGTCCGTTGGCTGTCAAATAACCTAGTTGATTAGTGAATAGAGCAACCAGTTTGGGTTGTTCAAAAGCGATCGATTTATTTATATTTGCTTATTTACTTCATCTAACCTTCTAATTATGCTAATTGTATATTTGTATACTAGAACCACAAACAAATCATCTTAGTAAGCTTTTGTTGATAAGTAAAGCATGAACTAGCGGGTAATTAACCACGCTCAGTGGGTTTCGATCTTAACATGAACTATATACCATGCATAGGTATCAATTTATTTTTTTTGATCTTAACATGAACTATATGTTGGGTCTGAAAGATAGTCTAATATTATCAACACAGTCAAAGTCAAGAAAGTCAACGTCAACGGTCAAAGTCAACGCAATAGTCAAACCCAACACGTTCGAGACGTGGAACCGAGACAAGACGTTGAAGATTTAAATGACTAGGAGTTTTATTGTAATAAATATATTTTTGTGAACAAAATATATTTTTTTTTGTTTTAGTCATTTTTATGCTTAATATGTAATTTATTTTAATTAGCCTAAGTCTAGGGGGTTAAGTGCAATTAGTGAATATTAGTCTAGACTATAAATAGGTTAATTGTCATTAGTGTTGTTAAAATGGTTGAATGACCAAGAGATTGAGGGATTATTTGTAAACACATATTTTGCAATCTAATTGAAGATCAAAGGGGTTTTGACTGTGATTATCATATTTTGATCTAATTCTTTATTATTTGATTCAAGTTTGATTATCCTGGAGTTATAATATGGTATCAGAGCCATATTGAATCAAATGCATTAAAGATTTGAAGAATTTGTTGCTGAATTTTAAAGGTGTTCATCAGAATTTTAGAGAGAGAAAGTGGGGGTTTAGAGAGAGAAACTAGATTTGAAATTCAAATTTCATCAAAATCATCAGATCTACAAAGTATTACAAGGAATTTGAAGATTTACAAGTTAGAAATCAGATCAGCTCCTAAATCTATACAAGATTCAACAAATAATTTTCAGATCCGGAGATTTTCTCTCACACACACTAGTGTGTGTGTTCTTGGTGTTCTTGGCAGCCTTGAAGAACCTTCAAATCTTCATCCAGCAAAATTAGCACCATTCTGAACGAAAGTTCAAAGTTTCCGGCGAAATTACAACCGAAACTAGCAGTTTCGCACGTTTTCCGGCGAAACTGTAATTTTCCGGCGAAACTGCAACTCCGGCGAAACTGCAACTCCGGCGAAACTGCAACTTCGGCGAAACTATTCCGGCGAAACTGCATATTTTCCGGCGAAACTAACCTGCGAAATTACTTCAAATTCAGCGAAATTACCAAATTCTTTAATAAAAAAAACTGCAAATTTAAAGATTCAAGCTGCGAAATTAATTCCAGATCTGCGAAACTAACCTAAGTCACCCACAACCTCCACAACCACTACCACCACCACCGAAAACCTCAAACCGCCACCCACAGACAAACCCGATTCCACACCACTGTCAACCCCAACCCACCTTGGTGGCTCCTCTGTCGACTACAGCCCACTGCTCACCGGCAGCCGCCCATAACCACCGCAGAACCACCAGCGAAATTAACAACCACAACCAACAAAACCCTATTTTTCCCAACCTTTACCATCACAGATCTACCACCACCGTACCCACAACCACAACTCTCACTGTCGCGGTCCACCTAAATCAAGAGCCGACAACCACCATCACTACTGCACCGTGAATCACCACACGACCCTTGTCGTCCCTGGCCCACATTCACGACCTTCTCGCGGCTGCTGCAGCTTGATTTCGGAGCCACCATCACCATCTTCGGGATCAGGGGGTCGCGATCCATCCGGAGACACCATTTGCCACTGTTGAGTTTTATGACAAACTGAACCACTTTAGCATTCCACTCTTTGAAATCCACGGCACGGTCTAGCCCACTCACCGGACCACCGCCACGCTCCGCCGTCTACAGCAGCCAGCCATCGGGTCGCCACCGCACCGTTGCAGCTACTCCATCTTGGACTGCCACCACACCGCGGTGAGCTGCCACCACCGGCAGCCTCCTTCCCTTCTTCACAAGACTCTCTCTCTAGGAAGTCTCTTTCTCTCTCTAAGTTCTCTGTGTGTGTTTTTGGTGGTGAAAGGAATTAGGCATCTTGCAAAGTGCAGATCATTTAAAAAAATCTAGAAAGTACTGTTGGAAAGAAACGAGAGATAGAGAGTGAGAATTCAGGTTGTTGTTGTTGTAAGGTGTTCAAGGTTGTGTGTGTTTGTGAGTGTTTTAAAACAGAGAGATATTTGAGTTGTAGATTTAGGATTTGAAGAGAAGTGAGAGAGAGGAGGATGTGAATAACCAAGATAAGAGAGAGAGGGGAAGATCATGTTTTGGTGACTGGTATTTTAAATAGGTGGCTACACATATTTGTTGTTCTTGTTGTGATATTAGGGTTTAAACCCTGAAATCTAAATTCCATTAAAAAAAACAAGCTGATCTGGTAGCTTGACCCAGTTGTTAAGATTTTCTAGCATGCCATTTAAAAAAAATATTTTCCCCAGGGGAGAATTATTTTTTATATTTAGGGCGTTTAATTGTTCAAAATTATTAACAGATTAAAAAAATGGCTTTTGTAGAACTGTGTAAATCCTTCGAATCTGATGATCTCACAATTGCACAATGTCGGTTTGATAATTTTGCAGCTTTAAAGAATGAAAAGATGTCTGATTTTGTTGATCATTTTCTGTTGGTGGCAAGCAATCTGAAAAAGTTTGATGCTCAATTAGGAAATCATGAACAAGTTCGGAGATTACTTGATTCCCTCCCACCAGAATGGAGTTCACACGGCAAGTCGATTAAACGAGATAGAAATTTTCAGGATTACAAACTGATGGAGGTGGTCAACAAACTGAAACAAATTGAGTTGGATATCAAACGTTGTGAGTACTATGAAGCGACATATCCAACTCCAACGATTACTTCAAACTCCAAAGAGAAACCAGAAGAGAGATCAGATTCTGGCACCAATTCCGACGGTTTATCGAAACCTGGAACTGAAGAGGTACAAGAGGAGCTTAAGCAGACATCAATGGGTAAAGATGGAGCTGAGTTGGATGCTGAAGTTCGTGATGCTAAGAAGGAAGAGGAATGGAAGCGAAATACCAGAGTTTGCAACTATGAGAAGGCTCTTACTGCTGAAAGAGTCATCCTGGATCTTCCATACGAGACAGTTCAGGATATGTGTTCTTCTGCTTGTAAAATTCGTTTATTTGGTGTGTATAAAGCTAATAGGTTACTTTTAGATAACCAAAAGGAGTTAACCACCATAAACGCAGAACTTAAAAAGAATGAAGCCAAGTATTTCATAAAATTAAATGAAGCTTTAAAAGAAAATAATCATTTAAAACGAACTCTTCTTGAAAGAAATGTTGAAATTAATCTGTTAAACGAAAGAGTTACTTTGGCTGAATTTGAATCAAGCAAGCTTAAAACAAAGCTTGATAGATGGACCATATCTGGAATGAAACAGGAAGAACTACTGTGTAAACAAAGGGGAGCTAGGATTAAAACGGGAGTGGGTTGTGGTGAAAACCCATACGTCTATCCTCCTCCTAGCACCCATTGTTACTCTCCTATGCCTCAACCTCATCCATCTAATGATTTGATTGAAGCTGCAGAAACTAATAGTTTAAATGCAGGTTTAAGCAACGTTAATCTTAAAGAGGTTAGAGATGTGCAGGATTCTCCTGTAGGTTAGGATTTCTCAGGCAGGGGTCTGATAAGAAGATTAATGACGATTCTACCTCTGATGCTCCAAAATCAATATCAGTTACTTCTCCAACCTTCTTCAACAAATTCAAAACAGGCAATATACCTTCGTTTGTTCCTGTCAGGTTTGTCAAAGAAGGAACAGTTGTCGAATCGTCAGGCAATCAGAATCCTATAACCGATGCTAACACAATAGGAGGTGCCAATCAAGATCCATTGGAAGCTGATTTGTGTATACGAGACTGGACAAGCTCAGATGATGAATCAAACACAGAGGAGCGTGTTGGTTCCTCACAGATCAAGATATCTCCTGACGTTGTCAAGTCTCAAAAGCTTCCACAAGCTAAATTAAGACCAATACGGATCTCTTCTCTAACTGCAAAACAACCCAGTCAATCAGTGAAGATCTCATTCCTTGTTCAGCACGGGAAACTTCAGAACAAGCAAGAATCTACTACAAGCTCAAAGCAATCCTCATCCCCATCTGCATCATACGGTTTAGTCAAGCATCAAAAGCCATTCAAGGCTTGTTTTGAGTGTGGAAAAGAAGGTCATATGGTGAAGAAATGTCCTCAAAGACTTGCTAAGGATGGTAAAGGCAAAACGAATTGCTTCTCCGGATGTAAGCCTACAAATAATGTTCCAGACGGTAAAGGCAACACGGGTTGCTTCTCTGGATCAGGAGGTAAAAAACACACATCTTTGAATGGTTGGATGAGAAACCCTCCATCCAAACCTTTTCATGTGAAGCCGGTTTCACATGAGTCAAAGATGAAAATGACCAAAGGTTCAAAACCAAATTTGTTTCCTTCCGGTCTTAAACAGAAAATGATTTCCAAATTTAATTCATTCAAATCCAAATTAATTGAACCGAAACGAATTTGGCAAATTAAAAGGAAGGATACAGAAATCTCCGATCTTTCCACAAATTATGTGCAGAAGCAGGTTACTTATATTGATGAAAAAGGAACTCCCAGGACTACGATGGCCTGGGTTCCCTTTCTAACTAATCTGTTTATAAGTGCAGGAACAATTCAGGAGGACTGTTAGTAATCCGGTTTACTGACAGGGATTGTTCCTAACTCAAATTTGAGGCGGAACAAACAGGTTAAGGTCATGGTATTATATCCACAATCTGGATTTTTATCTGCATTCTCACAGTTCTCACTTCACAGTCACTGCACATTTCTTAAGAATTCATTTCTTATCTTCATATCAGTGTAGTTTGGAAGACCTTCTTTGGTAAATTTCTATTTTTGTACAGTCTTAAAAATATTTAAAAAAACATAAAAAAATATTAACAAAAATTAAAAAAAATAGGTTTGCAAAAATAGAAATTTAGGGGGAGAGTATAGTAAATAAAAATAAAAAGAGAACTGAGAACTTGATTCGAGATGATTGAGAAATGATTGTATATCTTCTTGAAATGCTTGTTCTTGCATGACTTGCATTTTAAAATGAGAAATGATAGTAACTGATGCTGTTATCTGATTCGCATCTTAATTTTAATTGCAAATAATAGAAAAACAAACAGATTCTTTAATGATATGTTTGGTAGACTCAGCCTGAAGAATAAAGTAGACAGCAACATAATGATTTAAATTAAAATATATGCTTAAGGATCTCTGGATTTACGCAATCATTTTGGCCTGCACCAAAACCGAGTCCCGACAAAAATTGGATTGAGAATTGATCTTTCACCTGACATGATACAAATCATATAAGCTACATCTTTTATCCATGTTTGGTGTATTTATGTGTCTTGTGTTTGTGCTAATCTCCTCTGCTGTACGGAAGTACTGACCTGGAGTGATGATCTCCTTTGCTGTACGATAGTACTGACCTGGAGCTCTCATCGGCACATGATTAAATGGTCATCTCCTTTGTTATACGTGAGTATAGACCTGGAGCTCTCACCATTTTGATCTAAGTTGTGTCAAATCATCTAACGATGAATTCATCACAGAATACAATATTCTATTGATAATCACTTGCACACTAATGCACAAGCCTTGTTCCATAAAGATCGTAATAAAATTCAAGAAATCCTGAGGTTGGGTGAGGGTTTTTTTGCCAAATGATTGTGGGGTCCTACCATTCTAAAGTGCTTAATCGAACCTTAACAAATCATCTGATGCTTGTTGAAAAAGAAAGGGCATGGGTTTAAGTGGACAAACATATCAGCAATCGTTATTGATCTGTTTAAGAATTTCAAAATCTTTGAAAGACTGTGATTGGATTCAGTTATCAGTGTGATCTCATTGCTGGTCGATGATTAAATTCATCTTTGTGCTAAAGTTTATCTTGAGGATGTGATCTCATGATCGATTCAGTTCTCGGTAATTAAAAAAAATAATATACAAATATAAAAAAACAAATATATATATACATAAAATAAAATTAAAAAAATTATTATAATAAATTTCATTTCAATATTAATTTAGGTCTTCCATATTATGCTGTTACAATTTTATCATTTTCATGCATTTCATGGGAAATTACACACACAAACGAACACGGGTTTGCTTGTTTTCATAAACAGATAAACACGGGATTATTTGTTTTGTTGAAATGATCTAATTAGAAATGTCGAGATTATGTTTGAGAATGTGTTTCAGGTTTTTGCTACAAGAGATGGCCGATCATCACAAGAGCAATGAACCGGACCAGAGAACCTGTTCCTCAAATTTACAGAAGATACCGAGCTAGGAATCCTCCTCCTATATCTTCTGAAGCACTCAGAGATTCAAGAAAGCGGTCTTCGTTATAACTGAGAGGATGCACACGACAAGGGGGAACATGGAAAAAGGGGAAACTTGTGAGAAAAAGATCTTCAGCAACAAAATATGGGAAGCATCAGTGTAGGGGGGATATTGTTGGACCTCAACATTGAGACTGAAGCTTAGCAAATTGAAGATCAAGTTCAGTTGACTTATCGGTACTGATCACGATGAAAGACGTTGATAATAGTAGACTAAGGGGGAATATTATTGGGTCTGAAAGATAGTCTATATTATCAACACAGTCAAAGTCAACAAAGTCAACGTCAACGGTCAAAGTCAACGTAATAGTCAAACCCAACACGTTCGAGACGTGGAACCGAGGCAAGACGTTGAAGATTTAAATGACTAGGAGTTTTATTGTAATAAATATATTTTGTTTATGTTTTTAGTCATTTTTATGCTTAATATGTAATTTTGTTTTAATTAGCCTAAGTCTAGGGGGTTAAGTGCAATTAGTGAATATTAGTCTAGACTATAAATAGGTTAATTGTCATTAGTGTTGTTAAAATGGTTGAATGACCAAGAGATTGAGGGATTATTTGTAAACACATATTTTGCAATCTAATTGAAGATCAAAGGGGTTTTGATTGTGATTATCATATTTTGATCTAATTCTTCATGATTTGATTCAAGTTTGATTATCCTGGAGTTACACTATATACCATGCATAGGTATCAGTTTATTTATTTTTTATTCTACAAGGAATTACATTCCTTTCAATTATAAAAGAATAATCTTTTATAAATAATATGTTAATTAAAGCGAAAATGTATTTGATATAATAAAAAACAGTTACAACCTTTTAACAATGTATGAGATGGTCCTAAAATTATTTAGGGGACCTTCATAGGTCTAAACTTGCAAAATATTGCCTTTCTTAAAACACAAGTATTTTGCATTTCTTAAAACACAAGTATTTTAGCGTTTCTTAAAACACAAGTACTTTAGCATGATTAGCAGAAAAATATGATAATTTAATAAGTATTTTAGCATGATTAAAAAACATGATAATTTAAAAGTTTATAGCGTATAAATGATATGCTTTTATTTTAAACGACAATTTAGTAACTAGTCGTTTTTTGTTAAACTTTTACAGCATTTGTTGTAATTGTTGAAGTTTTTGTATTCAAGTTTCAAATTGTTAACCCTTAATATGACGTTAAACCATTAGAAGAAAATAATGTGTCTCACACCAGTTAAAACAATACATCAAATCTCATATCTCATAACGTCAAACCGTCAAAACAAAACATCAAATCTCATACGTTTCAAACTTCAACGCAGTCGAAGTACTTCAGTTTGAAGTTCAAACACCTTGATTTTAAGGTTCACCAACAGTCCAACACACTTAAATACCCAACTGTAACAACACTAATCAAGTGATTACATAAACAACAGTTTAAAGTGAAGTGATGCTGAGTCAATAACGGTCATCTTGACCACGTGTTTTTAATTGTTATGTGCTGAGTCATGAATGAGTCGAGTCTGTTCCCTGTTCGTAGGAATAGGAGCTGTTAGTTTCCAGTTTGTTATTGTTGATGTATGGCTATTTAAAGCCAGTCGAGTCCATGGAATAAAGCATCACATTTACGAGTTTATTCTATACTACTTGATTCCTTCAAGTGGTATCAGAGCTGAAGGTTGGTGATCCAAAAGCGTGAGAAAGAGGAAGATGGCAGAGAGCAGTTCATCACAAAGCTTCATCATCCCAAAGTTTGATGGCGACTATGACCATTGGAGCCTGGTCATGGAGAATTTGCTTAGATCAAAGGAGTACTGGAGTGCGATCGAAGTTGGCTTTGAAGAACCGAAGCAAGGAGAAGAACTTCCTGCACCCAGGAAGAAAGAGATAGATGAGATGAGACTTATCGACTTGAAAGCCCGGAACTACCTGTTCTATTCAATCGATAAGAACATCATCAAAACTATCACTCAAAAGACGTCGGCTAAGCAATTGTGGGATGCTATGAAGATCAAGTATCAAGGAAATGATAGAGTCAAGCGAGCCCAACTACAAAGACTCAGGAGAGATTTCGAGATGTTGGAGATGAAGAATGGAGAAACTATAACCGAATACTTCGGTAGAGTTATGACGGTATCGAATGAGATGAGGAACTCTGGAGAAGAAATGACAGATGTAAAGATTGTGGAGAAAATCCTTCGGACTTTGACCTCAAACTACAACTTTGTAGTTTGTTCGATTGAGGAGTCCAAGGATCTGGACAAGTTTCTGTTGATGAACTACAAAGCTCACTATTAGTTCATGAGCAGAAACTTCAACGCAAAGATGGAGAGGAGCATGCCATGAAGGTCGACGAAACCAGCCCCGGGCGTGGACGAGGAAGAGCACGAAACTCTTTTCCAAGAGGAAGAGGCCGTGGTCGATCAAGAGGACGAGGAATGTTCGATAAGTCCACTGTGGAATGTTACAAATGTCAACAAATGGGGCATTTCCAATATGAATGTCCGTAATGGGATAAAGGAGCAAACTATGCGGAGTTCGATGAGAACGAAGAATTGGTGCTGATGGCATTTGCACAGAAAGAAACGACTGAAAATAAAGGATTTTGGTTCCTTGATTCAGCTTGTTCAAACCATATGACAAGCATGAAGTCTTGGTTCATTCGAATGGATGAAAACATCAAGCACTCGGTGAAGCTTGGAAATGGAGTAAGGCTTGACGTGAAGGGAATAGGAGATATCAAGATTGAGGTTGAAGGGATCACTCAAACAATTACTAATGTCTATTATGTTCCTCAACTGACCTCTAATTTAATTAGTATCGGCCAATTACAAGAAAAGAAAGTAAAGGTGATAATTGAAAATGGAGAATGTAGTATATATCATCCAGCGAAAGGGCTGATAATGAGATCAAAGATGACGAAAAACAGGATGTTCATCATACATGGCAACATGAAAAATGGTACATCCCAGTGTATGCAAGTAAGTGAAGACAATGATACAAGTTTATGGCATCAAAGATGGGCTCATGTGAACCACAAAGCAATTCGAACCATGCAATACAACAACATGGTTACGGGGCTGCCACCGGTGTGTGGAAAAATTATGATTTGCGAGACGTGCAATATTGGGAAACAAAACAGAGAACCTATTCCAAAGAAAGCCAAGTGGAGGTCGTGCGAGAGATTGGAGCTAGTTCATACGGACTTGTGCGGACCAATCACTCCATCCTCTCAAAGTGGCAAAAGGTATGTCTTAGTATTCATAGACGATTATACAAGAAAGACATGGGTGTATTTTCTAGAACACAAAAGTGAAAGTTTTGATAAGTTTCAAAAATTTAAGGCTTTAGTTGAAACTGAAACAGGATCTAAAATCAAAACTTTACGAAGTGATAGAGGGGGGGAATTTACATCACATATCTTTAATGAATTTTGTGAAAAGAAAGGCATCAAAAGACAACTAACTGCAGCTTACACCCCACAACAAAATGGGGTGGCCGAGAGACGTAATCGTACCATAATGAACATGGTAAGATGCATGTTAGTTGACAAAAATGTACCTAAACAATTCTGGCCCGAGGCTGTCAACTGGGCGTGTCATGTCTTGAACAGGTGCATGAGCCGTTCCTTGGATAATAAAGTTCCAGAGGAGATGTGGTCTGGACATAAACCAAATGTGGACTACTTTCGAGTATTCGGGTGTATCGGTCATGTACACATACCAGCTCAAGTCAGAACTAAGCTTGATCCACGTAGCCACAAATGTGTGCTGTTTGGAATAAGCACAGGATCGAAAGCTTACCGGTTATATGATCCCATACATAAAAAGATAGTTATCAGCAGAGACATCATCTTCGAAGAAAGAAAGGCATGGGATTGGGGAAAGGAATCAACTCAAGAATTGGTGATCGATGAAGACAAGTTACCGGGTATAGAGATTACAGAAGGAAGTGAAGAGGAGGAAGTAGTACCAAGCAATACACAATCACTTCCGGTCCAGGCGGAACCAGCAAGTGATCCCATGCAAACAATATCAAATGATCAAGACCAGAATGAGCACGAAGAGAGCCCGAACCAAGCTGAAGAAGTAAGCCGAGAACACCAAGGGAACAACTCACAAAACCCAAGCACTGCTGAACCAACCACTCGCAGCCGAAGGAAGCCAGTATGGATGAGTGATTATAGCTGTGAAGCAAGAATATCCGAGGATGAAGAAGAAGTAGGATTCGCGATGTATAGTTCCTTGGGTGACCCGACGACTTACGAAGAGGCTAGTCAAGATGCAAAGTGGGTGAAGGCTATGGAAGAAGAGATCAACTCAATAGAGCGCAACAACACATGGGAATTGGTTAATGCTCCTGCAGAAATCACTCCTATTGGAGTGAAATGGTTATATAAAACTAAGCTGAACGAAGAAGGAAAGATAGACAAGTTCAAAGCAAGATTGGTGGTGAAAGGTTACTCACAACAAAAGGGGATAGACTATGGGGAAGTGTTTGCTCCGGTGGCTAGATGGGATACAATTCGCACATTGTTGGCAATATCGGCTCAAAGAAATTGGAAAGTGTTTCAATTAGATGTAAAAAGCGCATTCTTGAATGAAGAATTGAAAGAAACGGTGTATGTGCAGCAGCCAATGGGTTTCATTAGAGAAGGAGAAGAAGCAAAAGTATATAGGTTGAAGAGAGCCTTGTACGGATTGAAACAAGCTCCCCGAGCTTGGTTTCATCGTATAGAAAGATATTTTAAGAAAGAAGGATTCAAACAAAGTCAATTTGATCACACACTGTTTGTGAAGAAGGTGTGGAATAACATCATAGTCATCAGCTTATATGTAGATGACTTAATATTTGCAGGAAACAATGAGGTGTTATGTGATCAATTCAAGAAGTCCATGCAACAAGAATTCGAGATGACGGATATGGGGTTGATGAAGTATTTCCTTGGAGTTGAAGTGCAGCAAACTGCGATTGGGATTCACATGTATCAAAGAAAGTACACGAAAGAAATACTGGAGCGTTTTGGCATGTGGGAAAGCAAGCCGGTGAATAATCCAATTGTTCCAGGAACCAGTCTAACCAAGTCAGGTGTAGGGGAGGATATAGATGCCACAATGTATAAACAATTGATTGGGAGCCTCATGTATGTAACTGTTACTAGACCTGATTTAACTTATGTCGTATCCTTACTATCGAGGTATATGGCTAAGCCTAAATCGGATCACTTGCAAGCTGCAAAAGGAGTGTTGAGGTACTTAAAAGATACTTATAATTATGGTCTCTTTTATGAAAGGCGATCTAACATGAAGCTCAAGGTGTATACGGATAGTGATTATGCAAGAGATGTGGAGGACAGGAAATGTACATCTGGATATGTGTGTTTGTTCAGCGGGGCAGCCATCTGTTGGTGTTCTAAAAAGCAAGAGATAGTTACCTTATCTTCAACTGAAGCGGAGTATGTGGCAGCTACAGCATGTGCTTGCCATTGTAAATGGTTAAAGGGACTTATGGAGGATATGGGTGAAGTTCAACAAGGAGCTATTGAAGTGTTATGTGATAAAACTTCTACAATTAAATTATCTGTTAATCCTGTGATGCACAGACGCACTAAACATATTGATGTTCGATTTCATTATTTAAGAGAGTTGGTGAATCAAGAGGAAATCAAGCTGGTGTTTTGTAGAACTGAAGATCAAGCAGCAGATATTATGACGAAGCCAATCAAATTAGAAAGCTTCATCAAGTTGAGACAAATGCTCGGAGTTGCTGAGATAAACTGAACCAGTTCAGTTTAGGGGAGGAATTGAAGTGATGCTGAGTCAATAACGGTCATCTTGACCACGTGTTTTTAATTGTTATGTGCTGAGTCATGAATGAGTCGAGTCTGTTCCCTGTTCGTAGGAATAGGAGCTGTTAGTTTCCAGTTTGTTATTATTGATGTATGGCTATTTAAAGCCAGTCGAGTCCATGGAATAAAGCATCACATTTACGAGTTTATTCTATACTACTTGATTCCTTCATAAAGAACATGGTTAACAACTAATAAAACACAAAACCACCAACTGTTCTTGTAACTTTATACATCTACCAACTTCAAACTAAACATATAACTTCCGATCATATCACAACCTACAAATCCGCCATTGTCGTCATCTTCCTACATTCAATCAAACCTTCAACAAAAGCACCCACAATCTGCCTCTGCGACTCGAGCATCACCCGATTTCGATTCATCTCAGTCTCCATTCTCATCTGTTCAATCTCCATAGCCATATCTATCTTCATCTTCTCCACCTTCATAAACCCTTCTCCCAACAGCTTAATCGACGACACCATATCAGCTATCCCACCATTGTTCTTCTTCTTTCTCTTCAATTTCTTCCCATTTTGAACCGAATTGTGCTCATTTCGCCGTTTCCCCCTTGGAAATCTTGTGCTTTTAGGGATTTTGACCCACATTTCACCATTATTGTTGTCTTCATCGTCACGAACGATCTTGCTGAATTTCGTTGGATTGATCGAGGGTTTGATGTTCATCCCACCTCTAATCGAAGTTCTTTGTGGTTTTTTGTGGTTGTTTGAATCTCTACCCTTGTATGAAGTCGAAATCAAGGGTTTTTCAATTGGGGTTTCTTGTAATCGTTCTTCAAAATCGTCATCTTGATTCGAATTGTAACGATTTGAAGCCTTATTGAAATTAGGGCCTGCTTTCGTCCTATTTTTGGTGGAATTTGGGGCTAAAGCTGCAGAATTCGAACCGTTAAAGGTTTGACCCGAACTCCATGACCCGGGTTCGAATCGGGTTCGGCGTTGGACCCGTTTTCCACAGCTTCCATCGCTTCGTAGTAAAACCAGGTGGAGATGAAGCGTTCGCCGGAGAAGGCGGTGGCGCGTTGCTTCTCGACACGGTGGCGTTGGCGGAGCTTCTCCATCTTGTGGCGGCACTGCGCGGCGGTCTTCGGCGGAGCGACGTCGGGGCAGGCGGCGGTGACTTTCTCCGCCACCGCATCCCAATCGGCGGTGCGGAGGAACGCACGGCGGAGCTCGTACCACCGCTCACGGTAAGCTCCGATCAGCACTAGAGCCTCGTCACGTGTCCAGCACGGCGGTGGAAAACTCCGTTTTGGCTTTGGTCCTCCGGCGGAAGACATAGGTGGTGATGGTGGTGATATTGAGCAACGGCGGTTGGTGGTGAATCTCCGCTACCGTCGGTGGTGATTTGCGGTGGCGATATGGTGGTGGTGGTGGTGTGGGTGGTGGGGTGAATAAATGGGGGATAGGGGGACGGTGGGTGATAATGACGATGGGGTTAAGGTGAGTGGGTGAAGCTAGAGTGCGCCGGTGGGTGACGTACAGCTTCACTCGGGTCACCGATAGTCACCGCCCCACCAGCAAATGATCAAAACCCATATGGGATTATGGGCTATGGCTCGTAAAATAATGGGCAACGGTGGTTGTGGGTGCGCCATGGGTGTGAACCATGGTGGTTATATAATAACTTGACTTTTGAATTTACATTGTAGTATAGGATGTTGATTTTGTTAAAAAGATAAAAGGCTTTAAGACTTGAAAGAGGGAAACAAATCAAGTTCCTATTGTGAATATAATTGGTTGCATCAAGTGGTAACGAAATAAGACTTTATTATCCTAAGAGTAAATCGACAATTTGAGTAAACTGTCATTCGATTTGATACAATTTACTCTTACAGGAAATTAGGTGATACATGACAAAATTTCACGTGTGGCTTACTAACATCAGTTTAACGTAGCGGAGTTTTGTACGTCCTTTGTGACAACCCTGTCACATTGAACACCGCCTCCTATTGTGTGATAGGGCCGTAGTAGGTGTTCTTGTGAGGCAAATCATAAACGTGAGACATACAAAATGGTCTTCCCGATAATAATAAAGTAAGGTATTTTTAGGTGGGTGATGGTGTGTGTGTGTGTGTGTGTGGGGGGGGGGGAGGGTATAATTGTTTGGGTCTTTTTACTTTTACTTTTAACGTATATGTCAATAATTGTTCACATAATTTAAAATTTTAAGTTATATACTTATATGCATAAGGGGACCCTCATAAGGATATACTAGTTATTTTATCTAAACATAGTAAAGATTTACGTCTATTAGTGCTAAACCTCAAACTAAAAAAATAAACAAAAACGGATAACCCAAACATGCAACTTTTCAAAATTAATATCCGATATGTCATGGGCGGACCTATGTGAAGCCGAGGGGTAGCCTCCGCTACCCCTCAACTTTTTACGGGTAGTGTAAAAAGAAAAAATATGGTTTTATGTAAAATAAAAAATAAAAATAAGGTTTTACGTTACCCATGAGAAAATATTAAGTTACCCCTAAATTTTTTTAAGCTCAACACTTCATAGAAAGTTTTAAAGTTTATAAAACATGTAACGCATTAAACAAAAGCCATCCATCGAAGATAAAACTAATTAGCCTAAATAATCATAACCCAATCAAAGATAAAACTTAAAATAAACTAAATTAAACAAAAGTCATCCATCGCCCCATAACCCCATCGACCCTTCGTCCCTTCCCACAAGCTACAGCCAGTCAGCCACCATCCACCCACACCGCCGATCACCCCACGTCCCCACCTCCGACCGCCAAGCTAACCACCACCAAACTGCCGCCTGCTACGGCGATCGTTGCCACCACCCACATGTGATCTTTCATTAATTCACCGCCCACTACAAGCTAACATTTCTAGTTTTTTTTCTCTATTACAATATGAAATTAAAGATTTAGGGTTTATGTTGTTTAATTTCTAATATTTAAGTGTTATTTGTTATAAAAATTAATGATTATTTGGTTTAATTTCTATATTTAGTGTTTATGCGATTTGGTATATGAAGTAGGGATTTGAAAGATGAATTAGAGGTTTGATATTGAAATTAGGTATTTGAATTGTATTATTTTTAAATGAAATTTATTTGTTATAAAATTAGGGATTTGAAATATGAACAAACAAGTATTTATTGAAAAAAATTTCATAATTAAGAAAAATTCAAAAGTATGATATTGGTTCTAATAATAATTATGATATTGGATCAACAACTTCTTTGAGTTCAATTCCTTCGAGTTCAATCTTCGAGTTCAATTCCCTCGACCTTAAATGGATTTGATTTGAATAATCTTCCTTCAAACCCCTTTATTAATATAAATGTACGGTAAAAAAATTTACGTTACCCCTGAACTTTACTTCTAGATTCGCCACTGCGATATGTTATTTTGCCAAAACAATAAGAATTGGTTGCTATAAAACTTGAAACCGGTTGCTTGTTTTTTTAACCACAAGCCAAACTTGCTTCTTTGATCATAAAGATAAAAAATTTATGGATCGAAGTGTGTTGGATGAAAATTTCAAAAAACAGAGATTAGCATTACCTTTATCCAAATCGACTTCTACATAATCAAGCTCAATCTCAAATTCAGAAATCTTTCATCAAACATGATTTTCCCAATCCCGTATGATTATGATTATCGGTTTGTCATTGCATTACTCAAAGAATTCGACGATTCGATTATGCGCTTTCTTTTCTTGAAAATACCTAATTCTACTACCATTGATTTTTTCATTCAACTCTCAACACTCTATTTTTCAGATTTTGCTTATAACACAGAAAGAAACAACCCAAGCCCAACTGTATTTAGTGGTTGGCCCATTGGGCCTCACTTTTTCTGTTTTCTGCTTATACTCTCTAACTTTGCTTTACATATATACGAAACCTAATATCCAAGCTAGGGTTTTCTTTACAGATCGAAAGATAGGGTTTGTCTCGCAGCCGGCAACATCAATCACCTGATCGGAGCTCGGAACCCTAACAATGGCCGTTGGGTACTCAATCTCTCGATTGCATTCGATCGATTTCACTTGCACGTGTATACATTTGATACGTATCTAACTTTTGTGTGTGTTTGTTTTTGATGAACAGGAAGAACAAGCGAATTTCCAAGGGAAAGAAGGGAGGGAAGAAGAAGGCGTGAGTTTAATATATGAAATTCGACATTGTTTATCGTTACTGGACCTTTTGTGTTGAAATATTTGGATTTTGGAGATATTTGTTAGTGATTTGATTTGATGTTATTGATTACAGAGCTGATCCGTTTTCCAAGAAGGATTGGTACGATATCAAAGCTCCATCACTATTCAACACCAGAAACGTTGGCAAAACACTTGTCACTCGGACTCAGGGTACTAAGGTAAGCTTGAGTTTATATATATTGCTGTATCACGTGTTTTTCTGCTTTTGATTTTACTACCTGTTGCTGTGATATGTATGTAATTGGGATTAACATTGATATATAACTGATCGAAGCTACTTTATGTTGATTTTGATGTATTGTTAGTTGTAGCTTGCTATTTGTAATGTCATGTAGTTCGTAATGTCTATGATTAGAAATTGATAGCAAAATGTTATGTTTTTTTTATATCAGATTGCTTCAGAGGGATTGAAACATCGTGTGTTGAGGTGTCATTGGCTGACCTTCAAAATGATGAGGATCATTCCTACAGAAAGATCCGCCTGAGAGCTGAAGACATTCAAGGAAAGAATGTTTTGACTAATTTTGGGTATGATACGATTTTACACTATATATACTGTTTTTTCTATATATAATGGACTGTGTTTTAATGTTAAAGTTTATGTCTTTTATTTGTAGGGTATGGATTTCACCACAGATAAGCTGAGGTCGCTTGTGAAGAAGTGGCAGTCTTTGATCGAAGCACATGTTGATGTCAAGACAACTGACAACTACACCTTGAGAATGTTTTGCATCGGGTTCACCAAGAAGCGTGCCAATCAGGTGAAACGTACCTGCTATGCACAATCTAGTCAAATCAAACAGGTATGAAACTTGTCTGAGGCTTTTATTCGACAATTATAGTTGTAGTGTTTTAGTAATACTGATGTTTTTATTCCTACTTTTTGTGTGTTTTATGTTATAACAGATTCGTAGGAAGATGAGAGAGATCATGGTGACCCAAGCCCAATCTTGTGATTTGAAGGAGTTGGTTCAAAAGTTCATTCCTGAATCAATTGGTAGAGATATTGAGAAGGCGACATCAAGCATCTACCCATTGCAGAACGTGTTCATCCGCAAAGTCAAGATCTTGAAGGCACCCAAATTTGACATTGGGAAATTGATGGAGGTAAAATGCTGATTTTTTTTAACATTTAGTTATTATGGTTGTTTATACTGATATGAAATATTGTTTCTGTATTTTTTTTTCCCAATATGTAGGTTCATGGAGATTACTCTGAAGACGTAGGTGTGAAGGTCGAAAGACCTGCTGACGAGGCAATTCCTGAAGCAACTGAAGTTATTGGTGCCTGAGCAAGAGTTAAATGCTTCTTTTTCATCATTTTCTTCCATTAATTTCTGAACATGATTTCCTTCTATAGAAATTATCGTCAATATTATTGCTTGAACACTTCCATGAAATTTTTGTAGAAGACTACCAGATTTTAAGCGAACTTTGTCATGGTTTGACATTCTTTATCATTGAGAAGTTCTTTGTTTTGAGTTGAGCTTTTGTTTACGTGTGTTATGTTAGATTGTCATGTTTCTAACTATCAATATCGCTGCTGGAATTGTTTGTCTTTCCTAATAAGCCGAGTTTTTTTTAATGTTTATTAATGTATCGTTTGGCTTTTCACTTTTCTTGATGTGAGGCGGGGTGGATCCTGGAAAAAGTTGGTGAAAACCTGGCTCAGTGTGTCTAAACTACCCCCGGGTTTTGCCAACCTGAATCATATTTTACTGGTACTTTCTGGTTGAGTTTGTGGGCATGTGAATTTGGGAAACGAGGGTAAATGGGACGATAACCTTAAAACTAAGAAAAATTTAGCAAAATGAAAAAGTTGACTTAACACTGATATGTCATACAGGAAAATGAAATGCCTCTTTCCTTAAGGGTATTTGTTCTTGGTGTGAGGTGTGTCACTTATGCTACTCATGAAAGTGAACACCGCCCTCTCGGGCTGGTCTTTGTTGGCAAGAGGTGGACGACGGGTGTGAATGTGCGAGGCTTTCATTGTTCTAATCTTTCATTTCACCACAAACAATTGACCAATCATATTTCAACACATCTTTTTTTATTCAAATTTTATTTAAAAGACGAGTGACTAATTCACTATGCATTTTAGCAAGTCATGGGATGAAACTATGATTGCTTATGTAGCTTTCTTTTTTCTCATACCCACTAATCTTGATAGCCTATTTGGGATTGAAAAATTGCGTTAATTAGTTCTTTTTAGTTTGCTATTAGATAATTGATTGAACGTGGGGAATTTAATGTCTCCCTTTCGTTTTCTTCATGTATCCTTATAATATTTGTTATTTTATTAGAACTCAGAATGTTGTTTGATAAGTTATAGCTTGATTGTTAACTTAGAGCTAATTAGGTATACAAAAAAAGTGTAACAAATTAGTTGTTATGATGACTAGGTAAAAGATAGTGAAACAAAAAAAAGTTTTGTGATCAACTAGTGAAAAAAGTTATAGGTCTACCACAGTTGTTCCACACACAAAACTAGATACAACTATGCATGATGTACGAATTAAATAGTTTTTACGTGACCTAACTAAATCACGATAAGTTAAATGACAATTTTTTTGATTCTCTTAATTTTATACTCATCAAATTAAGCAACCAAATTATTTATTGAAAGTTTAGGTGTAAACTGAAACCGGACCACATGCTTAATAGCTGTTACATATTTTTTAATTTGACTTAAATAGAAAGTCATAGTGTGACAAGTCAAATAGTCAATGCACTATTCATGGAGTACATCAAGTCGCCAATCAACTATTCATGGAGTAGTTACACCTACAAAAATTGAAATACAAACGAAGAATGCATAATATAATTCCCAATAATCTACTTATACTTTATTAAAAAAAAAATTTTGGTAGTACATATTACTTACTTTAATTAAGAGCAGTGGAAAATGATATGGTTGCTGAAGCCATAAAGGTATAAGAATTCATAACTTTAAACTATTCATATACCCACAATCGCATCACGTCAATTGTTACATTATACTCGCACTCGTCTATTCAGAAGAGTATTCTTTCTTTTAACACTACATCTTTTTTCAAATACACTTTTTAAAATCATTTACAAAATATACATTTTATTCGTTGTGCAAGTTGAGATCAAACTCACAACCATCTCATAAATGTTTGAACTAAATCTAGAATTTTTTAAATTTAACGATCAAACTTGCAATATGATTAAACAGGAGGACTATCTGTGCAAAACTTTTTATTATACCATATAAATCTAGCATTCTTAGTGTAGTATGTGTTGTTTTGATGATTTGTAGAAGTACACGTTATTCGGGTCTATAATCGGAAGCTTAGATCCGCGCCCCACTTTATATGTCTCTTATTTGCCTCACCGACGTGTCTAGAAGCTGAATAAGTTGTTGATGTGATAATAAAGTCTCCTAATTAGGTTCTAAATGATTCACAAGTTTCAAACTCAAAAATTATATGTCAATTACATATCTTTTGCACATGAATATCTTACACCAAATGCACTCTGCACAAACTAGGCACAATATAAGAAATAAACAGTTGATCTTTGAATACAACATGAAACTTAACATTAACAACCCAGAACACATCTTTAAAAGCACAAATCATAGTATTACAAATCCTCAAACTTGACCCACATAATCTCCGCTCGATTCATCCTCGTCTTCTGAAGCAATCTCATCATTGTCGGGATCTAGTGACCTGTCACCAATGGCAGTTTTTCCATGTTTGGTGGACCCTTCCCCAAGAGTTTTAGCCTCTTGAATAATCAGATTGATCTCATAAACACTTTGAAGTTCTTGATCGCGACTTGTGTTCTCATAATTCGTTTTCTCGCCTTCCACAAGCTCCTTCGGCATGTTTTTCTTAAACCATGGATGTTTCTTGATTTCTGCCATGGTGATCCTCTTCACAAAGAATTTTATAACTTCAGTTTCATAGATTTTTCTTTATATAATGGTGTACTAATGTGATATTCTAGTTGGTCGAAGTCAAAACACCACACTGAGGTGACAAAAACAATTAAGATAGTGTTTGGTTTGCAGTTGGGAATCACTTGGGTATTGGTTTAATAGCATGAGGGAATGAGTCTAATAAAAGATGCCAAAAATCCATTAGAGTAATACCCTTTAACCAAACAATCGTAATGATTAAAGACTTGAATAAAAGAAGTTGTTATTTTAGTTGTCCATTTATTTTGAAACAAAGGGACATGTTAGCGCTATATAACGTGATTTATGATGTAAATTGCGTTTATGTGGTGGGACCAGCTTAAGTTTGCAACAGTCCCGCCACCTTTATTAGAAAGAAGTGTTACCTTGGACGGGTTGGCAACAAAGATATGAGAAAGGAGGTGTCTACAATCTTTGGAAACACGCACGTAATCAGGTATCGAGTATTGAACGCTCATGATTCTCTGCATATTACAGAAACAACCAATTGTTATATACTTATATGGTCAAACAAACTAATTTTGAAACATTGTTTAAGTTTTAGTGAAATATATGATGCTGCTGTTAACTTTGAATCAAATAAAACTAATTATGAAACGTTGGTGGTAGTTATGTCATATTGTCATCAGATCCATATCAATTCAGAGTCAAGAAATGCAGGTTTTGACTTTTGACCATCAAGTCAATATACATCTCTGTACTTCTAGGAGCAAATATACTATAACCAAATACTTTGTTGACATATCTTACCCCAATAGTCTTACGAAAATTTCGAGGTTCTCTGGGATCCTCAAAAGGGTAAGCTCCTACAAGCATAACATAAAGAGTCACCCCACAAGACCAAACATCCGCAATCTAGCACAAAAAAGACAATCAGGAAAACTTAAGCATTAAGGGAGCGTTTGGTTGGAAGGAATGGAATGAAATGAAATGAAATTGAGAAACTAGTATAATTTTCAAGTAAAATTATGTTTGAGTGAGTAATGAAATGTAAAACCCAAGGGAATGTTTCACCTCAAATTCCTTTGTTTGTGGGATTTCAAATTCCCTCTCTAGGTGGAAGGATTTTGAATCCCACATCCAAGGGAATTTGAGGTGAAACATTCCATTGGGTTTTACATTTTATTACCCACTCAAACATAATTTTACTTGAAAAATATACTAGTTTCTCAATTCCATTCCATTCCATTCCATTCCTTCCAACCAAACGCTCCATAAAAGAAATTGTTAAAAGTTGAAAGTCACTTAAGTGTATTATAATGCATTAAACATCCCAAAGCATCTCAATTATATTATTACTGAGACTACAAACTTGTTATCATCATATTTGTCACACTAATGACTTTTAGCGTTTTCAATAAGTTTGGATTAAATGTGTTTTGGTCAACTAAATGTGACCCATACCCATGACCCAACCGCCGAATCCATCTGACCCAACCGCCGAATCCATCTGACCCACTGATTGTGCCACCACGTACACAAGAACCAAAAACTTTAATTACAAGATGCAAAAAGTACCTTGCCATCATACTTCTTACAAGATAGAACCTCAGGAGCAATGTATGCTGGTGTTCCCACTGTTGATTTTGGTTGAGAATGCAATAAGCCAGACTGAAAACATGGCAAAAAAGTGCATGATAAAGAAGTAATAACTTTGCATCAGAAGATAGATAAATTGTCCTAATTGAAAAAAGGGTAATCCTAAACCTTTGAATAACCAAAATCACAAATCTTGACCCGTGGGGTTCGGCTTCCATCTAAGAGAGTGTTCTCGAGTTTCAGATCTCTGTGACAAATTTCCTTAATTTCAAAAGAAACACTTATTATGAAGCAGACACAACACAAGAAGCACAAAATTTTTAACATTAATTAGATTGCAAAAGAAACAATTTTTACCATTGAATGACAGTAGCTGACACCGGATATAAGTTGTTGGAAGAAAAACCGAGCCTGCTCTCACAAACATCATTTATAAGTGTTAGTTTTTCAGGGTTCCATTTGTACAAAGAGAGAGAGTGATGAAGTGTATGGACCTCATCTTCACTGAATCTGCCAGCACTGCAAATCTTGACAAAGAGTTCACCACCAGCTGCATATTCCATCACTATAGCCAGATGTGTTGGAGTTAACAAGACCTGCACACGATTTGCTTACTTAAAATAAGGTCCCATATACCATAAACTACACATACGTGCAAAATTTATGTTTGCGGGTTATCTCTAAAAATAAAAAAGGTGGAAACTTTTACACATTAAACCGTTGTTAAAACATAGTTTTGTAATTAGATTAAATACTGATTCATCTACGGTTTGTATCTGTGCAAACTACCTACCAATATCATTGTTCTGTCATAATAAGTAGTGGAAAGTTATTTCTTTATGGTCTCTGATAAACAAAATGATGGAAAAGTTTCTAACACAAACCGTTGTTAAGGCATAGTTTTGTATAAAGATTGGATTTTTATTTTATCTTTGGATAATATTCTTGCAAAGTGCTTGCCAATAACATTTTTCTGTCATTATAAATGAGTGGAAAATTATGGGTAGAAGCTCAAATTTACCTCCTTGAATCTAATAATGTTTGGATGCCTAAGTGATCTGTGATTAATGATTTCCCTCTGAACATTTTCATCAATCTGAAACAAGATTCAAGAACACGCACTTACAGACTGCATCATCTATAACAGAAAGTTAGAAAATTACTTATATGGCCCTTATCATCACTACACTATGGGATTTAAACTAATCAAACAAACTATACTCAAAACACAACATAATGTACCCATTTAAATGCTAAATGATTCACCAAATTGGCTCAATAAATCGAATAATACACCTTTGTTCCTCTTTCAATGTATTTGACTGCAAGCAACTCCTTAGTCTTCTTATCTCTAACCAGCCTTGCCACTCCAAAATTACCGGCACCAAGATCTTTCAATGGCTCATATTTATCCTCCATTCTACAAGATAACATACCAATGCAAATCGATCTTTTAGCGTAAAACCCACAAAAACAAGAAAATCAAGCAATTCCCATGTCAAAAAAGACTCACAAGAATTTGAGTTCAGAAGTGAAAGATTTATAAGGGAATTGAATAAAGAACTTGTTTGTATTCAAGATTTGATTTAAGAAAAAATCTTTAAATTGCTGAAGTAAAGAAGATGCACGTATGTATGAATATGAACAAGAATGGTAGGGCAGTTCTGCATTTAAAGAGGGAGGTGCCCTTAAGGCGCTGGCAAATGGCAAGTGGCGATTGAAGATGTTGCATATATGCTTTGAATACATTAGAACTTAAAGTGGGTCCTGTGTGGAAACATCCTTCTTGGGATTTTTCTGTTAATTTTGTCTTTACCCAAGCTTGGAGTGTGTAAATATTTAGTTGTCATATCAGTTGATTGAGATGGTAGGTGTCTTCTTTCTGTAACTTAAAAGTTTAAATCTTGTAAAATAAGATATTGTTAGTTGATAGTAGTAGATTAGAAGTTCTTGAAAAATATAAGAATTTATATATATTATTTGTGTATTAGTTATGTTGTTTGGCTCATGTCGGTGAGCCCATGCAGCGTTTTTATGCACATTTAACCTTTTAACCGTTCTGTTTGAGCGGCATGTGTGGGTATCTCAGAATAGAAGGATGAGAGTTGGGTGAGACATTATTGAGTTTAAACAATTTCTTTTGATTTTAGTTTTTTAGTATTCTTAAATTGTAAAAAACATTTTTGTTAATAAATTTTAGATTTTAAAATCGAAAATACAATCAATTATATTTAAAAGCTACAAATTAACATCCAAATTTCAGATTTTAAAGGATAAAAAAGCAATTTTAAATTTTCAGTTTTATACGATTATACTCAAAAGATGCGATCAAACACTCATGATATGATAAATATCATGACATGATAAATATAAAGATGTTTGTAAATGATTGATGGTAATTAAAAATATATGATTTGAATGGTGGTTAGATTTCTATTGTGTAAACTAGTTAGGGATATATTTGAGTGTATTTAGCATCTCTAAATAGGAGAGATTTTATATAGACTAATGATTTAAAAGTTGAGAATATTTCATACTAGCAGCCTGTGTTAATTGGGTCGAATCTACGTTACTATTATAACCTTTAGGTTTAATAAACAACTTTTTGTTTCATTAATTATATAAAAGTATCATATGTCCTTAGGATCCTGATGTTAGAGACTAAAGTAGATATAGTTGTTTACAAAACCATATATTAAGTGTGTTTTTCTAAAACCTAATAAGATCAAATGACTTCTAACTACTTATTATATTTACTATAAACTGAATAAATATTAAGATTAGATGAATGAAAATCACAATAATATATGATATGCGATCAAGTTTTAAAATGTCACATTGGTTAAAACAAGCCAAGTAATACCATGTATCTATTATGGATGCAAATGTTGCTAAAAATTTCATAAAACCTTGTAGCTAGTCATGTGAAGTTCTTATAACTTTTGCGTTGGAATTGGAGTTTCAACGGTAAATAACTTGTTATATTGTAATATGGGATTTTCTATGATCAAACTAGTATGATGAATAATTATATGCTTTATATGATGCAAACACGTGTGTAGTATGTATAAAAAAAGGACAATAGAATGTAGATTAAGATATCACTAGAAGAGAAGATTACATTTTTATAAAATAGTGCAACTCACTAGTTGAACTAAAATCTTAAATAAGAGGCTTAAAACGGGTGTTACGTCATCAACTAGCAATTATACATTGTATCAGATTACATATACGAATTGACCACGTAAGAATAATCATTAAATCTATTTTTTTAAGGTTACGATTATATAGATTAAAATGAATTAAACATGTAATATTACTCTTAAGGAATATTGTTAAAGAGTTAAGCCCCACAAACGTCGTTGATAGGTGAGGCTAACGCATCTAGGTGGCAACTAGCACGTTAAGTTGAATGCATCTCCATTGTGGTGGTGCCACGTATATGAACGTTGATTAACAATATAAATTTGTGTTTATTTAACCTTTGTGTGTCATAAGTTTAGTTTGTTGTGTTGTCATTTTTTAATAAGTATTGTAATTTTAAATTATTATATCCTTATTATGTAGTTTACTGTTTATAATTAACTTATTTATGTCGTTTAAATTGATACATAAACGATAAAGTAATTTAAAAGAGATGAATAAAGTTAACGTTATATGAAGATCATATAGAAAATTTAGGATGTTGACATGAGAGTGTTTTAAACCAACAGGAGTTTCAACAATCTGATTAGTGTACAAATTATCTTTTCTTCTTTCACGTCAATCTGTCTAACTTATCCATTCTATTTATCGCTATCATAAAAAAATTTTTTGTCACAACCATTAAATAGTGAACTTCATGTTCATTAGAATGTCTTAGGTTCGACTTTCATTTGGGCTTAAAATATTTTAAGACATATAGTTTATCCGTTGTGGGTGCGGTCCCGAGTAGAAAACAAATAAATGATACCGATTAAGATAACACATATCCTCTATAACAGAATCATCCGTTTACTGTTAAAAATATATTTGTATTAGTTAAGTGTCAGTTATACATTATAATAATCGATATTATAACTTAAACAATTAAATTCATATTTAACATGATCACTATTTATTGTCTAGAGTATGAATGAATAAAAAACGTGTCGATTTATGATGACTCCTTATACTTTTTTGACTTGAGAGATATATGAATGGTCCACGGATCACGATCAATATTTTATGCCGATTGATCTTTTTATCACACAAAGCCCACTTTAGTTTGTACAACTTTCACCAACATCAAACCGGTAAATCATATCAAACCGTAACTTATTGGTGATAATAATTTATACTGATAATTTTGATACTTATGATTTCTCTTCTTTGATAAAACCATAAAACAATCCCACTCATGACAGTTTTGTGAACACCGTGCTTCGTGATAATAAAAAAACAGACTTCTTTTATTCATAATTTGGTTGTGTTATCTTGTAAGTTTGAAGTCGAAATTTGTAAAATGCTGAGCCAAATTTGGTTAGGGCAACAAAAGCCTTGTTAGTCATACCGAAACCGACTTAAACCAGTGTAATGAAACAGAAATAACATACCCAAACAAAGAACCGACAGATCGGTTATGTTGATTTTACAACCAAAAATTACTATTCGATTTCAATTATACTAGTTTTGTCACCGATCAATGGAACCGAAATTGATCAAACCATTCTTGTTACATCAAACCGAACCGTCTTGTTCACAAAACTGAATCGTTCTGTTTTACCAAACCAAACCGGCTAGAGGGATGCCAAAAGTAAAAAATATGATCTGATTTGAAAGGGAAACAATTACAATTTCTATATGAAACGTCTAAAAGTTTTAAAATACCTAAAGAATCAAAATTTAAAGGCCAATATGAAAACCAAATGACTATGAGATTCACTTTTAGGCTAATGTTCTTCCGATAGAATTAACATTAATATATATGTTAATAGAGAAGGGAAATGAATAGTAACTACAGTGAAGTATAAGTGCTTATGCAGTGACCTTCTTCTTCCTCCTGCACACCCCCTTCTTCGATCGGTCCTTCGATCGGCACCCTCCTTCGATCGGCCCCCTCCTTCGACCTCCTGCACACCGCCGCCCTCATCTATCGCCCTCCCCCCATCACCTCCAACCCAATCGGGCACACTGCTCCCGCACCCGCCACCCCTGCCTGCCACCTCCGCTCCCGCTGCCCGCTACCCCTTACGAACCCTAAAACCCAAATTGGGGTCCGCACCGCCCTCCTACGCTCCGATTGTGTGATGGCATCCCTCCGCACCGACCTCAAAGTCTCCGAACTCGCATCCCTCTTCCAAATCGACCCCATCAATCGAACTCGCGCTCCGATTGTGTGATGGCATGGTCGAGGGTGGTGTGGGGACGCTGGTGTGGTGCGTGGCAGAGGTGTGGTGGTGGACGTGTTGGTGTTGGTGTTCGCATGGCGGTGGCTGTGTGGCGGTGGCGGTTTGGCGGTGGCGGTGTGGCTTGGAGCCACCGCTCGAATCTCTGCTTGCTTTCCTCTCCGATTTGCAGGTTCGTGGTGTTCCCTCTTTTGCTCTGTCTTTGTTGTTGGGTTGTTAGGGTGTGATACTGCTGCTTTGTTGTATTCATCTGGTACTACTGGTGTTAGTAAAGGTGTGGTTTTGAGTCATATGAATTTTATTGCTGTTTCACAGATGTTGACTTCTGATCAGAGGTTAATGGGGGAGAAAGATTATGTGTTCTTGTGCTTGTTGCCAATGTTTCATATATTTGGATTTGGGGTTGTGTTGTATTCTCAGTTGCAAGAAGGGAATACTGTTGTTTCAATGGGGAAATTTGATTTTGGGGGGATGTTGAAGAACATTGAGAGGTATAGAGTGACACATTTGTGGGTTGTTCCACCTGTTTTTCTTGCTTTGACTAAACAGGATGTGGTGAGCAAGTTTGATCTTTCGTCGTTGAAGCAAATCGGGTCGGGTGCTGCACCGTTGGGGCAAGAGTTGATGGAGGAGTGTGCTAAAAATATGCCTCATGTTGTTGTTCTTCAGGTGAAGTTCTTGATCTCAATTACAGTTGTGTTAGTTGTAAAAGTTGAACTTTTAGCTGTTTATTGTCATATTGGTGTATTTGTGTATGATGTAGATTGTGGATCTAGATGGAGTTGATTGTTTACTGCAAATGCATATATGCACATGGGTTACTTGCTTATTTTGTGATGTTACATAATAATGAAAATATGGTGAAAAAAGAAAGAAATCTTGACTAACACTTTCAACTAAACATGCTAAACCATCTCCAACATGCTAGAAACTTGTGATTATGTGATTTTATTTTCTTTTGGAATCTTGAAAATATGTGACAGAAACAAGAAAGCATATACCATATCAGTCTTCTTGATCTTATTATTGTGGACATGATTGTTTACTTTCATATGTTTTCCACCCTTTTTGTTGATCCTGCAAATTATATTTTTTTATGAAATTTTAATTGCAACCTTATGTACAATAGGGATACGGTATGACTGAAACGACTGGGGTCATTTCAGTTGAAAGTCCAATTATGGGTCCGCGATACTCTGGTTCAGCTGGAAGGCTTATCCCTGGAGTCGAGGCCCAAATAGTTAGATGGTTTATATGTTGGTTATGATTGTGTCACTCTATGATGAAGGGCATGGCTTAAGAGGTTGATGAATTTGGATGGTGTTGACCCTAAATGGCAGGCTGTTTTGTTGCCTAAGATTGTGATCAGGAGCACTACGCGCATTACCACATACTTCTTAGGCTGTGATGATATAAATTTATGTTCGGTGTTTGGCGCGGCAACATGTTTTGCAGCCACATTGAATCATGATATCTGAGCCTAAAATTGGAATGGCATACCTCAAAGCATTGAAAGAAAAGCTTGAACAAGAGGTATATTCATTGTTATTATAACTTCATACGACATTTTTCATTTCCTGATATAGTTCTGATATGATTTCCTGTGGGTATCTTTTTAGCTTACCTCAACTAGGTTGAAATAAGGGGTTCAATGAATTGAGTAACTTCATGACCCAACAGACAAGCTTCAAGATGAGTTAAGTAATACAAGATACAAAATCTATTATCTGGATATAAAATTAAATCATATATCCAACTTTTGGTAGTGATATTGGTTCAGTGTTTACTTTATAATCCTATCATACAATTTCTCATTAAAACTTATTTCCACAGGCTTCTGAGAATCTTGGAATGTCTATGATTTACTCCCTGGTTACCTCATCTAAGGAGTGGGTTGCTGAAAGATTTGCTCAGGACACTAGCAGTTACAATATTCAAGAGGAAACAGCAGATAAAGATGAAGTATGATTCTTGCATTAACTAAATATCAGTTTTGAATTATATTTTTATATGATTGTTAAATTTGGTTGGATGTATTGAACTTGGTGTTAGATAATTGTGTCACATGGAGAACCTGTCACTGTAGAGACGTTTTTGGCATGGAGATAAAGATTTGAAGCTGAATTAGCCCTTGAGAATGCCAAGTAAGTTTCATAAGTAGCATATTCTATTATTTGACATCATCTGATTCCTTGCCAGAATCAGCAATTGCAACAACCAAACTAGAGTTGTATCGGTGATTATCGGTTTTATAATACTCGCGCAGCGCGCGAAGCAGACTTCAACTAGTATATGTTAATAACAATGGGAAATGAACAGTATCTACAGTGCCAGGGGTATTTTTGGAATTTGCACTGCCTCTTTTCTTCCTTGGCGCCTCTGCAATATCTTCTTCATTCTCATTGCTAAACAGTATAAACCCACACACCACTTCATCTCTTCAAATTAAACCACGAGGAGACCACCGCCGGAGAAGACGAAGACACCGGAGCACAAGTCGCTCCGATCGTCAAGCTCGAAGAAGTCGCCGTCAGCACCGGTGAAGAAGACGAAGACGCCATCCTCGATCTGTGGCGGAGAAGACGAAGACACCGGAGCACAAGTCGCTCCGATCGTCAAGCTCGAAGAAGTCGCCGTCAGCACCGGTGAAGAAGACGAAGACGCCATCCTCGATCTGTAACATCTCGTACCAGATCTTGCTTTTCATACAGTTTTTTCGTTCACAGTTTGACTATAGGGTTTGTGATTGTGTTTTTAGTAAAGCGAAGTTGTATCGATTCGATAAGGATGGGAACCAGTGGAAGGAGCGAGGTGCTGGTTCGGTTAAGTTTTTGAAGCATAAGAAGACTGAGAAAGTTCGTCTGGTTATGCGTCAGTCAAAAACCCTAAAGATCTGTGCGAATCATTTAGGTATGGTTGAATAGGTTGTTTTGTGATCTGATTGGGGGATTTTGTTGGATTTGATGGTTTTTGTGTGTGTGATTTGATGTTGTTGTGGTGGTGTTGTAGTTATCCCTACTATGACTGTTCAAGAGCACTCTGGGAATGATAAGTCGTGTGTGTGGCATGCTGCTGACTTTGCTGATGGTGAACTTAAGGATGAGTATTTCTGCATCAGATTTGCAACTGTTGACAGTAAGTTTGCTTTTGATTAGTTGTATGATATTGATTCAGTGAATTACCATTAGCTTTTGATGCAAGTAATTTGTATTGTTAATTTTGGAATTCAAGTTAGTTGATCGATCACTAGATTGATAAATTCATGTTTTTAATCAGTATTGTCTATTGCTAATAATAGACTAATTATCCTTTGTTTTCTGTTCTTATGATTATGGAATCATTCATTCGTTTTAGAGTTTAATAAACTAGGTGATTGATTAGTAGGTTGATTAATATTATCTATTACTAACAATAGATGAATAATCTATCGTTTTTTGAATCATTCTTTCTTTTTGATTCAAATATTATTCTATTGTGTTATTGATAAATTAACTCTTTAAAATTGGGATGAAATGATGTTGTAAGTAAAAGGTCTGAGCAACCGGGTTCTCTAAAAATTTACGTGGTGGTAATTTGATATATCAAACACTTTTTAAATGATTATATAATATTCATCAATATGAATCAAATATTCAGTTGTAACAAAATTGATTGTTTAGAAATGGAATTTAGTACATAGAGGTAGATGGTTTATATGTTGGTTATGATTGTGTCACTCTATGATGAAGGGCATGGCTTAAGCAGGTTGATGAATACGGATGGTGTTGACCCTAAATGGCAGGTTGTTTTGTTGCCTAAGATTGTGATCAGGAGCACTACGCGCATTACCACATACTTCTTAGGCTGTGATGATATAAATTTATGTTCGGTGTTTGGCGCGGCAACATGTTTTGCAGCCACATTGAATCATGATATCTGAGCCTAAATTTGACAAGTAGTCCGCTTGAAATGAACAGTATTAAAGAAATCTCCAACATCGCTGTCTGGATGTATGTTGATCATGATCGGTCTTGAAACAATTGTTTATGTTTATGAGGTTCGCTGGTTTGTGAGGTTTGGTGTCATTTATGCTTTGCTTGGGGATGCAGTGTTGTTTAATCTTGTGCTTTCTGTGAGCAAATATTACACCAGGTTTGCGTCGGGCTATGATGATATTCAAAAAATGGTTTCAGGTTGCTTTGGCGTGGCTACCGTTTACGGTTAGCAGCCATAACTGAAATCCTGTTCTGAGCCCCATTCATCACATGCTGCATTCGGAAAAATGAATCGGTGCTTTGTTTCAAGTCGGTGACGATGAAACTGTCTTCATCTGAGACATGTACATGTTGTATGTTGGTGTACATTTGAATTTAGTATAGTGTCGGGCTATGATATTCAAAAAATGATTTCGGGTTGTTTTGGCGTGGCTACCGTTTACGGTTAGCAGCCATAACTGAAAGTGTTAGCTTGTGGCTATGATGACAGAGTTCTGAGCCTCCGTTTAGCATACCACTCTTGTGGTTGAGGTAATGCAGGTTTTTGCCAGCTTTGGTTGGTGTTTGTGTGTCGCCATTGCCGCTGGTGGCTTACACACCCTGTGCAACAGATTCTTTGGTCACTGGTATTTCCCATTTGTCATTCTGGGAGTTTGCGTATACAGGATATGGGTCGTAAAGAAGAGTTTGAAAGTGCAAAGGTTCAAACTAAGGTCAAATATCTACAATTATTGGTTGGGGTTATTGGCTTTTTACTGTGCTGCTGAGCCTTTGTTTAGATTATTAATGGGCATTTCAGTTTATAATGTTGATGGCGAGACTGGTCTTGCTCCATACGAGGTTTGTTTCTTTTTGTATACATTTTCTTCAACATACCCATTTGTTCTAACCTACATCTGTGATGAACATATTAGAAAAAAAAAGACCGGATATTTTTTTCCAAACAAAATGCAAATTTGATTGTATATTTGACAATTTAGAGAACTACATAGAAAAGTAAGATATACTGACCTTACTATGTTTTCAATTTATCTATTATTGCAGGTTGTCACCTTACTTATTAAGGCTCTTGCATGGTGATGTATGTTGATCATGATCGGTCTTGAAACAATTGTTTATGTTTATGAGGTTCGCTGGTTTGTGAGGTTTGGTGTCATTTATGCTTTACTTGGGGATGCAGTGTTGTTTAATCTTGTGCTTTCTGTGAGCAAATATTACACCAGGTTTGTTTTATGCCCCTTGAAAACGCTTGCGTCAGGCTATGATGATACTCAAAAAATGGTTTCAGGTTGCTTTGGCGTGGCTACCGTTTACGGTTAGCAGCCATAACTGAAATCCGGTTCTGAGCCCCATTCATCACATGCTGCATTCGGAAAAATGAATCGGTGCTTTGTTTCAAGTCGGTGACGATGAAACTGTCTTCATCTGAGACATGTACATGTTGAATGTTGGTGTACATTTTGAATTTAGTATAGTGTCGGGCTATGATGATATTCAAAAAATGGTTTCGGGTTGCTTTGGCGTGGCTACCGTTTACGGTTAGCAGCCATAACTGAAAATGTTAGCTTGTGGCTATGATGACAGAGTTTTGAGCCTCCGTTTAGCCCGTCTTTATGACGCGCAACGCGCGTCTGGGGATCAAAACTAGTTATTATAATACTGGAATCACCCTTAGCAAAGCAAGTGAATGATTGTTATTATTATTTGTTTATGAATCATAGTTTTGATCAATAAATTAAATTTTATATACTCATATTAAACCATCTTTTATATTACTACATAACATTTTTGAGAATACGTCTCTTTACCTTTTTATTCATGGTTATCCTCTTTAATAAAATTTAAATCTTTTATACAAAATTAGTTTATGATATAACACTTTAATCTAATTACATTGACTTTTTTATACAAATGATATTAGTTAATAAACAAGTTAAAAATTTTAAAATAATGTTTTGTCTAATAGTGCATGATTTATTTGAGAGAAATATGAAAAATTTATTGGAATATAGAGTAATTTCTCATTTTTGGAATATAGAGTAATTTCTCATTTTTGGTCCTGTAAGATTGTATTTGTAGGAAACATAGATATTCGTTTTACACGATATTTATGTTAGGATGTTGGTAAAATGATGTATTTTATATTTAATCTGATATAGATTTAAATATCACATCATACATGTTTGATGATTTAAGAAGTAAAATGATGTATAGTAGAAACTACGTATGTAATAAGTTTCAAAAGCCCATTGAAAGTTGTTAACTATAGCTTAATTTTGAAACAGATAAGCAAAAGCAAACAACGAGAAAAACAACAAAGACAAAATTGATTTTAATGAACAAAAATGTGATTATTGACAAAGGCATAAGACACAATCAATGTTTATTTTGAATGGAGTTAATTACATAAAACAAAATTTGATTTGTGTTCACTTTTTAAACTCTTATGCCTTGAGTATTGTTTCAGCTATCGCGTGTTGCGTTTTCATTGTAAGTCATTTTTTAACATATCTTTGATTTTACTATATGTTTTAATGTTGTCTGGTTTTCTGATCATTTTCATAATCATGTATGCTTACATCACTAGTCATATGTTTTTTGTGCTTATATGTAATAAGACACGTATAAGTATTTATGTTTGTATCCGTCTCTTTGGTAAAAAAGAAAAGTTACCCTCAAGTTAAGATTTAAAATTTTAAATATAAATAATGAATAAACATTAGTACCGCTAAATCTTTACCTACCCCAATGGCTAATTCCAAAAGGGTGGAATTAAAGAGGATGCTACATATTGAATTGAATGGTTTCATTTGTACATTTTTCATACGTATTAAAGATGCCTAAAATGGATGGTTTATGGCAAAAATAACAATCATATTATGTCATATGATAATAGGCAAACCCTACACTTGTCAAGTTTTTATTTTCATAAGATTCGTCTAATGAACATAATAGGAAAATTTACTTTTTTTTTCTAACCTAACACGTCAAAGCCATAAAATGTTTATATTTGTATGTAGAGTCGTATAAAAACTATCACTAGCAACTTTCTGTCGTAATTAAAAAACTCATCTTCATATTTTGGTTGCTAATAACTTAACTTTTGATCGTTATAACACCAATCAAACCAAACACTCTTCTTTCTCTCCTTTTCTTTTTCCTAAGAATTAAAAGTATATAAAATTAATAAACTTAATTTATTTAATTTTTCATATTTCAATACACATATGCCATTAACAGATTAACAATTATCCATATAAGTTTTCCTGCCGAACTAATTGTTTTCTTGCCTTAATAAACTACCATACCAAAAATAAGAAAGTTATAGTTTGAAAATCTAACCATTAACTAATATAGTATTCTGATGAAATACGGTTGTTTACAATTTCATCTGAACGTATTTCCACGAAAGTTATAAATCTAACCGTTAACTAAGAGTTTGAAAAATAAGAAATTAAACCGACTATATATGTTGTCTTGTTCGTCAAAACCGCCCAAAACTTTTTTTAATTCAAAATTGCTAAATTGTATACAAATTTTTTAAACAATATAGTCCACAAATATCACACACATACATAACATTCTAAAATACAAATAAAGTTTCAAACCACAAACCACAATTTTAACTTGACTTTTTAAATTATAAACTGCAGCACAAATTATATAGATCTCAAATCCTTCGAACAAACCAATTTACTCTTGCTTAAAAGCTCATTCACATTTAACTGTTTAAATTTAATTGTTTATGATAAGTACAAACTCTCATATAAGTAGTCTTTACTCGCCATTTAATATTTATTTCATAAACTAAAATACTATTTATAATACTATTGTTATTATTAGTATCATTATCTTGACATTTTACTTTCAATTCTAGAAAATCGTTTTTCTTTGAACAAAATAAAAAGATTAGTAGTCTTGTTTAATTCAAACCATTGACATTTACGTCAAATATGATCAAAGGTATATTCCGTTTCATTCAACTCGAAGTAAACAGAACTCATTAGTCACCTCTACCATTTTCCAACCTCACGTGCTGCTCACGTGACCCACTATCCATATAAATACGAACCGTCGATCATCATGTTCTCACCGTGTCCCCTTATTTCTCCCTGTGTGTTTTTCAACGAAATTCCAAATAATTCTCCATCAAAACCTCAAGAAATCGAAGTTTTACAGCTATCTGAATCTATTATTTCACAATCCTTTGGTATGCATTTGTTCGATTTCTGTTTGGAGTGATTCTAATGAGTTTATAGTTGATTGTATCGTGTTTGGTTTGGGGATTGTTGTGATTTTGTGGTTTGGAGGTGAATTTGATCTTGTAGAGTAGTTTAGGAGAGGAGGATTGAGGTTTTTAGCTGGATTTGGCTTTGATTTTTGTTGTGATTGATATTTTGTAGTTGTGTTGTGATTTGTTTTTGTGGATTGTTTGTGTTTGTGAGGTTTTGTGCTCGGATGGTTTAGGTTTGGGGTTTTTTCAGATCTAGGGGTTTTATATGCTTGTGGTGTGAAATTAAGTGAAGAATTGAAGCTTGGAAGATTCTAATTTTGTAGTTGGGAGTTTGTTTTCAGTTTTGTAACTGGGATTGACATAGTTTCGTTCTGGAGAAAGTTGTGCTGAAAATCCGTCATATTTCGATCGTGTAATGAGATTTCGAATGTTGATCATGTGTAGGGTTTTTGTTTGTAAAACATGTGAAGGATTTTAACTATTAAGGTTATGCAATTAGCCTATGTATATACCTTAAATTAGAAGTGTATGTTATGTGATCTCAGACCAACAACAAGGTTAACATCTTTGTTTTTTTCATTTTGTTCCTTTTCACATGATTCCATGAATCCATTTAAAGTGTATAGTGATCTTCTACTATGTTGTTTTGATATACTCTTTATTAGTTCTCATTATGTTAGTTTTATGGTGAAACTGTTATATTCTTTTTTCTGTTTTTATATCTATTGATAAACTGATTAGTTTGGGTTTGCAATTGTGGCAGCTAAGTTTGAGACGGTTTTGTTGATTCTAGTTCTGTAATGCCCTTGGTAATTGTCTCTAAATGGGCTGCTTTAATTCTACTGTAAGAAAACCGGTTCCTGGGCATGAGAATCCGACTATTCTTGCTTCCCAAACAGCATGTAAGATGAATTTCTTTTATTAATCATGGTGTTATTGTTGCTTAACTTTATCCACCTATGTTAGTAAGTTTTGCTAAGTTAGCTTCTGGAATTTCTTTTGTATTTCAGTTAGTGTCAGTGAAGTTGAAGCTCTATTTGAGCTATTCAAGAGCATAAGCAGTTCTGTAATTGATGATGGATTAATTAATAAGGTAATTCGTGTTTTGTTATCTCTATTTGTAAAACAAGTTACTGGGTCAATAGGTTAGGTGACCATACTTTTCTTTTTGGGACATCCCACAAAAATTTAAACATTTCCTTTTCAGAGAACTTCCATTACAAATATATTGATACATTATTGGTATAGATTTTTTACTAGCAATAAAACATTTTACTTACCTGCCACTCTTTCAACTTTCATGAGGCAACAGAAGTATTACTTGTTTTTCTTACCCTTCAGTCCTTCACTCTTTTTCTTCATTTTGTTATTCTTTGTATTATGTTACAATGGGGTCCATTTTTGATAACTAATTAATGTCCTTTTATTTATTTACCTCTAACAGGAAGAATTTCAACTAGCTTTGTTCAAAAACAGAAAGAAAGAAAATCTCTTTGCAAACAGGGTATGCTGCTCCCTCAGTTTATTTTCAGTCATGTAATATGATAACTTCATTATTTTCTTTATTGAGGAGTATGCTCCTTCAGAATTTTAGTTTCTTATAACAATAACTAGGTAAGGCCCTGTATTAGAGTAAAAGCTATTTGGTGATTTTCAAGATCAAGTATGAAACTTTATAGCTGTTAAAATTTTTACGTTCACAAGAAACACACTTCATCATCTTTTAAAATTATTTTCCCATATGGTGAGTGATGTAACAGGTTGTGTGGGATCATATATGCATTTCATGTCATCTACTATTTGGTGAGAACTACAATTTAGGTATTTTATTAGTCGTAAAGAGCATAACTGAGGAAGACATTTAGTTTTCTTTAATTATCAAAAAGGCACTCCAACAAATGATTAAATATGCATGTTTGTTTTTTTCGCTTTGTCAATAATATTACTTTGAACCTAATATATGCAAAAGTATTTGAGTATTGGATGTTTTTGGATATGGCTATAACTATTTTTCATGCTAGACTCTTATTTAGGGTATCAGTTTAGACGAATATGCACATTTTTTATTGGTTTTGCAACCTCTAATCTGGTCAAATTAATCAAATTACTTAATTTGCAGTTCATTCATTAATAACATCCATATATTCTTCATATTATGAGCTTTGTCTCCATTTCTTTTCACTTTATATCAAGTACACATGACCCTTAATCACATCATTTCTCCTAACCATGTAAATCACATAACATAATTAGAATGATTCATAACTAAAACACCCTGCTTTTCCCAGTTAATCTTTTTTTTCTGGTACATAGTCATAATAAACTAAAGTTCCATACGTTTTCCCAATTTTTTTTCTCTCGTGCATAACCATAATAACTAAAAGCCTTACCTTTTTCGTCTATACCTATTATGATATATGATCATTAATGAAAATAAGTTTGAGGAACAATTTTTATGCTTTGTCTTTAACGGACTACCTAAGATTAGGTGCTAAAAAGCATTTAAGGGCGAAAAGGAATAAATGCACCCTATTAGATTTGTATTGGTGTTCTATATATAGAGTTCATAGCACCAATATGGATATGAATCATCATTTCCATGCATTTTGGAAGCAACGTATTATAATTTGATGAAAAACAGCATTTTCATGTTTATTGTGCATTTCCTGAAGTTTCAAAGGTTCCATCTGCAGATATTTGATCTTTTTGATGTAAAGCATAAGGGGGTTATTGATTTCGGTGACTTTGTTAGAGCACTTAATGTTTTTCATCCTAATGCCCCTCAAGAAGACAAAATCAGTTGTAAGTTGAACATGGTGGTCAAAACTGACATTATGAAAGTCCCCATGAATGTTCTTATATTGTAATACTGATATGTTGTGTTTCAGTTTGTTTCAGGCTTTATGATATGGATGGAACAGGCTTCATAGAGCGTCACGAGGTATGTGTCGACTAGTGTATCTCTATTTTCTTTGTCCAAAACATTATTTATCCTAAATAACTTCCTTTTTATGAAAATAGTAACTAACATCTATATATGCAAATTATGGAAGTATGAAAATATTGTGTATTTTTTTGTTATCCATACGTTTATATATTCAAATTATGGAAGTATGTAAATATTGTGTATTTTTTGTTATCCATTATAACAGCTTCATTATGTATATTTTCTGCAGGTTAAGCAAATGTTGATCGCCCTTTTATGCGAGTCCGAGCTGAAGCTGGCAGATGAAACCATTGAGGTCATACTTGATAAGGTGATCTTTCTTTTGTTTTTTGGTTATAATTCACACTCACATTTGAGATGGAATTATCCTTTTGCCACTTAAACGAATTTTATTTATGTACTATCATAAAGCAAGACCAAGTAACCATTATTACTCGTCATTTATATTACACATTACGACTAGTTAATATAAGCATTATTCATTATTACATTTTTGTTTGAACAGACATTTTCAGAAGCAGACGTAGACCAAGATGGGAAGATAGACAAATCAGAATGGCACAATTTTGTCACCCAAAATCCTTCCTTGCTCAAGATAATGACTCTTCCATATCTAAGGTATATAATACATTTTAACACAAAACCGATTTTTAAAAAAAGAACCACATGAACACTTGTAAGTAATGCTGATTAGATTTAGGAGAGAGAAAGAGAGGTGACATTATATGCACATATATTCACGCATGCATATGTTCTTGTAGTTCTTTATTTAAAACTGTCATTGAACAACCTTAGTTGTATATATATACATCCGATTGTATTAACAAACAGCATGCTATGTAAAATGCAGGGATATTACGACCACCTTCCCAAGTTTCGTGTTCAATTCTGAAGTTGAAGAGATTGCTACATGATGAGAATGGGTTATGACATATTGTTTTGTTGATTGATCTTGTTTTTTGTTTTAAGAAATTAATTCATGTGTTGAAGATTAACTAGATTTGTGCCTTCTTATGTTAAGCCCAGTTTTGGTTTGGCTTTCACGAGGAGAAACAACATGAGGGTTTATGATGCTCAGAATGATATATTCTTTTTTCTTCCTTTATTGTTGTTATTATCAAATCGTGATCAATGTTCCAGAATATCTTGATTTGATACGAGTATACGACTCCATCTATCTAAATGTATATATCATGGTAAAGTCGAGAACATAAATATATGTATTATGTAATATGTAATGTAATACGTGTCTAAATGTATTTTCTTTTATTGATTGTGACATGTAAAATTCAGATATCCAAAATTTTGGATACGGATACGGATAATGATTTGGACATCTGAATTTCTTCTTTGTTTTTGGAGTAATTAGATAATTGTAATTATAAAAATAATGTAAAAACAATACATGTTAACAAAAGTTTCAATATATAGTAACAACTCACAGTCAAAATAAAAAAACGTTTAACACTTTAAAAACTATAAATAAAGATATTTTTTAAATTATCCAAAAACTTAATATTATTTTTGTTATTTTTTAAAACGTCAGACGTTTTTTTTTGTTGAGACTTGTTAGTGTATATTAGGATTTTTTTTATGCGTGTTGTTTTTTATTATATTTATTATAACATATATAACTAATTATTGCAAAAAAAAAGAAGTTCAGATATTCAAATCGCTATCTATATCTATATCCGAAATTCCGAATATCTAAATTTCAGATATCCAAATGTTGATAGTGATTTCTACTTTTTGAAAATTTCAAACATCAAACTTTGAACACCTAACATGAAGTCGACATGAATGAAGCGACATAAAAATATTTTTGACTCATTGTAGGCATGTAAAATACTTAAATGCCCTCATATGAGGGGCACATACATGACTCCACTGTAAATTTTAACGAATGTTAGTGTAAAGAATAATATGCGTGCAAATTTTATATAAAAAGGACATACTATGTAATTATTAAAACTAAATGATACACAGTGTAATTTCATGTATTAATAAATAACACAATTCGTAATTTACTTTTTTTTTATTATTTGCTTAAACGCATACGCAATCCTAATATGAATGGTGGTGTAGGTTTAGTTTGGGAGAAATTGAGTGGTAACTCATGTCTAATCGTTGTGTAGGCGGGTCACTAAGGCCCTGTTTGTTTGAGTCTGACCGACCCAGTCAGACGTGTAAGCGTTTTGTTGGTTACCTCTTATCGGATAAGAGGTCTGACCGAGGTGTTGATTCGGTCAGACACTACCTAAGATCTTACTCGAGTCAGACGTGGAGGCGGAGGGCGAGGGCGGAGGTTACGAGGGCGAAGGTTACGAGGGCGGATCCGGCGAAGAAGCAACCGACGGTGGCGATGGTGGAGGGGGTCTGGTCGTACGCCCTTGAATCTATGAAGTGGTTTGGGATAATATTGATGGTGGCGGCTGTGGGGCGGTTGTGGTGCTGCGGAAGAAGGTGGTGGTAGTGTAGGTGCGGCGGAAGAAGGTGCGGGCGATGCAGGTGTGGGCGGTGTAGGTGCGGCCGAAGAAGGTGGTGGTGGTGCAGGTGCGACGGAAGAAGGTGCCTGCAGTGCAGGTACGACAGAAGAAGGTGGTGGTGGCGGTTGTGGGGCGGAATAGGGCAGACGCAACCCTCTATGTGGGTGAATTCAGCACCTATCATCTCATTTTACACCCACAAAACTCAATTTTACCTTTGATTCTTTCGATCGTCATCTCCTCTCCAAACCCCTTTCAAAAGGGGTATCAATTTGCTTAAAGAATCAGAAACCTGATTGATGGTCATCATCTTCATTTGATACTTGTTGATTTTAGAAGGTGTTCGTGAAGTGGTTTGGGATAATTGAGAGGAAAGGGTGAAAGACACTTATTGGGATAATATTGATTATTGGTGTATGGTTTTTAATTTTTTCTTTTTACAACCAAACACACTTATTGGTTCAGACTTTTTACTGGTTCAGACCTTTTACTGGTTCAGACCTTTTACTGGTTCAAACCCTCTTATTTATTCAGTATTTATTTAATCAGATGTTATCAAACAGCTCCTAATTATTGTAATGTTGTACCGAATGGTGGTAGCTGCGACGTGTGTATGTACTTGGTTGCTAATCTTATGGTGGAATAAAATGTTTTGATTGATTTAAAAAAAAGAAGCCCAAAATGAAATCACGTAAGGGTCACGTGACATCACTCAGACCCAAAATATAACCTCTTTCCCCTTTCTTCGTGGGCGTTTGGGAGTGCTTTTTTTACTGATTTTTTAACTTATTAACTTTTGAAAAGTTAAAAAGTCATTTTATAGTGTTTGAGAATATTATATTGTGAGGGAAATAAGTTAATAAGTCACTCCATACTAACTTATTAACTTACTAGCTTACACGAGTTGAATAAATAAAAAATTAATATAACAAAATTTAGTAATTATAAAATAATATTTTAAGATATAATCATTGAAATTATGTATTAGAAATGACTGTAAGTTATAAAATAGTGATATCAACTTTTTAAAACTTTATTTTTTTTTAAAAAAAAAAGTTTTATTCTAAAACAAACCGTATAAAAATGTCATTTTTAAAAATTTTCTTATTATAACTCTTAAATTTAATTATTTTTTGTTTTAAAAAAATAACTTTTTAAAAATACCAATTTTAAATATTTCGTATTTTTAAAAAAGTCTTATGCTTTAAACAAATTTATTATTTTACAAAAAATTGTTTATTTAGAAATAACATTAATAAATAGATCTCTTTATTAATTTATTAAATCTAAAAAAGTGTTAAATAGTATTATTAGTAATTAAGATAATTATTTAATAGGAGAGAGAGGCGGAAAAATTTTAGTGAGAATGATTGTGATATTGACACGTGTCATCCCAGATATCCTTTTATTAAATAGAAAGATTGAAAAAGTTAATAAATCAAAAAGTTGTTTTTAAAAGTAATCCCAAACACCCCCAATCTAACATCACTTCACGTTTTCACGCATCAAAATTCCCAATTCACAACACAAAACCCAATAAAAGATCGATTAACACGTACAAAAACCCTTCAAATTCCCCAATTTCTCGATGGATTTCAGGCAGCAAGAGGTCGACTTGTTCGGTGATTCTGAATTCGAAAACGAAAACACCCACAAAAAGGAAGACGACAGCCAACAATCTTCATCATCTTCTTCGTCAGCATCGTCATCATCATCGTCTTCGGCTTCATCGTCCAATAAAAGCAGTAGCGGAGGTGGGCCCAGTGGTAGCGCCAGTGGCAGTGATAACAGCGGTGGCTCCGGCAGTGGTGGTGGCCTTGGCGACGGTGGCGGTCGTGGTGGTGAAGAAGGGGAGGAAGATGAGGATAATGGTGAAGTTGGGTCAAGTTATCATCATGGTGATGATGATCATCATCATTTGTCTGGTTATGATGAGGATTATAATGTTGTTGAAGAAGATAAAGATTTGTTTGGGTCTATTAGACATTTAGACGATATTGTATTATATTGTAACTTCAAGGTTTATTATTGTAATATTATGAATTAATGAGAGAAATACAACTTTGATCATTGTTCAATATGGTATCAGAGCATCTCTGATTACCAAAACCCTAACCCTAATCACCCCTCCCAACTTGCGGCCACCTCCCCTCCACCGTAAACTCACCACCCTTCCGCCACCATGTCTGACTCAAAAGAAACCAAAACACATCACGAACAAATACATCCTGCCACCGCCGTTATGAACATCAGGAATCATGTCAACGTCATCTTAGACATGGAAACGAGTCTGTACATGTCTTGGGTTGAAGTGTTCCAGAATACGTGTAGAGCCTTTGATGTCATCGATCACATCGTTCCCGAAGAAGAAGCCTCATCATCGACAATCATAAAACCAACCGACCCTCTTTGGAAACGTCTTGATGCTATTGTACTCAACTGGATCTATGGTACAATATCTAAAGACTTGTTTCAAACAATTTTTGTCAAAGGAACCACTGCTGCTGCTGCCTGGAAAGCTTTGGAAGACATCTTCCAGGACAACAAAAACACTCGGGCTCTATATCTTCAGAACAAGTTCACAACAACCAAGCTTGAGCAATTCCCAAACATGGCTGCCTATTGTCAAGCTCTCAAGCTTTTATCTGATCAGTTGGCTAACGTGGATGCACCGGTCACCGATAAACAACTTGTCTTACAAGTTATTGCAGGCCTCAGCGACAACTATGACTCCGTGGCAATGTTTCTTCAACAAATGCAGCCTCTACCATCGTTTTATCAAGCCCGTTCCAAGTTGATCATGGAGGAAACGAGAAAAGCAAATCAAACTCCCACCACTGCCTTGCTTACCACCGCCGGCAGCCAAGAACAAACACCACCAACCACTGCCGTGGCGGCTGCGGCTGCCACACAGCAGCCTGCGGCGGCGGCAAACAGCAACCACGGTGGAACAGGCCGCGGTTTTCAACAAGACACATACGGGTATCGTGGTAGAGGCCGCGGGGTTCGGGGTCGAGGTCGGGGACGCTTTCGTGGACGCGGAGGTTACAATTCTTTGAACAACAGTTGGGGTTGGCAGCCTCAACAATGGACTATACCTCCAACTCCCTATCCTACTACACCATATCACCACCCCATGCAGATGCACATGCCTCGGCCACCAACAACCACACCCCGTGGGTCTAGTCCTTCACAGGCCTTTGCAGAACAATATTACACACCCACCAACATACAACAGGCAATGCATACTATGACACTTCAACCCGACCCAATGTGGTATCTTGATACCGATGCTACAAATCACATGTCTCATTCGTCAGGTACTCTCTCACCTTGTACTAATAATGGTATACAAAATTTTATCGTTGTTGGCAATGGTTACAAAATTCCTATTTCTGGAACGGGCCAAACAGTTTTAAAAGCAACATACCCACCACTTTACCTAAACAATGTCCTTATAGCACCAAACCTCATTAAAAACCTTCTTTCGTTGCCTACTTTGTCCAGAATCACCTCTGCTTCCACTTTTGCTGCTATCTCTCAAGACGTTTGGCATCGGCGTTTAGGCCATCCTGGACCCGATTCTTTAAATGTTTTGCATAAAGACAATTTAATTTCATTTTAAAATTCTTCTGTTAAACGTTTATGTCAAACTTGTGTGTTTGGGAAGCAAGTTAAACTTCCGTTTTATGATTCGGTTTCTGTTACATTTATGCCATTTGATATAGTTCATAGTGATCTGTGGACCTCCCCGGTCCAAAGCTCGGGAGGTCACCGGTACTATATTTTATTCTTAGATGATTACACTAATTACTTATGGACATATCCTCTTACCAACAAATCAAGTGTGTTCACCATTTTTCAAAACTTTTATCAACTCATACACACACAATTTGAACGGAAAATCAAAACCTTTCAATGTGATAATGGCACCGAATACAACAACAAAGCGTTTCATAATTTTTGTTCAACAAATGGTATGTCATTTCGTTTCTCTTGCCCTCACACTTCTTCACAAAATGGCAAAGCCGAAGGAAAATACGCTCCATTAATAATATGATTCGTACACTTCTTCATCAAGCGTCTCTTCCACCTCATTTTTGGCACCATGCTCTTCAAATGGCAACCTATCTTCAAAACATTCTACCAAGTAAAATAAAATACAATAAATCACCCACTTCCTTACTCTACCACAAAACACCGTCTTTTGATAATCTTCGTGTTTTTGGTTGCCTATGCTACCCACTTTTTCCATCCACCACAATCAACAAATTAGAGTCTCGCTCCACACCTTGTGTATTCCTTGGTTACCCTTCTAACCATAGGGGGTATAAGTGCTATAATTTATCATCCAAAAAGATAGTAGTCTCGCGTCATGTAGTCTTTGACGAAACCATATTTCCATTTTCAACTCCTTCTCAAATCCCACCTGATTACCAGCTTTTATCACCTTCCACAGATGATTTTCACCCAGCCATTTGGTCCCATGTTAACCCCTTAAACCCGTCACCCATTACAGAACCTAAAACCAACAACAAAACCAACTTGCAACAACCCACTCTTAAACAATACTCCCGTAGGCCCAAAACCAATATCCCATCCCACTCCCCCACTCCACCTACGGCCCAACACCCTGTCCAACATCCCACTCAACCTACGGCCCAACATCCTGTCCAACATCCCACAGCCCAAACCCCTCCAACTACAAACTCACAGTCCATGGCCCAATCTACTCCAACACCTCCCCCAAGCCCACCTAACACCGGCCCGTCACCAACTTCACCCATCACGTCGGGCCACACACCCCACGGTATTCTCAGCGACCACATTCGCAACCCCACGGTATTCTGCTTCAGCACTGGAACGGGATATGGTGGTTTGTCTTTTAGAAGACCAGGAAATGAGATTGTCACCCAAATAGACACAATAACCTGATGTGGATCTGCGAGTATCAGGGCACCCGACCCAATCAGCATCAGTATAAGCCACTAAAGTAGATACCTGACTTCGTTGCATGTGCAACCCCATGTGAATCGTACCTTTTAGGTACCGTAGTATGCGCTTCAGCGCATTAAGATGAGGAGCGCGCGGTGCATGCATATGCATGCAGACTTGCTGTACTGCATATGATATGTCGGGACGTGTAAAGGTTAAGTACTGAAGTGCACCGGCAAGACTACGAAAAGTAGTAGGATCATCAATCAAGTCTCCATCACTAGTGCTCAACTTACCTGCGGTATCCACAGGAGTGGTAACGGGGTTGCGATTTGACATATTTGCACGAGCTAATATGTCTGTGGCATACTGTTGTTGAGACAGAAAGAGACCCTGTGAACTGCGGGTGACCGAGATGCCCAAAAAATAGCTCAAAGGACCAAGATCTTTCATCGCAAATTCTGAAAATAAACTTGCCATTAAAGATTGCTTCAGAGTTGCAGAGGAGGTCGTTAAAATAATATCATCAACATAGAGTAATAGATAAGCTGTGTCGCGACCCTGCCTGTAAATGAATAATGAGTGGTCACAAGAGCTATGATGAAAACCCATGGTAGTGACAAAATCAGTAAATCGTTGATACCAAGCACGTGGCTCTTGTTTCAATCCATAAAGGGATTTCTTCAAGCGACATACGTGAGTGGGATAGAGAGGGTGACGAAACCCAACCGACTGATGCATGTAAACTGTCTCCGAAAGATGACCATGTAAAAATGCATTGGTGACATCAAGTTGACTAATGTCCCAACCATGTAATAATGCAATGCTCAAGACAGTCCTGATAGTAGCCGGCTTGACAACCGGACAATGTCAGTGCCATTTACATGTCAGTGCCATTTACATGTTTTTTGTGACAATGTCAGTGCCATTTACATGTCAGGTAATCCTATTCAACACCAGCGCACGAAACACATAGAGATTGACATTCATTTTGTTCGTGATCAAGTTCAGCGTGGCAATGTTTGCGTACTTCATGTTCCATCCACGTTTCAGATTGCTGACATTTTCACAAAAGGATTACCGAGGGTTTTGTTTGATGAGTTTCGATCCAGTCTAAGCATTCGGGACCCTCCTCCTTAGACTGAGGGGGTATATTAGACGATATTGTATTATATTGTAACTTCAAGGTTTATTATTGTAATTAGTAGGTCTCATGTAATTATAAATATTATGAATCAATGAGAGAAATACAACTTTGACCATTGTTCAATAGGGTCTGATAATGAAGAGTATGTTAAAACTCAAGTTTCTAGCCCTTTTCCTGTTCCTGGTAATTCATCTAATTTTATCTTTTTGCATATTTTTTGATGAAAGATTACATTTGACATTTTGTAGCATTAAAAGTGGGTATAGTATTAGCATTTGATCTTGCCTACGTAGAACTCGAAACATATGAAGTGATTTTTGATTCTACTTTTGATGATCATACAATTGGTGTAAGTGTGTAAATGTAATTGCTTTGATGCATTTGATGTTGTCCTGATGACTTAGCATGAATTGTACGCTAACAAGCAAAAAAAGATCGATTTTCTTGCTATTTGAGCTGAATTATAGTTGCAATGCTGTTTCTTTTGCCAGTGATGTATTATTGAGTCTGAATAATGCATCAGGATGACATTTGATCTTGCTACATGATTGTGTGATTTTTTATGTTTAGTTTCTGTTTTATTCTGAATCTGTTTCGAGTTTATTGTATAGTGGTTGTTTGTTTTATCCTACTTTATCTTATTTTTCTTTTGAAACTATTTGGATTTGCAGTTTTGCCCCAACCTCCACCACGCAATACAAACAACAACCAGAGCAGGGGAGGTTTTGGCGGGCGAGGGCGTTGGCAAAATGACAGAGGGGGAGCTGGCATTCTTCCTAGGCCTGGTGCAATGCCACAGAGGCAAAATTACGGTTACGGATCTAAGTTTCATGCTCCTCGTAATGATGAGTGTTTTGTTTCTGAACTCAAGTTTTCAAAGAGTGAAGAAACATTATCAAGGAAGTGCATAACATTTCAAGAGGTAAAACATGGACATGAGATTGTTGTTTTTTAAATGATTAGGTCTGAAATCAGATTGCATAATCATTAAGACTGTTGTGAAAGTCATAATTAGTTAATCACCGATGGGTACAATAGTAATTGCAAAGTTGTGTATTTGCACATTTCAACAATTGACCTACGTTTTTGGGTGTAGCTATGATCATGTTGCATTCTATGAATTCGGACAAAAAATGTTTCAGATAAAATATCATTTCCTCAAAGCAGAATCTGCAAAATATTATACCTGTGTATAGTGTACAGTCTCAATTAGGCTTCAGGTTATTCATTGAGTTTCTTTATTCCTATTATATTTCAACTTCAAAAATTTTCTATGTTCAGTAACACATTTTATTATTTCCTGGATGGTGTCAATTAGCCATCTGAACTTGCTTGCTATAGCCGTGTGGAAGGGGAGAAGTATACTTTGATGATAGTAGTTTGGTGAGAATTTTTTACATGTCATTACTCTTTTGTATTTTTTAATTTTCATTCATCCGTGAAAACGGCCTCCCCACAAAATGTGGGGGAAAGACCGCGTACATCTTCCCTTAAATGGGACGGACCCTCCCTGGACCCTGCGAAAACGCGGGAGCTCTTTGCAGCACCAGGTACGCCCTAATTTTCATTCATCTATATTAGCACTTTACACATTTTTACATTATCAGCGGCTTTTCAAGCGACTTATTACAGAAGATATTGGGGCTGATTTGAACCAAGGCTTTGATACCTTTATTGAGAAGAAAGGTACGCTCTATCTTTGTAATAAATAAATAAATAGCCACTTTTTGGCAAAAAAAATAGATTTGATGCCTTTTGTTATTTTCTTGCATCAGATTTGGGTTCCCAGGGCTTTGGTGATCTTTTGGCTTGCATTAGGAACAAAAATATCCCCCTACAGAATATGCATTTTGTGGTGAGTTTTTTTCTGTTAAGTTTCATCTTCTTCACTATATGTTTCAGACTCTAAATGTAATTACTTGTTCCTTTTTATTGCAGACCTATAGAAACAATCTCAATAAGGTAAGTTCTTTCATTAACCTGTATTATTTTATCAAAGAATTCTATAAACCTTATGACATAACCTTGATCGAAGCATATGATTTTAACACTTACTGTGGATATCTGTTTACTTTTGGACTTCATGTTTTATTCTAATTTTAAAACAATAATTTGGTTAGTATTTTAATTAATATAAAATTGCTTTGTGATTTTAATTACCAGATTGTTTATGGCAGATAATGGCTACTGCTTATTTGAGGCACGAACCTTGGGAAATGGGGGTCCATAAAAGAAAAGGTGTTGTGTATCTTGATGTACATAAATTGCCCGAAAGACCAAAAAGTGAGCGGGATCGTCGAATGTACTATTCTAAAACTGATTTTTTTGGTCTCTTTATTATTTTAATCTTTTTAATGCTCATACTTTATTTTGCTTAATTATACACTTACTAGACATGTCAGAATAAAGGCTATTATTAGTTGATAAACATGAATAAAAGGTAGATTGTCAAATTGCATTCTTTTTTTAGTTCCTAGATTTTAATTGTTTATGGGCTTTAATTTATATTGGATTTAGGTGTTACTGGGGATATTGTTTTGAGACACTTGCTACTGAAGATCCCAGAAGAGATGATGGAGAAGGGATACATCATGTTGATGCTAATGTTGAATATTGTGCTGTAATTAAAACTAAATTAGGCGCACACCGTATTTTAATGGGTGCTGAAATGGACTGCTGTGATTCCACTGATGATGGAAGGAGATTTTATGTGGAATTAAAAACAAGTCGTGAGGTAAATCATTTTTTATATATATATTTTTTTCAGTTTAACTATTTTCAAAATCGTAAAAAGGGAAAAGATACACTTTTGCATATTTGAACTTAAGATAGCCTTAATATTTTATTTGTGTTAGTTTCTTTATGAAGTTCAATATAGTTATTAAGATTATATTGAAACGGTGAAGAGCCTATATCAATTTTGTAGCTCTAGCTGACTATTATTTAACACAAGGTATATCCTCTCTTTCGGGTTTGCGATTATTGAACTTTTCAATATCATTTTACAGTTGGATTACCACACTGAGGAAAGATTTGAGCGGGAGAAGTTGCTCAAGTTTTGGGTATTATCGTTCTTCTACCTATACTACTACACATATGTTTCACACAATCGTTTGTGATCATTTAACAAATTATGCGTGAATTTAGCATTATGACTCCCTACGAGCGCAGGAATAGAGTTTGATAAACCTTTGCTTATGTGTATACGCAATGTAAAGTGTAAACTTAGGGTCATTTTGGGCATATTGCTACTAAATCAACTTCTTCATTGCAATGGATGGTAGGATTTACACCAAATAGGCACTCTTTGCTGCTCTGTTAGTAGTGTGGTAGAATATGTACGTCCTAATATATGTAGTCAGATATACAATTTACTGTAAAGAATGTTTCATGTGTGTTGTGAATAAGAAAATCAGTATGTGTAGCAAGCTTTGCTACTATGATGTTTCCTATCTTCCATGAAAATCATGAAATATTCTAGAAACTTTTGCAGCTAAAATTACTTTCACGTAGTCGTCAGTAAAAATGTTTGATTATATTGAGTTTGGCCTTTTGTAATCGTTATTGAAGTATATTTATCACATTTGGTTAATAGCTGAAAAACTTCTTGATGTTCGCATTTTTACTTCTATCATGGTTTGCTAATACTTGCATGTTTGAACGATTGAATCTACTTATTTCATTACAGATTCAGTCTTTTCTTGCTGGTGTTCCTTATATCGTCATTGGATATAGGTACGTTATGCTCAAATAAAAATACATTTAGCTTAAATTTTCTGCAAGTATGTTTCTACAGATGGTTCCACTAATTCATGCAAGATTTGATGATTATGTGTGTAATATACAAGCAACCTATTCATGCATGACATAGTTGCATCTGTAAAAAAACATTACACGTGTCAGAAAACACTTACCAACAGTTGCTAAAAGTTTATATTGTCTTGTAGGGATGATGCAGGTCGGCTTGTGCGTACAGAGAGATTAAGAACAAAAGATATAACTCACAGGGTGAAAATGAAAAATTACTGGCAGGTTAGCATTTGTTGATCTACTCTCCAGCTCTACATTTAGATCATAGAGGTGCGGTAACGGGCCTGGGCCTAAGGCTGGTCTTAGGCCCATCCTGAAATAGTCAGTTTGGCCTGAAAGGTGCAGTAGGTCCTGGCATTTGATCCAAAGGCCAAGCTAGGCTTTAGCCCGTTTCAGGACCAGATGTCCAGTTTTGAGGCCTAGCGTCACAAGCCGCTATATAAAATTGTTTTTTCCGTGCGTATATATAAATTTCTAATATGCTACTAAATCTTTTTATGAGTTGAATAATTTTGCATGTAATGAAACTGTGAGGTAGTGGTTCAGAATTTAAATTTTATAAAAGTAATTCAACATTTAAAAAAAGTAAAATGATTAAGAGTGGGCCCAGATGCCTTAACCGCAAGGATCCGGCTTTTTAGTCTGGGCCCATACTTTGTGCTTCTATAGACTACATCTCTCATCTGTGTTTTGATTTCAATACTGATCAACAGGGAGGAGTTTGTTTAGCATTTGCAGATGAGGTTTTATGTTGGCTTTATGGCACCGTTAAAGAGAGTAAGATTTCTTTATTTCCTTACATTATATTCATATCTTTTCTCGTGAACCCTTTTCAACGTATTCTTTGGCTTCGCAGATGAAGACTATATATTGCAATTTGCTGCACCGTTTACTCGTTTGGAGCTTTTACAGGCACAATCTTGCCCACAGGAAATAACTGATCATGTTCAGCAACTATGACTTCTCCCATTGTGAAGGGTTGGTCTTTTTCATCAACAAATACGAGCAGCGTACAACATTTAATGCATGAGCTGCAAGTTACCGTGGCATTGAATCTGACAATGAAGAAAGTTTTTACCTAAGGGTTTGTTGGAACCATATTGTAACGACCCGAATTTCGTATTATGTAATTAAAATACAATTAATGTATCATGTGTTAAAACCTAATATTGTAAAATATGTTAAAGGTTAAATATTTAAGACTTAACTAGAAAATTTGCTAGTTAGTTAATAGTGGTGGAAAAATGAAAAATGATACTAGAGGGGTGGATCTTGCCAATTGATGAAACCTAAACATGAATATGTATGGCTTGCCATACATTTGGTGAGCATTGTCTGCTCATTCACGTATACACACAAGAGAAGAGGAGAAGAAGAGTTTTGGTCATCTCATTGCTCAAATTGTTGGTGATTCAAGTGCAAGATCCGAAATTGAACCCTAGAAATCATTCTTCATCTTATCAAGAGCTACAAGTAAGTGTTATTTGATGTTCTTGAGGTGGTAAAAATCGTCACCCACATGGTGGGTGTAGAAATTGGTGGTTTAAACATGAAACCCTAGTGTTATAGTGCTAGATGATCATGTGTATGTGTGTATTATGGTAACTAGATGTGTAATTGCTCCTTAATTGAAGATTTACATGAACCATGGAAATGGGTTTAGTTACTAGAAGGTTAAACTAAGGATTCTTCATGTAAACTAGTTGCTAGTTGTAGAATCCATGTTCATTCTTGTAGAAATGTGATTATGTGCATAACATTTGGTTGAAATTGATGAATAACATGTGTGTTATGTGATTTAGGTGTAAAATTAGCTTGATGATGTTTAAAAGCTAGTAAATAACCAATATGTTAAGTTATGCACATAAGGTGTTTGATTAAATGCTCAAATTAGATGAGAAACATGAATGAACTACTTAATTGCAAGAAATGTGCAATGTGAAAGCCTAGATTGTAGGTTAAATGTGATAAATGGTCAAATGGACCATATGTGTGATTAAATGAATGTTATGTGTTAAATGGGTCCTTAAAATGGTAATAGGAAGTGGTGTGGCAAGCGGATCCAAGGGAACCGGCAAGGAACACGTTTGATTGACCACTTAAACCTTCCGGACTCAAAGTAAGACATTCTTTAAATTGAGCATAACAAGGTAAAGGCATGAGTCACAATGTGTGTGACCATGTGCTCATAAGCTCAAACAAAATGAAAACCACGTTTAAAAAGATAAATAGTTGACTTGCACCGTATGTGAGCTTCTATGACAAATGATTCACGACGTGCGTGAACATAAAGGAAAATAACACTTTAGTGTTATACCACATGGTTGTGGAACAGAACGAGTCATGACGTGCGTGACCGTCCCATGGAAATGGGAAGAAGGACAAACCCGGATTAAAGTGATTCACATCGTGTGTGAACACTAGGGTAAAGGGGTTATCCCTACGATTTGCAACGTGTGTGGACGTTGGGTAACGCCAAGGGAAGCGGTCGTTCGCGAAAGAATGGCAAACCGCTCATTTAAAATAGGATTTGACCCTATAAGGGGCAAATTCGGTATAAAAAGGAAAATAGAAAAATTTTGGTATATTGCCAAGAGTCGGGTTAGACTTGTTGAAACTCCGTGGAAATCACGTATATGATAAATATGTTATTTCCAGGTGTTTGGAACAATCGGGATCGAAAGGGGTGGCTCGGGAACGCGAAACGACCCTTAACGGGTCAAAAATAATGATTTTGCTGAAAGTTTTGATCAACCCAGGATAGGGACGTAAGTTACGTCCATAAGGACGTAAGCTACGTCCTCTTCACTTTGGTACGTCCTGAGCTACTGCCTTACGTCCACAAATCAGGGGAGAAAGGTTAAGGACGTAAGCTACGTCCTTTAGGACGTAAGTTACGTCCCATGTATAATTTTGCCTCTGAGCTTCTTTGTGGTCTTCTCGTTTCCCAGATTTTGTCGATTATCGTTTTAACGCGTTCCGAGTCCGTTTAAACCCCCGTAAAGACCCTAAAAAGGAATGTTAGAATGTACTTACTTAGTTCCTATGAACTAATGGATGTCTAAACGTGTGTTTTCAGGTGTTACGGGACCGGAAGGCTAAAGTGATCGATAGGGCATACAAGGATCGAACGGGACTTGCATACGCGTTTCTTTTGTAGAATTAACGCGTTAACATTATTTTGAAACTCCTTATCACGTGTTTATGTAAATGGATTGTTAAACTTCATATTTGAGTGTCGGTTGACACGAAACACATATTTTGGGAGTTAAATGTTAATGAAATTTTCTGGGTCCAAATTCCGCATGTTTATTTAACTTAAACGGACTCTTTGGGGGTCCGGGTGTTACAAGTTGGTATCAGAGCCAACGGTTTGAGAGATTCAAGTGCGTCGCGAACACTTGGACTCAAACTTTTGAGCTCTAGATATGAGAAATGCAAACGTTCGATCCAAGAAGCCGATCACCGAGCCTAAAGGTACAAGGTTAGTGTGCCGTTTATAAACGTAACAAGCTTGACACATGTATGATATATGTATGATATGTACCATATGAATTGATTGAACCTAGCTTCTTGACTTAAGTTTGGAATAAAGGAACTAAGAAGGCATCCGTGTGGTGAGCTTGTTGCTAGGCCTGGCCAGTCTAACAACAATCAAAGGCACGCGAATGGATTCTTAGGGATGTTGTTTTAAACTTAAGGATGGAAATGGGTATTGTGTGAATAGGGTTAGGCCCTAGTGATAGTAGAATCATAAGCATCGGTGTATATGCTATAGATTACGTACATGGTACTAACGTAAAGTTTAATTGTCACAGTCTTAGGTCATGGCTGGTAACGATCACGTGATCAATATAGAGAATCACGAGACCCATCCCGATGATGCAACACGGGAAATGGTCAAGGAGGAAGTTGGCAAGGCTTTTGAGGCTTTATTGCCGGGCTACATCGAGGATGTACGCAAAGATCTACGGGATCTCATTCAACAAGAGTTTGTGGCTCTGAAGGCTGACAAAGAAACCGAAAGGCCAACAAAGAAAGTGACCTATAAGGAGTTTGTTGCATGCAACCCTACAACGTTCAAGGGTGAGGTCGATCCACTACTTAGTCAAAGGTGGATCAAAGATATGGAAAGTGCCTTTGAAACCTCACACTGTGAAGAATCTGATGAAGTGAGGTTTGCTGCAAGCCAACTCCGGGAACGAGCTAAAGACTGGTGGGAATTGCAACGGGATGAGAAGGGGCGGGAAGGTATCAAAAGTATGACTTGGGAAGAATTTAAGAAGTTGTTCACAAAGCGGTTTTGCCCACAAGCCGCTATCAACAGAATAGCAGAAGAATTCCTACAGTTACGACAAAAAGACGAAAGTATTGATACCATCACGGCCATCTTCTACGACAAAGCCAAGTTTTGCCCACAGTTGCTCCAGGATGAAAGGATGTGGATTAACCACTACTATGGCATGTTGAGTGCCAAGTATCGAGAGTTTCTTACACCGTCCAAATGTGAAACTCTAGCAGAGCTTATCGATTGTGCTAGGGATCGAGAAGCGGAATTGAAAAGGCAAGTTGATCGTGGGGAGAAGCGTGCGGCTGAAACGGAGATGGGTTCGTCTAAGAAAGCCAATATTTCATCTTCATCAAACAAGTCTGGGAACGACAAAGACTCCAAACATTGCAAGATTTGTAAAAAGAAGCATGGGGGAGTTTGTAGATACGAATCTAAAAATTGCTTCAAGTGTGGAAAGTCGAGTCATTCGACATCTCAATGCACAAGCCCGCTAAGTGTGTGCTACAACTGTTACAAACCGGGCCACAAAAAGAGCGAATGTCCGGAACTAAAGAAGGATGGTACAAGTCAATCCTCGGTTGCTCAAGGTTCGGGGAAAAAGGGTGATGGAGGAAAAGCTAAGGCGAGAACTTTCTTGATTACGGCTGAAGAAGCCAAATCTATAGCCGACGTTGTGACGGGTACCTTTCTCATCAACTCACTACCTGCTTATGTGCTATTTGACTCGGGTGCTAATAGATCGTTTGTTTCGGTTAAATTTGCGAGTCATTTTTCCATGGTGTTAGACAACTTACCTAGTCCTTTAGAGATTGAGGTAGCGGATTCAAAAACGTTCTTAGTGTTCAACGTTTATCGAAATTGCATACTTACCATCGAAGGTGAGGATTATTCGGTCGACTTAATACCCATGACACTCGGGGAGTTTGATGTAGTAATCGATATGGATTGGCTTTCCATGTACCACGCCAATATAGTTTGCAATCGCAAGTGCATCCAATTGATATCTCCGAGTGGTTATGAGGTAATAATCCAAGGTGCAAAACGCGGTGGCGTAGCTTTATGTTCTTTGGTCAAAGCAATGAAATACATGAGCCATGGAGGACAATCGTTCTTAGCCTATGTAATAGACACGGAAACGAAAGTTCAAGTGTTGGAAGATATTCCGGTTGTTCGGGATTTTCCGGATGTCTTTCCGGAGGATTTGCCGGGAGTCCCACCGGAACGGGAGGTCGAGTTTCGAATCGACCTAACCCCGGGAGCTAAACCCATTGCAAAGGCTCCCTATCGTTTGGCGCCATCGGAGCTCCAAGAGTTAATTTGCAAGATCTTTTAGACAAGGGGTTCATACGTCCGAGTACTTCGCCATGGGGAGCACCGGTTCTTTTCGTGAAAAAGAAGGATGGAAGTCTTCGGATGTGTATCGACTATAGAGAGTTGAACCAGGTGACGGTTAAGAACCGTTACCCATTGCCTAGGATTGATGACCTATTCGATCAGTTGCAAGGTGCATCGTGGTTTTCGAAAATCGACTTACGGTCGGGTTATCATCAGTTGAAGGTAAGGGAAGAAGACATCCCCAAGACGGCATTTCGTACTAGATACGGGCATTATGAGTTCCTTGTAATGTCTTTCGGGTTGACAAACGCCCCAGCGGCATTCATGGATTTGATGAATAGGGTGTGCCGACCCATGTTAGACCGATCTGTCATTGTATTCATAGATGATATCCTTATTTATTCTAAAAATGAAGGGGATCATGCTTGCCACTTGCGTGAAGTTCTCGAAACGCTTCGTCGGGAGAAATTGTTCGCAAAATTCTCCAAGTGTGCCTTTTGGTTGCGAGAGGTACAATTCTTGGGTCATGTGGTAAACTCGAAGGGTATACACGTAGACCCCACAAAGATTCACGCGGTGACCAAATGGAGTCCACCCAAGACTCCCACGGAGATTAGAAGCTTTCTTGGGTTAGCCGGATATTATCGGAGATTCATTCAAGACTTTGCTAAGATTGCTTCTCCTTTAACCAAGCTTACCAAGAAAGAGGTGAAGTTCCTACGGGGTGAAGAGCAAGAGAAAGCCTTTCAAGAGTTAAAGTCGAAATTGACTCAAGCTCCGGTTTTGTCTTTACCCGAGGGAACCGACGATTTTGTGGTATACTCGGATGCTTCCTACTCCGGTTTGGGTTATGTTCTAATGCAAAGGGGCAAGGTGATTGCTTATGCCTCGAGACAACTGAAAGTGCATGAAAGGAACTACCCAACCCATGATCTTGAACTAGCCGCGGTGGTGTTCGCGTTAAAGATTTGGAGGCATTATCTATATGGTGTAAAGTGTACGATTTACACGGACCATAAGAGTTTAAAGTACTTCTTTACGCAAAAGGAGTTAAACATGAGACAAAGGCGGTGGATGGAATTGCTAAAGGATTATGATTGTGAAATCCTATATCATCCGGGAAAGGCCAATGTCGTGGCTGACGCCTTGAGTCGAAAGGAGGATCATACTCCTATCAAAATAACCGCAATGAAGATAACCGTTATATCCGAAGTGGTTGAACGAATCAAGGAAGCACAAACTGAAGCGCTAAAGGAAGAAAATTTGAAGAAAAATCGAATCAAAGGTCAAACTCAAAACTTGGAAGATGATAGTCAGGGATTGAAAACAAGATGGGGTCGGGTTTGGATACCACCTACTTGTACCTTGAAGAATGATCTATTGGATGAAGCCCATAAATCCAAGTATTCAATTCACCCGGGAGCGACTAAGATGTATAGAGACCTTCGGGTTAACTATTGGTGGCCGGGCATGAAACGCGATATTGTCAAATACGTGGAAAGATGCTTAACTTGTTTGCAAGTGAAGGCGGAACATCAAAAACCTCATGGTGAATTGCAACCGTTGGATATTCCGGAATGGAAATGGGAAAAGTTAACAATGGATTTGATTACTAAACTTCCAAGAACGAAGAAAGGGTACGATGCGATATGGGTTGTTGTCGATCGATTGACCAAGAGCGCTCATTTCCTTCCTATTCGTGAGACTTACAATTCGGAGAAAATGGCGGAGGTTTACGTGAACAAAATAGTGACACGACACGGGGTGCCCGTGTCGATTGTGTCCGATAGAGACACACGGTTTACTTCCAAGTTTTGGAGGAAATTTCAAGCGAATATGGGGACAAAGCTATTGCTAAGCACGTCATACCATCCCCAAACCGACGGACAAAGTGAAAGAACCATTCAAACATTAGAAGATATGCTACGAGCGTGTGTTCTTGACTTTGGGGGTAGTTGGGATGAGTATTTGCCTTTGGCGGAATTTTCTTACAATAATAGCTACCACTCCACCATCGAGATGCCTCCGTATGAAGCTTTATATGGAAGAAAATGCCGAACTCCCATTTGTTGGGGAGAAATTGGTCCGCGGGAACTCGCGGGCCACGATACGGTAATGAATACGGATGAAAAGATTAAGCAAATCCGTGCTCGCATGAAGGCGGCGCAAGACCGTCAGAAAGCTTACGCGGATAAGCGTAGACGACCCATCGAGTTTGAGGTGGGCGATTTGGTTTTGTTAAAGGTTTCCCCATGGAAGGGTATTATACGATTCCGGAGGCGGGGAAAGTTGAGTCCGAGGTTTATCGGGCCATTTAAAATCATCGCACGTGTGGGTAAAGTTGCTTATCGGTTGGAATTGCCGGAAGAGCTTCAAGGAATTCACAACACGTTCCATGTATCTTACTTGAGGAAGTGTTTGGCTGACGAGTCGGCCTATGTCCCGTACGAGGATTTGGAAGTTGATGACAGATTGAACTATATCGAGAAGCCGGTGGCTATCTTGGATAGAAAGGTCAAGCAACTGAGAAACAAGACACTCAATCAGGTGAAGGTGCAATGGAAGAATCGTAAAGGATCCGATGCCACTTGGGAATCGGAAGATGAAATGAGGAAGTTTTATCCTCATCTATTTGATTAGTATGCATAGTTTCGGGGACGAAACTCTCTTTAGAGGGGGAGACTTGTAACGACCCGAATTTCGTATTATGTAATTAAAATACAATTAATGTATCATGTGTTAAAACCTAATATTGTAAAATATGTTAAAGGTTAAATATTTAAGACTTAACTAGAAAATTTGCTAGTTAGTTAATAGTGGTGGAAAAATGAAAAATGATACTAGAGGGGTGGATCTTGCCAATTGATGAAACCTAAACATGAATATGTATGGCTTGCCATACATTTGGTGAGCATTGTCTGCTCATTCACGTATACACACAAGAGAAGAGGAGAAGAAGAGTTTTGGTCATCTCATTGCTCAAATTGTTGGTGATTCAAGTGCAAGATCCGAAATTGAACCCTAGAAATCATTCTTCATCTTATCAAGAGCTACAAGTAAGTGTTATTTGATGTTCTTGAGGTGGTAAAAATCGTCACCCACATGGTGGGTGTAGAAATTGGTGGTTTAAACATGAAACCTTAGTGTTATAGTGCTAGATGATCATGTGTATGTGTGTATTATGGTAACTAGATGTGTAATTGCTCCTTAATTGAAGATTTACATGAACCATGGAAATGGGTTTAGTTACTAGAAGGTTAAACTAAGGATTCTTCATGTAAACTAGTTGCTAGTTGTAGAATCCATGTTCATTCTTGTAGAAATGTGATTATGTGCATAACATTTGGTTGAAATTGATGAATAACATGTGTGTTATGTGATTTAGGTGTAAAATTAGCTTGATGATGTTTAAAAGCTAGTAAATAACCAATATGTTAAGTTATGCACATAAGGTGTTTGATTAAATGCTCAAATTAGATGAGAAACATGAATGAACTACTTAATTGCAAGAAATGTGCAATGTGAAAGCCTAGATTGTAGGTTAAATGTGATAAATGGTCAAATGGACCATATGTGTGATTAAATGAATGTTATGTGTTAAATGGGTCCTTAAAATGGTAATAGGAAGTGGTGTGGCAAGCGGATCCAAGGGAACCGGCAAGGAACACGTTTGATTGACCACTTAAACCTTCCGGACTCAAAGTAAGACATTCTTTAAATTGAGCATAACAAGGTAAAGGCATGAGTCACAATGTGTGTGACCATGTGCTCATAAGCTCAAACAAAATGAAAACCACGTTTAAAAAGATAAATAGTTGACTTGCACCGTATGTGAGCTTCTATGACAAATGATTCACGACGTGCGTGAACATAAAGGAAAATAACACTTTAGTGTTATACCACATGGTTGTGGAACAGAACGAGTCATGACGTGCGTGACCGTCCCATGGAAATGGGAAGAAGGACAAACCCGGATTAAAGTGATTCACATCGTGTGTGAACACTAGGGTAAAGGGGTTATCCCTACGATTTGCAACGTGTGTGGACGTTGGGTAACGCCAAGGGAAGCGGTCGTTCGCGAAAGAATGGCAAACCGCTCATTTAAAATAGGATTTGACCCTATAAGGGGCAAATTCGGTATAAAAAGGAAAATAGAAAAATTTTGGTATATTGCCAAGAGTCGGGTTAGACTCGTTGAAACTCCGTGGAAATCACGTATATGATAAAATATGTTATTTCCAGGTGTTTGGAACAATCGGGATCGAAAGGGGTGGCTCGGGAACGCGAAACGACCCTTAACGGGTCAAAAATAATGATTTTGCTGAAAGTTTTGATCAACCCAGGATAGGGACGTAAGTTACGTCCATAAGGACGTAAGCTACGTCCTCTTCACTTTGGTACGTCCTGAGTTACTGCCTTACGTCCACAAATCAGGGGAGAAAGGTTAAGGACGTAAGCTACGTCCTTTAGGACGTAAGTTACGTCCCATGTATAATTTTGCCTCTGAGCTTCTTTGTGGTCTTCTCGTTTCCCAGATTTTGTCGATTATCGTTTTAACGCGTTCCGAGTCCGTTTAAACCCCCGTAAAGACCCTAAAAAGGAATGTTAGAATGTACTTACTTAGTTCCTATGAACTAATGGATGTCTAAACGTGTGTTTTCAGGTGTTACGGGACCGGAAGGCTAAAGTGATCGATAGGGCATACAAGGATCGAACGGGACTTGCATACGCGTTTCTTTTGTAGAATTAACGCGTTAACATTATTTTGAAACTCCTTATCACGTGTTTATGTAAATGGATTGTTAAACTTCATATTTGAGTGTCGGTTGACACGAAACACATATTTTGGGAGTTAAATGTTAATGAAATTTTCTGGGTCCAAATTCCGCATGTTTATTTAACTTAAACGGACTCTTTGGGGGTCCGGGTGTTACACATATGCAACTGTATATCATTGGAGAAAAATAACTGTAGATCGAATAACGCCTTGAAGCCAAATGGCTTTTTAGAGTTCTGGGTATGTTGATTTTTAGCAGGATGGATAGATACGTATAGGTTAACGGGTTATGGAGATTCTAATATCTGATAACATTTTTAATGTACTTGTAGCAATCAATTTAACTTTTGTTCATATGGGGTTTCTGCTAGTAAGTGAATTGTTTGCATTCTAGTTTATTTAGTTTTCTAATAGCAGAGGTACACGTATAACATGCATTGACACATCAACTTATATGTTGATGCTTTCAAACTGCTACAAAGAATACTTCTTGATTAAATGTCATTTAGGTAAATTTTGCGGTCTATATATAGGTGATTTTCCATTTTTATTACTTAGACATTCTTGTTGAAAATGTTTTTATCTTTTTGTCCCTAAACATTGCCTTTTAAGGGTTTTGTTTAGTAAAATTTTACGAGTTTTGTGAGGATTTTAAGATAAAAAAACTTATTTGAAAGTCAGACTCTAAATAATTATATTATGATTCAAAAATCTATTCCACAAAAACCAATCATGGACAGTGAGTCAAGTTACCAACGATATTTTAAATTAATTTTGTTTTGACATATGTTGGTTAAAGACATCTTATAATATATTTAAAAATAATAATTAAAAGACTAGTTAAAATAATTTTTCTTTGAGTTAAAATAGCTATTTTGCTTCAAAAGATTAAAAAGATTAATTTACCCTTAAAAGTTTCATAAGTTTTTTCAATTTAAGTCTAAAAATTTCATTAGTTATTTCAATTTTATCCAATAGGAAGAAACTTTTGAAGTGAAACGAAAACAACATATGAAATTTTTGGAGGTTAATTGATGTTTGCAATCTTTTGACGGAAAATGTTTACTTTAGTCAAACCTTTGGGAGCAAAATTAAAATTATTTTCTACCGAAATGTTTTCATATATTTGTAAAAAGTAAAACCAATAAAACAAAAAAAATAAATTATAAAAATTCAAACATAAACAAACATAAATGAAAACATTATCGAAAGTCAATAGATACAAATAAACGGCCTCTATACATTTCATTCGCTTAACTAAATAAGCAAAGTTTCATATTTATATTCCTTCATTCATTAAACAAACTTCCCGTCAAATGTAACAAAATCACAATGTGTTAAAAGTCATGCGGTTAGCACGTAAATGTAAGGTACACATGACAAGTAAATGTGGGGTACCCATGATATCAAAATCTCACTCTAAACAATATGTTTAGAGTTCGAGCTGTATGTTTAGAGTTGAGTAAGAGGTTTTTCTAGAAATAGGTTTTCCCAGAAATAGGTTTCCTTCTCAATGGATTGGGGGTGTGGTCCTGGCTGAAACACGAAAAGATGCACCCGATTAAGATAACACGTGTCATCTGAAACAACGTCGCACATTTGCCGTTTAAAGAAAAAAAAGCACGCATGTTTTGACCAATCGCCGTTGACCTGACCAAAACGAAGCCCTAAACCGACTTTTCCTTCAACAAACCACCACACCGACTTCAACACCTTTATTTTTCGTTCCCCCACCGTCTACGGCGGAGTTTGGTTGATTTCAGATGGCGGAGACCGGTGGCGCCGTACTGGAGAAGATGGATACTAGTGTTAGCGTCTCTATGGAGTCGATCATGGAGAGATTATCTCATCTCGAAAACCTCTACTTTCCTAGGGCTCAACAATCGTCCGCTATTCTACCGTCTCAACGTAAATCTATCCTCCGAGATCTTTACTCCCGCAACGTCCCTGTTTTCTTAGGTAATTTCTAATTCAGTTTTATCTCTTTATAGATTTCTGTTTCAGTATCCTTCAATCGAGAGCTTTGTTTCGTTTAGTTTCTTAGGTAATTACTAATTAGCAATCGTTTTCTTTACGGATTAACTTCTATAGCACGCCACCGTATGAATTTTGTGTTTATGATTGATTCGTGCTTGACGTTTGCGATTTGTTCTAGCTCAGTCCGTGATGCATACGATTGAATGTAGGTTGCCTTGAATTTGATAGTTATCAATTGGTTTTTGAATAGAATTTTAATTATGTCATTGGATTGTGAAAGAGTGTTGAATTTGGAGCTAAAAGCTAGAGAAATTCATGGCAGTATACTGAAATTCATGAGTTGGTATATGGCTATTAGAGATAGATAGATTGACATTGATGATCCAGCTAGACTTTTTAGTTCAGTTATTAGCAGGCCGTCCGGTGGGAGCAAGAAGTTTGGGATATGTTTGGTGTTTCCCGCAGTCGCATTAAGGAGATTTTTTCTTGAAACTCTTTACTCCTTCACCCGTAGCAAGTATTGAAAAGGAACAATGTATATCCCCTTCCATCAGGTGCTGTTCTAAGAGTATTAATCTGGGATTATTCATTGTTTAACCTACTTAAGTTAACAACTCAAAATGTTTTTGATTTCTTGAATGATTCAAGCAGTTTGAACTATCTAAATAGAATATCTACTGGATCAGGAAGATACCGTTCGAGTGTTCTTTTTGAATCACATAGTAGTTCTTAGAAGTATAAGATGTCAATTGTTGAGATCAAGTTCCTTTCTCGGTTGATTTTTGGTTGTAACCATAAATCAACTTTAGACGTGTCCGTGAAGGGAACTTGACTTGTAAGTTAGTGACCCGTTATATTCTGAGAATCTTTTTCACTGTCACACTATTCAAACATTGATGCATTTGGCGTGTTTGGTTTCAGACTTCAGAGTGATGATCTTTTTGAAGGAATGTTATAATCAACCACATTTTTGCTTTCTAACTTAGTTCTAGATGATGAATGCTAAACTAAAGTCATTTAAAAACCCACCCCCTAGTCAGATTTCAACTACTTAAACACATTAACTAAGACTGATATCCTTATAGGCAGAGCAACATTGTGTTGAATGGTTTGATTCATCTGTCTTGGTTTTCTTTTTTTACTTGAAAGCTTATTATTTATTTATTATATTCGTAAGAACTCTTATATTTTCTAGTATTCATATATGCTAATAATCACATACACATCCAGAGCGCTATGGATCGCTACTAACATTGGAGGAGCTTAAAGAATTTGATGCACTAAGTGACGATTATGAAATCAATTGGCATCTAAACCATCTACGAAGCTTAATTAATCCAACATCTGAGGATTTAAAGTCAAGGTCTGCAAAGGTTAAGAATCGGAGGCGCGCATTCATGGATAAGTTAATGTTGGAAGGGAATTTTTTCTCCGAGGATTCAATGAGGGATAGAGAACCCTACTTGCACCATGAGTTTGTTGGGAAATTTCAAGACCAAAGTGGACGACAAATGTCTAGGCCCGGGGAACGGTGGTCTGAGACCCTGTTGAGAAGGGCCGAGGAAGCAGTTTTGGTGGAGAAGATAAGGCGGGAACAACAGCGGTTGGGTGTTGATGAGCGGGAATGGGTCGGAAATGAAAGAGAAGAAGAAGATGATGAAGATGAAGATGATGATGATGATGATGATGAGGAGGAGGAGGAGGAGGAGGAGGAGGAAGAAGAAGACGATGATGATGATGCGGAAGATGTTGATCATGTCCGGGTGAAAAGGGTATTTTAGTAAATGAACAGTCTAACGAGGGTACTAGTTTAGCAGCTGATGAGATGCAAGATCGAATGGACCAATTTACACATGTGATGCAACAAAAGTTTCTTGCAGGTGAAGATCATCAGCATTTCAATTACTCGAGTATTGATGATGATGTGACACTGGATGATCACTGGGTGAAAGAAGCTACTTATGATGCTGAAGAAAAGTATTTTGATGATGTTTGAAAGTTAAGGTTATAATCTTTTCTTTAATGCCATATATAATACTACTGTTGTTACGATTGCTGGAAAGTTTGTTTATATTCACTTTATCAGTCTATCTAATATAAGTGAACGAGCATGAGCAACTTTTTCAATGTTTTTTTTGTATTTGTTGTTCACCAAAGTTGGTGTTTTTTGGTTCGTTTACATGTGTCTATATGTTTTATGCTTTTATTTATTTATTAAACATAACATTAATTAAAGGGTTTAAGACTAATAAATATTAAGATATTATTAGTAGAATAAAGTTAGTATATGAGCCGGTAATAGAGAGGATATATAAACGTGGCTTGTTGTCTAGTGTTGTTGGTGATTTATAAAGTGTGAGTGGTTTAAATCTTTATAAGTGAAATGCTAGATAGTATATAAGAGTATAAAAGTTATTAAAAAATTGTTGAATTGAATGAAATCAGAACTTTTATTGAGTATTTCTCTAGATATTCTTTTTATAGCTGCTTTAATTATGGGATTAGTAAATCGTTTAATGGTGTTATTCATACTCTAAGTTTTGGATATTGATGCTTGGGTTTAGAAACGTTAGACTTGTGTTTTTAAATTTATCGATGTCATTTATTTTTGTTTTGCATATTAACACGCAGATTTAAACAAACATGGACACAAACAAGTTCAAGTTGTTAAAGACTATGGACAAGAGAACATGTTACGTTTTTATTTGATGTAGTTTGTTTAATTGTTTTGACTAAAGTTAAACGATGATTTATGTATTTTTTACATCGGCAATTCGGTAAACGTCCGCTAAAACTGTTTTTAGTTTTTAGTGTGTAGGAATCTTTAAAAATTATGTAGTTTTTTCTTATTATTATTCAAGATATTTTTGTATAAGATGGAATAAAAAAAGTGTTACTGTTCTTTTCTGATTATTGAAGATATTTTAAGAATTTTGTTGACATCGAGACAATTTGATGAGCCTTTTTCTTTTTAAAATGATAGATGAGGATTCGAATCCAAATTGTGATAGTGGTTGAGATTTTATTTCCATCTTCTTGAATTTCAAAATTTGTATTATAATTTTTATAATTCTTATAGAGTTGTAGTGGTTGGGATTTTTCTTCTGTCCTTTTGAGATTTTAAGTTAAAATTTTAGTTATATATTTTTAATGAATATATGTTATTCATGTAATTCATAAAGTGATAGGAGTGAAAGATAACTACACATAACAATCATAATATTGTTGTCTAAATTGAGCATGTCATTAAAAACTTAAATGCAATAGCTAAATTAGAATTTTTGTTAAGAGTGGATTATAAGTAAATCTGTTGTAATATTAAATTTTGAACGAAGTCATTATTTTTATATTAAAATATCAAACATCAAATCTAAATATTAAAAATACATAACAGCAAGTAAAACTAATAATTGTTAAATAGTATTTAGAGTAAATTACCATTTGCATCCTTATAGTTTGGTGATTTTGACCATTTGCATCCCTACAGTTTAAAAATCCTCATATACACCCTAACGTTTCATTTTTATTTCCATTTGAATCCAAAACACTAACACCGTTAAATTATTCTGTTAACTCCCTTGTTAAAAGACTAAATTGCCCTTCAAATTAAAACCCTAGTCCCCTCTTCATCTTCTCCATCTTCTCCACCCACCTGAATCTCAACAACCTCTACAACCACGTTTGAATACAATCAGTAGGATCGACACCGTCCGTTAACACCACCGTGGTCTCCTCCGGCGATCTCAGTTCTCTGGCAGCCTACAAAACGGATGCGACAACAACTCCGCCGGCGTCGTTCATATGGTTGGCGGCATCGCTGGCCTCTACGGTGCTTTGATCGAAGGCCCAAGGATCGGGCGCTTCGACCACAGCGGGCGGTCGGTTGCCCTCAGGGGCCACAGCGCGTCGCTGGTGGTGCTCGACACCTTTCTCTTATGGTTTGGGTGGTACGGGTTTAACCCCGGTTCGTTTACCAAGATCTTGAGCCCGTACGAGTCGGGTGACTACTACGGGCAATGGAGCGCGGTTGGCAGGACGGCGGTGACAACGACGCTGGCGGGGTGCACGGCGACCCTAACGACGTTGTTCGGGAAAAGGATACTGTCGGGGCACTGGAACGTGGTGGACGTGTGCAATGGGCTGCTGGGTGGTTTTGCAGCGATAACCGCAGGGTGCTCGGTGGTGGAGCCATGGGCTGCGGTGATATGCGGGTTCGTGGCGGCGTGCGTCCGTACGGGTTGTTTATGGGAGGCGATGGGAAGCTGTTGGGTGCCCATGTGATCCAGATTGTGGTGATATTCGGGTTCGTGAGTGCCACCATGGGTCCCCTGTTTTTCATTCTGCACAAGCTTAAGCTGCTACGGATCTCTCCCGAAGATGAAACAGCGGGTATGGACATGACGAGGCATGGTGGTTTCGCCTACGTCTATCATGACGAAGCTGATGATGGTCAAAAAGGCCTCCCCATGAAGAGGATAGAACCCTCCCCATGAAGCCTCCCCATGGTGGTTCGTGACCCGAGGAAAGGGGTTAGGGTTTGGTTGGGTACGTTCAACACAGCGGAAGAAGCTGCTAGAGCTTACGATAAAGAAGCTGCTAGACCTACGGTGGTGGTGTTGATGGTGTTGATGGTGTTGATGGTGTTGATGGTGGTGGTGATGGAGTGATGAGAGAGATAGAGAGAATGTGTGTGTGTGTTTATGTTTGAGAAAGAAATAGAGAGAGAGAAAGGGAGTTTGTGGTGGTCAAAGGAGAAGAAGAAGATGACGTGGATGGTCCCATTAAATTGTATCAAGGGCATTTTCGTCATTTTATAAAAAATTAACTGAATTATTTAACGTCGTTAGTAATTTGGATGCAAATGGGAACAAAAATGAAACGTTAGGGTGTATATGAGGATTTTTAAACTGTAGGGATGCAAATGGTCAAAATCACCAAACCACAAGGATGCAAATGGTAATTTACTCTAGTATTTATGAAATGCTAAGTTAAATAATCAAATATAAAATTGAATGTCAGACTAACCAATTAAATATCCATTTATATTATTAGAGTCAAGTTATCAATTAAAATACTAAAACTAATATTAATCTAAGGTATCAATAATACAAGTTCTGGTTTCTACTTTTACTTTTGAACGTCATGTAAACTTGTAGTTATTATCTAGAAAAAAGAAAATATATAGAAGTTAACAAAACTAGAGCCTAGAGTTTTATTTTTCATAATAAATTTGTTTGTCGTTCAAAAAATTTTTTTAGAGTTGATTACACGAATAGTCTATCTGGTAAAACCATATTACACGTTTTTAGAGTATATTACATTCCAAGATCTTCCATTTTATATTCTAGAGAAAAAAAAATTTGCTCTTATTTTCTATAAAAAATAAAAATAATTTCCAAAACAGATAGGATAACATAAAGAAATCATATCATCAAAATACAAATATGTTCATAATTATTGTTAAACTTGTTACAACTATTTCCAATTAAAACAACGCATGCACTAACCAGTCTTGTGTGTATATATTCTCTCTTGTTTAAAAAAGATACAAAAAATAAAAACTTGTAAATAAATAATTTACCTTATTATAAATAGAGGTAGTAATCTAAAGAAGTATGACAACTTTATGGAAGTGAGATGAAGAGGATATCTACTCAGCTTTGATGTAGAAGGATGAGAGAAAAAGCCATTCCAATTTGCCTGTCACTTGTCTACTTCATCATTTTGTTTCAGAAAAAAAAAACATTCCAGTTTTCACAATCACTTTTTCATTCATTGCATGATAATATTTTTCTCATATTAAAAAAACAAATGTATTACAACTTAATATAATAACAAATAAAAGATGATATGTTTGTTAATAGCATACATAAGTGGATGTTTAATAGATTAATATAATAATATAAAATTACTAAAATGTCCAATTCCTTGGGTCTAATGTAAGTCTATAGTAATGACTATTTCATCTAAAGGTCATGTATTTACCTTTTGAACACGTACCAAACTTTATTCCCTTTAATGCATATATAAATACATATTATACGTGGCCAATAATCCCATATCAAAGTTATAAAGGTCGTCTTACATTGTTTTGATGTTGATTATATATATTTTTGATAGAGGAACAAAAGAAGTGACAAAATCCTAGATAAAAAACGAACTAGATAAGTTATGCTTTTGGTACTACGTGAGTTTGAGTATGGTATTATCATATTTCCTCGACGAAAAGATAGGCTTTAATTCTACATTAGTGAAAAGATGATACACATATGATGATTGCACGTAAAAATGCATTTATGCATGTATTAATGGAAATAAAGTTTGATTAAGACATTAGTGTTGCATGTCACATGGCTAAAGTGGTAATTCATGTTGATAACTACATAAGTAGGATGGATTATTTCTTATTTCTTAAAAATGGCATCGAAATCATGATGCTTAATATTTTAGTCATGGATTTGAATAAATTTTTATTTTTTTATATCTATGACAAGTTATTAATAATACATCAAATGGCATGATAACAAAATACTATCATTTCTTGAGGTGTGATTTTAGTAATAAGTTGGTGTTATGAGGCCCCATATGACCATATCCAGAGACCAAGACCATGTGTTGAGGCCGCATAATCTACCCATGTCTATTTGGCTTCTTCTTCAAAAGGTTATATGCCCAAATTAGTGTCCCACAAAACATGGTTATTTCAATAAGCTCAATATCAATTCAACCTATTAATGAAACAAACCATCTTTATCATCAAAACTTGTATTCATTAGATATGGGTGTTGTTTCAAGTGAAAATTATAAACGTATGGGTTATCGGGTTTCTCAATCATGGGCTAAAGCCGAACCTACAACTGACATTCTGTTTTTTAGATTTTCAAAATCGACCTATTTCGGCTATAAATGGGTTCGGTTAATTAGGTTATCCACTAGCAGGATGTGGTGAATTCACACTAATTTTAATTAATAAATCCAAGATTGAATTACACAAATAGGCGGATAAACAGATAGTCGTTGTGTTATGTCCATACTATATTGGGCCACTAGGTTCGAGAAATTACATACACATATGGTCATCAGCGTACCATTGCTTGTAACACCTTGAGTCTTTTCCATTGACTATCGTTATTTTCTCTGTTAATTTTTTTTTGAAAAAAATGGGATTTAGCCCTACTATCAAAACACTGGTTATGAAGTTGTGATTTGTGAAACTTTTGTGTAATTTGAATATAATCAATTCATAGTTACACACATTTGAGAGATTATATTTCTTAGTTTTGATCAGGATTGAACACAAAAACAAGTTATAACTTCTAAATCTTCTCATAAGTTAGTGTAACATACATCATTCTATGCTTGTCATATTACACACACAACTTATTTAGGGTTTTTTTTTTTTTTTTTCACACGATTTAATTGAACCGGAACCAAAATTAACCCATCGATTAAGAATAAGCCCCATAAAACCCGAACCAAACAAATAAAAACTGGCTACACATATTTATATGATTCAGTATTTGGTTCAATATCCAATGACTAAAAACCCGAGGAATCCGATACCTACTCGACCCGAATGACACTCTGGTGGATAATTGTACATAGACAAGTAGATAAACAAATTTGTATATAAGGAAGGCAAAGGATGGTGCACATGTATGCCACGTGATAATTTTAAAGAAAAAACATCACACCAAATGGAATATTCTTCTTATGTTTATGGACTTGTTAATCTCAAACGGTCATCACCATATATTGTGGATCTTGACTCTTTAAAAATATGTATTTTTTTAGTTACATTAATGAGCTAAAAATCGTTCTTATTACCAACTTGTTATTTTCGGTTTAGAAGTGTGTCGACTTAGAGCGAATTGAATATATATAACTCGTAATAGTATGTGGTATCGGTGATTGTCCTCAAGATACAAAAAGAAAAATAAAAAATATATCGGGTTCTTTAACGGTCTATGATGGATAGATTAAAATTAAGTTGTTAGATGGATGGATCTCTACGTTGACGATTGTCAGAGACTTAAGTTTTCTATATATTCCATTTATAAAGAAGTCCGTACTTGTTTGCACCAAAGATTGTTTAATTAATGTTCATTAGGTTTATAATAGTTTACTTTGGAAGACAGATTTTCCAGTGTGATTGCATCTATGTTTGTAATAATATTTTTAATAATTTGTCCTTACCTTGGTTGTTGTATTGTTTTTCAAGATTATATCACATTATTTGTTTATAATAAACTAAAAGAAATTATAATTACTTGATTATTTTCATAATGGCATTTACTTTTACAATATTGAGATATTTCAATTAAGATTATTTTTAAAAGAAAACTAGATCAACTAAACCACTAAAATAGGTTGAACTTTTTTAGATAAAAAGGTAGTGCCATGACAAATAAAAAAAGTATGTTAAACATGATAAAAATTAAAATAGAAAATATACGTTAAACTTGATACAAATTGTCATGTATATTGTGTAACACTTACATCATATATTTGTATGTTTTTAAAAGTATATTACTCGTTATTTCCACTTTGCATTATTGTTTCAATGTTTCTCAGTAACGCCTCTACCTAGTCTCATGATCATTGTTAGCTAAGCGTCATTAGTTGAAGGGCAAAAATATGCTTAAATCGAACAAATTTTAAACGTAATTAGTCAGTGTTCTTTATTTTAGAATAAAAAATGAAAAGTTTTTTAACTTTGCTTTGGATCACATCTGCAGACATCTGTAGGAGAAGAGGTGGACCAAACCTCTACAGTCTGCAATAAGAAGAGTGTTTGTTTTTTAATGTCTGCAGACTTCTAAAATCAACTGGTGGTGGTATACGGTGGTGGCGGACGGTGGTGGCGGACGGTGGTGGCGGACGGTGGTGGCGATGGTAGATGGTGGGTGGTGGTGGAGGTGGGTGGTGGTGGTGGTGGACGGTGGTGGAGGTGGACGGTGGTGGTGGTGGACATGGGTGGCGGTGAGTGATGATGTTTAATCCTCTACAGACTTTAGAAGATTTTAGAAATAGTTGTAACAAGTCTACACCATGTAGAAATCATGCTGACCTTTTCTAATAAAAAGTCTTTCAAAAAACAAACACTCTGCAAACTTTAACGTCTGTACGTGGTCTGCGTGACGCAGACAAAAGAGATCAGGAAGAACTTTTCTGAAAAAACAAACAACCCCTAAGTGAATTCGTGTACTTTATGTATTTTTTAGATTAATCTCTAACTAGTAATTTACTCGCCGCGCATGCTGCGGTAGCGAACGTACGTGTCATGATTAAGTATAAAATATAATCGACTCAACTTGTTTCCGAACTAAATTTACATAAAACATGGAGTAACACGAATTTGTACCATCAAATGAAAACATATTTTATTTAAATCGACTATATTTCAAACACAATTTACGTTAAAACGTATAACAACTCAAAACGTACATCAAAATAAGCAAGTGCGGGAAAGACATAGGCGACATGATAAAACATAGATTACATTCGCTCTAACACATTTCCTAGCAAAATTTACATCAAAACATAGAGTAACTTGAGTTTATACCAACGAAATAAAATTATAATATTTAACCCAACTCGTTCCAAACAAAATTTACACATAAAAATATACACGTAATATTATATAATAAAGTTTTTTAAGATAGATATAACTTGAACTACTACTACTATTATAAGATAAACTAAAATATGAATTAATTAAAAAAGCATACAAAGTATAGTGAATGTTAGACTCGAACCCGGGTCTTATGTATAGTGAAAGAGCTCACAAGTCAGCAAGATAGATACTCTTGCATGTCTCAGTTTTACTATATATAATATAAAAAAAATAAAAATAAAAAAACCCCACCTGTATAATATATAACAAAAAAATCAAAAAATCAAAAAAAATCAAAAAAAAATCAAAACAATCCACTGACATAGTGGATTAATTAGAATAAATATGCGAGAAAAATATATATGTAACTATGGACTCATCTATCTTATGATTATAGCAAGGATTTTTATCAAATATGATGAGTATAAACTTCATAACATATAAAAGTTGTCACTGCGTGATTTTCTATGACTAAAAACTATGTAATTTAAACTCTTTATAATTAGAAAAGTTATAGAGATAATAAATTTTCCAAAGTAATCGAAAAACATGTGGTGATACATATAATATTAGGTGGTATGGTTATATAATAATATTTGTTGGTTTTGTTTCGTTTCTTTTCTATTTTGAAATTGTAACAACCATCTTGGAACTCTGTAAACTTGGGTCAAATTTCAAATTTAAAAACAATACTTTTTTTTCAAATTGAAAGAAATACTTTCTTTTTCCCCAAAAGGGCGAAAAGAATAAATATTCATGCATTTCTCACATCCAAATTACATAAGTAAAAGTACTTTTGGAATTTTGTGATGCTTTTATTCCTATATTTTGAGTTTATTATTATAAATATATAATTCCCAAGTCAAAAAACTAATGCATGAAATGAATTAAATTTAATTGACATCATACAACGATCACCATACTGTTTTATTAGGAAAATTTTATTTTATATCTGTAACTTTATCTCGTAATTATTATAGGTGATTAGGTGAAAACACACACATAGTTTATAATGTATAAATTTATGAATTAAAATTTTCTCACTTTTCTTATCAATATTAATTTATTACAGAACTAAAAGCCTTGTATATTAATGAATACAACATGTGGTAGCTCTCTAGATTTCTTAATTATAATAGCATCATACCCAAAATCTGCCATCAAATTCTTCTTAATCAAAATTAAATTTATTATTCATGTTATTCTGATCAAGTTATTATCATTTAGATGTTTCTTAAACACATAAACCAATGTTGAAATTCAGCATGTGGGTGTATTTATGTTGCACACTTAATTGTAACCGAGTTAGATGTCAATTAGGTGTCTTTGTCGTTCTATATAAATCAAATAGAATTAATGTATTAGTCCTGCTCTAAGGCCAATTTAGTTAACCTTTATGGTTTTCTTCAATTGTCATTGTTCGGTTTATGTTCCTTTAGTTATTATTCAACATTGAATTAAAATCAAATCATTTTTATGTGATACATGCATGATCATTATATTGGTCCAATTGTTATAAGACATTTAGGCTCATACTATCACTTTATATTCTCTCTTCAAATTTATAAAATTTCAATCGTTAGGAATGATTTGTTTTATCATTTAATAGTTTTTTTAACCGTATTGTTACAACCAAATCTACTTCACGTCTCAAGTAAGATTTGAACTTAACATCATTTGGATGATGAAAATTCAACTTTCATTGGCAGTGGTTGCAATACTAATACTTAATGATTACCAACATAACAAATTAACTCACAAATTTAACATTTGAACCAACAAAAGTGATTGTAATATAAGATATTTCAATATATAATCTTGTTTATCTTTCAAAAGTTGGACGGCATCATCTATTGAATATTAATTATGATCAACTACCTTTGACTTCGCTTATAAAAAAACCAACCACCCTTGACAAAGTTTGTTGATCACATATCTTAACCTTGAAAATGTCTAAGGTTTAGTTTACTTTTGAAAATTGAACCCCGACACACATAAATGCAGTTTTGATGGTGTTTTTGAAAGATTAAAAAATGCCCCCTAAATTCAAAAGTTGTATTTATTTGAAAGAAGTTAGTGTTTGCATGTCAACATTCTCACGCCCTTAGCAAAAGTCTAAACGACTAACAATGTTTTTATTTATGTTTATAAGCAAGCAGTCTATTTGTTTAAAACAAAATAAGATTTTCATTTATATTTAAAAAAGAAATTGAATTCTTCAATGGTATTTTTTCTACAAGATAAATCATAAATCCTAAAGGCATGAAAAGCAATATTATTACCATATTTTACTTTTTGTAATACTCCTACCAACAAAAAATATTGAGGATATAATTCCACTAAATAAAATTGATACAACCATAATAAAAATAAAGGGAATATGATGTTCTCCATAGGTAATTATTAAAAACTTATCTTTTTTATTTGAATTATAACAAAGCAAATCTGATTTCCTTTTTTATGTGTTGATATTAATAATACTGAATATGATCAACAATCTTTCGATACAACACAAAGTCAGATATCTAAATCTACTCGTAAAATAACAAAACCTTTTGTTCGGTGTTCAGGATACTTGAAAAATTCAATACAAACAGGATCAGATCGATGATTACCGACATGCTAGATTCATGTTTTGGTCATCAATTAGACTAGTTTTTATCCACCCTTGCACATAACAAACCTTTACTTACCACTAGATGTCTAGACATAACATTTTTTTCATTTTCATGTCTGACTTAGTGACAAGGTATGTTTAGTCAATACCATGAAAATCAGGGTGTTAACTGAAAAATAAGTGGACTTGTTCCCAATATTCAAATTTACAAACTTGACTCCGTCAACTTTTACGTAATGACTTCAAACCCCCTACATTTACATCTTTCTCTATATATACATCACCCATTATGGTGCCTTGTGTTTTTCCCTCTCTGTCTCTAAACAAAACCACCCTCAAAACCATCAACACACACAGATCGATCGAATTTCTCGACGAACTTCAAACGCACACAGATCAAGACATGATAACGTCTCAAAAACCCCAAATTTAAACCCATTAAGTAGTTGCTGTTGTTCAGTAAATGCGTCAGAAGAAATCAAGCGTTCAATTCGGTGAAGAACAACAGCATTCCGATTCAAAAAACCCCAATTTCAAACTCAAAATCGCATCAAATTACGATGATCAACACTTCAAGAACAACCCACAAACCACAATGCAAATGGGTCTGTTTTCGAATCATCAGCTCATGAATCACCACAGGAGAACTCATCAGAAGTCTTTAATCTGTTGTTCGTCTTCTGAAGCACTTTTAGCCACCAAATCGGTTGCTTTGAAAGTGTTGAAGCTTAGTTATGTGAAGCTCTTTTGGATCAAAACCCCTTCAAGGGTTGTAATCGTTCTCTGTTTGCCTTCAATTTACTTCTTTTCGTTGAATCATCATACATCTTTGTATCTTTATCTGATCTTCTTGATATCCCTTTGTGTTGTTCTTCTATCTGTTGTTAATCATCCGTCAATTCGGTTATTCGTGGCCCGAAATCTCCCAATTTTGAAGCTTTTGAATACATCAGAAACACACACACCAGTTGTTTGGTCAATTGGCTCTAAGAACCGATTAGAGGAAAACACATTCTCAGGGTTCTTGGTGAAGGCTTACAGCAATGGGGATGTTTATGAGGGTGAGTTTTACAAAGGAAAGTGTTCTGGAAGTGGGGTTTATTACTACAACATGAATGGGAGATATGAAGGTGATTGGGTTGATCAGAAGTATGATGGTTATGGTGTTGAAACATGGGCTAAAGGGAGCAGATATAGGGGTCAATATAGGCAAGGGTTAAGGCATGGGTTTGGGGTTTATAGGTTCTATACTGGTGATATGTATGCTGGTGAATGGATCAAGGGTCAGTGTCATGGGCATGGGGTTCATACTTGTGCAGATGGGAGCAAGTATTTTGGGGAGTTCAAAGGAGGTGTTAAACATGGGCTTGGTCACTACCATTTCAGGTAATTTTGGGATTCTTTGATGTGTTTCATACTTCATAGTGACATATAAATGCATTCTTGTTTAGATGTTTATTATGGGATGTTTGAAATGCTTATTGGAACTGTTTGTGTATCTTGAATAAGCACAATCAGCTGTAGCAAAGCACAATGAAAGTTTTTAACAAAACATGAAATGAGATGACCTTTTGCTTGAGTGTTTGGTAAATTTGCTTTCTTTAAAGATTTTTGAGGCGAGATACACAGATCTATTGTATATAATCCTCAATAAACATATAATCATGTTTGTATGTTGTATGAAGACACAATAAGCGGTTTTATGAAGAGGAATTAAGCTGTGAGCCTGTGATTTTGGGTATTATTCTCTTGGTAAACTGGAAACAACGCCTGATCTTTTGGTCTAGATCAAATTCATGATCGCTTTTTAGTTTTTATTCAAATTTCATTTAAGACGAAATAACAAATTATTGTTCCTGCTTAAATGCAACAAAAATGCTTAATTTGTAATAAATGAGCAATTTTTGACAGAACTGTCATAGTACTGTGTTAGTTTTTGCATCTATATTTTTGCAGTTTGTTTTAACTACCTTGATGTTACAAACTTCAGTGTTTTTTCTATCATTTTCACTAATCATTTAACATTTTAAATTTCATAGTCCTTGTGAAAAATATAAAGTAGTGCCTGATCTTAACCATTCAGATTATATTCCTGAAAGGTTATACCTTTTAAATGATTTTAATATTTATTTTGTAATGATGATTGATGAACATATTTGTACAAAAGCATCTAAGTACTATCTTTCTTCTTTTTCCCATTTTCTTCCTCATAATTTGTCCATAAACTATGTCATTATTACACAAAGTAGAATATTCTATGACAAAACACCAACTAAATGTTTAACGTGTCTACTTTTAAGATCTGAGTGTGTGAGTTTGATTAACTTTTAAGTTTATATTTCTATTTATAACGAAAATATAATGGCATTTGAGCTTTATGTGATTACATGGTGATGCAGAAATGGTGACATGTATGCCGGGGAGTATTTTGCAGACAGAATGCATGGTTTTGGTGTATACAAGTTTGCAAATGGACATCGATATGAAGGTGGTTGGCATGAAGGAAAGAGACAAGGGTTCGGTTCGTATACGTTTAGAAATGGTGACACACAATCGGGTCACTGGGAAGATGGTATTCTTAGCATCAATCCACAGTATCCTGTGTTGGTTTCTCATGCCAAAGTTCTTAAAGCAGTTGAGGTAATTTCATGTTTCTTTCCCCAAATTGTGTGGGTGTGTTTGGCATTTGAATCACTAGAATCAGTTCCACCATACCCAAATACCGCAAACAGATTATAAGCGAGATAAAAACGCCATAATCAAATTATCAGTTCCAAAATAAAATGTCGAACACCCCTTATATCGCATTACTCGCGCTGGATTTTACATTATTTTTTAATGTTGATTTCTCAGGAAGCCAGACGAATAGCTGAGAGAGCAGTGGCTGCAGCCAATGTGGATGTAAAAGTGAATAGAGCGGTGGCCGCCGCTAATAGGGCAGCAAATGCGGCAAGGGTGGCGGCAGTTAAGGCGGTCCAGAGGCGCGTGCGCCACCATGATGATCCTACACTGGTCATTGTCTGAACAATCTATGTCAGGAATTTTTGTTTAACCACAAGATAACTGTATTATTAGGCTTATGCACTAAAGTGCTTTGGTTTTATTAGGTTGATGAGAATTAGGGTAACTTTGTTCTCTTCTTGTTTCCCCATAAATGCAACTGTAAATATATGTTTACTGCAGTATAGTAGTTATTGTATGTTTGCATTTGGCTTCTAATGGAGTCTTGTGTTCTTTACATGTGCAACAAATATATGATAATTGCTGATTATTAATAATAAATCTCCTTGTGGTTCATGATGGTGGGCCCACAAGCCACATTGGATCCTTAATGCATGCATGAATTTAATAACTCGTGAGTTTTGATATAACGAATTTAGTGGAACTATTGTAAAAACTATGGAAATTAGGAAAAACTAAGAACATCAATGACCCATGAATTTACCAGAGATTTAAGATTTGGCGTAACCTGTTCTTACATAAAGATTGGTCGAAAAAACAAACAACACCGGGTATATTGGTTTAGTAAGCAGGACCAACCAAACCGGCCAAAATGGTACACTCAACATACAACAGTGTACGTGGTTTAAACCTTTCTTTTTCAAGTTAAAAATCATTATAAAGATGACTAGTGAATGTGGTATATATACATGAGAATGTTACGCAGGTGTGTAAAAGATGGTGTCCACTCCCATGATTTCAAAACTAAAAACTTTCAATCTTAACTGTGAGTGAATGATAGAGAAAATATAATAATAGAGATATAAAGAGTATTATTTAATTGAAAGAGATAGTAAAAAAATAGTATTTTAATGTAAATATAAGAATGATGATGGAAAGCTAATATGAATACTCTAATAGTATGTATAATTGAATAGCTTTAAAGTAACAAGAAACAATATAGGTAAACTAGTGGTTCAATTCACAAGAACTATTCCAACTTCCAAGTTCAAACCATCATCTAACATGTTAACCCAGAATTTTTTTAAACAGTTCAACCAGTCATGTATAACTCTTAAAATAAGACGTTCTTTTAATAGATCAATCAGTTATGAACACCATAGGGATTTATAATCTTTTAGTAATTAAACTGCAACATTTTCATTTTACTCAAACTTGGATTTAATTTCCAGTTTTAACAGTTTTGATCGAAGCTTTGCACACCCTGCACTTAGATCTGTGAAGTTTCTACAGGTTGATAATAACTTTGTTGCCGCTTCTAGCAGCAAGATCATAAACGGATATTAAATATCAGTCGACAAGATAAATTAATGTCTGCAAAAGTTAATATCAAAATATTCCAAATAAGAAATGTTACGTTCAGAGATAATTGCACACTGCTCAAACAAAATTGATGAAACCAACAGTAGTAAGACAAGACTTCAACACTGATAACTAACTCTCAGTTTGCTCCCTCAGCCTTCGAATTGTGCTCCGGACAGTAACAGCACTAGCAGTACTGTTACACAGAAAAGAATCAGTAAGCAGAACAAAATGTGATCTAAATAACAAATCGAAGAAGAAATAAAGGATTTAAAATTTACTTCAAAGTGTATGCACCGCCAGCTTTGACTTTGCCGCAATCTTTGCAGCCCCAAATACCAACAGCTTTCCTCTTCACAGCATACTGTGTAATGGTTCGTTTAAAGTTTACATAGTTTAAATATATGACAAAATTTTGGCAAAAATCATCCTCTTACTAATTTTTACGTATAACAGACATATGAGATTTACCTTTCCACAGAACTCACAGAAAAACTTGCTGTGTTGGCTGACCTCCATTTTCTTGATCTGCTTTCGCAGACTAGCACCATAGCGGGTGCCTGAATATAATTGAAATAGTTCAGAGTGCGTAAACAACAAGAAATATAACCAGGAATTGCAAAAAATACTCTACATGTCTATAAGATGGCTCATTGATAAATATATTGTAGGCACAAAAGAACAGAAATTGCAAAATTTTGTTTGTTGTACGATTATTTGCGTATAAAAAGTTGATTCATATCATCTTAAACACTTTGCAGACTCATTTGAAAGTAAGAAAGAAGACACTCACCATACTTTCCAACAATCCCAGCCTTCTTTGTCCTCTTTGTCTACACAACAAGTTAGCAAGAAAATAAGCAACCTTTGTTTGGTATAAAGAAGACGTATTAAGAGTTGATTGATAAATTGATAAAGTAATTAATCTGAAATTCTAAACAAGAAAGAAAAACAGGTTTAGGGTGTCACATTCTGGTATTCTGACCATCATGCTTCTAATAAAAATGACATTTTAAGCCAAAGAAACACCATTTAACCTCTTTAATATGCATATATATAGAATGTCATGTGATATAATTCAAACCCATAAACCACCCAAAATCATTCACCAATCACCACTTACATAAAAATAGTTGTAATGTAATTAATCACCAAAAAAAAAAAGATTATGAATCGAAAGTCAAGATCACGAATATGAATCGAAGTCCAGATCAAGGTTCTCAATCAAAATCAAGGTTATGAATCGAAGTGAATATCAAGATGATCTTACCTGCAGTATTCCTTACAAAGTCTAAGCCTATAAGGTAGCTAATTCTTATAATAAATGGATCCACACCATCTAAAATCTCAACATTTACATAAAACTTAAACAATAACATCAAATGCAAAAAATAATTAATGACATCAGAAATTTTAAATCCAAAAAACTAAGGAGTATTAACAGTTCTTTTCAGCCAAATCAACGTATCATCAAGTACTAATTGTAACAAACAAGAAAGACGTTATACAGTAGTAACTGTACCAACCAAAACAATATTCACAAACGATTAAGATCGTTGAAACAAGTTAAACTTCAAAATTTATAAGATTATTTAAACGTTCTGAAACCCTATCATCAAATTAAAGAATCTACATGTTGATAAATTTAAGAGAATCGTAATAATATTGGGGAAATAGTGAACCATTTCGTCGGATTGGAAGACGAGAGCACACAAATAACAGAGAAATACAACACGGCGCTTTGACGACGAACAGAAACCCTAGACCCTTCGCTGTATGCGATTTAAAGCAATAGAAATTGGGCTCGGGTTCTCAAATGGGTTTTTGTTTTACACTCATACCTCCTGAACTCTTGGGCCGAATGAAGCCCAATACCTTTGTAAATTTGATCCATTTTTATTTATATTACTTCAATGATGTTTGAAAGTCAACTACCATATGTTTTCCTTAGACAAAATTCAATGTTTTCAGAACCGGATCAAACGTCGAATCGGACGCTTTACTGGTTTGGTGGTTGGACCGGTCGGACCGGTTGGACCGGATTTAACTATATTTTAATTATATTTATATATGTGATTAAATATAAGTAATTTATATATGATTTATATATGTATTGTATAGTTATATATAAAATTTAAGTATATTTGAGTGTGTGTGAATGTATGTTTAAGATTATAGTAAACACTTTGTCCCACATTGGTGTGGGGACAAAGTGATGTTTGGTTTATAAGTAATTTTTTTATCACTCTAGTGTATCTTTATGACATATTTTGCCACAACAATGGGGAAAAAGGTTGGATTTCCAGCGAACTCGTATGTGTCTGCACGTGTCGCGGACACGAATGCAACTTTAAAAACCTAGGCCCGTGCGAGCCCGTTTTTTGCATTCGGTTTTACTTTTTGATCTAGCACACTAATTTATAGTTCAACACCCCGTTTTTACTTAAAAAGTAAATAAAAAAAATAAAAAATTTCCAAAACCGGTCCGAACCGACTCGGGTACAACCGGCCGGTTCGACCCCCACAAAACGATTCATACACGACCGGACCGGCCACCAAGCCGATCCCCGGTTCGACCGGTCGGACCGGCCAGTCCGATCCGGCCGTGAAAACACTGACAAAATGTTAACCAGACATTTAACCCACCTGATAACAATCGGTGAGGAAATCCATCACTACGGGATAACTCTCTTGAGTCAAATTTGAATATAAGACTTGAAAGATTTTAAGCTTAAGTCATTGCACTCGTAGCATTTCGATCAAATGGTCTTTGGTTTTTACTTTTATCTATATTGTATAACAAACAAACAAACATATTCAGTAAATCCTTGGAAGGGGTAGGTAGTGGCGAGTCTTTCATCTATCTTGGGTGATAGAGAGACCGCTTCCGAAAAGACGTCCGACTCAATAACGAAATTAATAACAGTAGCAATCATAATACACGCCAGCATACAACACACAGGTATAAATCATATAAATGCTTAGAAAGTGTGTACAACAAAAAGCGGCAATAATCGCTTATAAGGGCAAATTGAGGAAAACAGGGATCCCGCAACAAGACTACATCTACCCTTCTTACCCACAGATCCCGCTAAAAGTCCTTAATTTTAATTCTACGCCTCCATGCACTCCTATCCTCGATCATGTGCTCAGAAAGGTGCAAGTCTATCATATCTCGCCTAATTATCTCGTCCCAAGTCAACCTAGGTCTACCTCTACTCCTCCTACCATCTATGTTGATGTTTTCTACCGCTCTAATGGGTGCTACCATTGGCCTCCGCTTTACGTGCCCAAACCATCTTAATCTTCCCTCTCGTATTTTATCTGTGATACAAGTCACATCTAACCTCTGTCGAAACACGTCGTTTCTTATTTGATCTAATCTTGTGCGGCCACACATCCATCTCAGCATTCGCATTTCCGCGACCTCTATTTGTCTATTGTGCGATTTCTTTATAGCCCAACAGTCTGTTCCGAATAACATAGCTGGACGTACTGCCACTCTCTATAGTTTTCCCTTTATTTTTGCTGGGAACCTCTTATCACACAGGATCCCTGATGCTGCTCTCCATTTGCACCATCCTGACTGCACACGGTGAGCTACATCATTATGTATCTCTCCGTCCTCCTGTACGTACGAGCCCATGTATTTAAACCTAGACGTCTGTGGTACTGTCATACCCTGGATACTGATTTGGGTGTCCTCTTCAGCTTCACCACTAAAGTTACAATGCATGTATTCCGTCTTAGAGCGACTTATTCTTAAGCCTCTGCGCTCTAGTGCTGCTCTTCACTGTTCTAGCCTCTCGTTAAGCACTGTTTTATCTATATTGTATGACACAAATAAATGGGTCCAAAAGAAACAAAACTCACTTAAGTACTTTAGGTCGGAGAAAGCGGAATCATGATGGGATTTAGGATGGTTGAGGTGGTGGTGTTGTGAAAAGGCGGTACAGACAAACATACCGCCCCGTTTGTGGGATACGATACCATGAACTGAGGTGTGCGTGTTGATCGTTGAAGAAGAGAGCGAGGGAACAAATGAAATGTGGGATGGAGAAGTGTCAGCACCGACAAAAACACTCCCTCCATCTTTGGGACAAAGGGAGTGACATTCTCCAATCATTACAGATGTTAGTTTTCATAACGTTATATTAAATCATCATGATATTCAGTAAAATTTTCATAAAATTATATCAAGTTGTCAACTCGTTTTACATCTTAAGTTATCAACCCTTTTTCATAAAATGTCTTTGAAGCTGAACATTTAAACATCATCTTGCTAATATATTAAACACGTTATTTATTTATAGGACTTTAAAAAGACAAAAATGTGTTGCGAATTGAACGATTTTTGCGGGACTTTATAAGAAAATAATATTAAGTAGATAATTGTTTAAAAAGAATCCAAATGAAATAACATTAGGAAAGACTTGGACGTAGACTTTTGAAAGACCTAGACTTGAATTTCAGATTTCAATTCTTCTGTTCACACTCGCATTAACTCTAATGCTTTGAGTCCACATGTTTTACATTATGCACTTCATAAAAGACTATAGTTTTAGACAGATTATAAATAAGCATATCAAATACAACTTCAATTCAATGCAAGTATATATTAACCGTGTGATCGTGATATATTTCTATGTTCATTTTACTCGTTGTGTCGGTGTCAATCTAGTCAATTTAGGAGGTGAAATAATAACAAAGTGACGACGATTGATAAATAACTTAGTTGGCTTTAGTTTCGCCATGATTCATTCTATGTCATAACATTATTATCATATTCAACACAATTAAGTTAGTTTTTGCACTAGACATAAGTATATTAGATTTTCGATTAATGTGAATTTGTATGTTAGTATTAATAACACAATCTTTTGTCATGCTTTTATCTTCAACGATGTTTATAGTCTTAGTTTGGATCCTTGTGCTTAGGATTCAAAAGATTTCACATGGTCCGGTTTGATAAACATAATAATTTACTTTTACTTTCATGTAACGTAAAAACATACCATCTAAAATTCAACTTAATTGTAATGAAAGTTGTGTAACATACGAATACACAAGCGATACAAACCTAGACCGACAATGTACTTTTAAACATTTTTTTGCGCTATACCTAACGTTTCATCACATACGGGCGCTTCTAGTCCACAATATCCGCACAACCACAAATTTTTGGTGCCTGATATAGCGGCTCTTATGATAACTAAAGATGTATTTTTAGCTATTTAACCTACAAAAATATATATATGTAAAATACATATAAAATCTACCTTTTGCTTGAAGAATAAACATTTTGTTATATATACAAACATTAAATGTTTATTTATTAAAAATATTTCTTTTAACCACCAATAAATATTATAAGCCTAGCCACCCATGTTAACTTAGACAAAATATCACCCAAAACCCGCGAGCCTAAATAACGCTAGTGATCTGACTAGTCCATCGTTTAAATGGAAAGTCACCACCCAAATGTTTATTTGGGTAAAACATCTGGACCATCTTAAACAATTACATACACCAACTGATACTCAAATGTAACCTCTGAGAAATCATCTGGTGTTTCTACCTCTTAACGATAAAATATAATACTATTTTAAAATTAGAAATTGAGTTATTTATGTTGAATTAAAGGAAAAAAAAAAAAAAAAAGCCACGGTGGTCTGCCAAGGGGTGACGTACACGATGGAGACGGCTCTTCAATGTATATCCCCTATTTGACCTCTTAAAACATGCATAATGTTAGATTATGTTAGAAATATAAAACTTTTATAAACGCGTTATTTCAACTCTTTTATATTTACGCTCATCCTTCAACCCCTGTTTTTCTTCAACCCCGGTTTTATAAGAATTAGCATTTTAATTCAAAAGTTTAAATTTTATCATTTGCATCCAAAAGTCTCACGAAAATTGTCTCTTGAATCCATTTAACTACATCTAATTAACAACGTTAACTTTTTTCGCTAACTTTTCCACATAGAGATATTTTAGTAAAAACAAGTACAATATAAAAAGTCAGTTATGTGTGAGATTTTTATGTGTTTAGTCTCTTTTAGTAATCACTATTTTGATTTGAATCCACTTGTTACATAAAACAAAATACAAGTATAACCACAAAAATATAACATATTTTTTACTTTATAAAACATACATCATAAAAAAATATAATAAAAAAAAACAACTCATATGACACAATCTGTTTGCATCCATGGCCGGGAGGGGCTCCCGCTCCCTCTTCTTTTTTCATCAGTAGTGTTAATTTTTTGTCTGATAGTGTAAATTTTGTCCGGTAGTTTAAACACAAATCAACATAATAATAAAAGAATAATTAACCTTAAAACTAATTTCGCCCCCGCCTCCCTTATGAAAATATCCATGCTCCGTCATTGTTTGCATCTTAACCTTAAAACACAAATCAACATAATAATAAAAGAATAATTAACAATATGACATAACAACCCTAAATAATAATCATAAAACACAAATCCTAACCATAATTAAATAATTTTAACAAGTTTGTATATTCATGATTCAATAAACGTATATATTAACAAATAACTCTGTTTTAAACGAAGTTCAAATCGAGATGTAGATAAAAATAAACACACGTACACACGTAACTGTATGTAACAAAACGAAACTCGAACATCATCGATATCATTAGAAACTTTTATAGTTTCAAATAAAATTCACTCTTATTCAATCCGAAACATATACCCATATACATATACACACATACAAATTTTCTCAATTTTTAAAGATATAAGCTTTATACATATAACATATATCATGTATGTTTGCAGACTGGGTTAGGGATTCTAGATTACATATTACCCCTTTTAAACTCTTTTAAACTGTAGTTTATAAATAGAGTAAATTACGCTTTTCGTCCCTGTGGTTTGGTGGTTATAACGCTTTTCATCCAATAGTTTAAAAACGCCTGGTTTAACCATTGTGGTTTAAAATCTGTCACAATTAAGTCCAGGACACTAACCCCCATCCATTTTTTCCGTTAAATGTATGTAAAAAGACAAAAATACCCTTGGACTTAAACTGTTACTTCAATATCTCTACTCTCTACTCTCTACTCTCTACTCTCTACTCTCTACTCTCTACTCCCTCTCTCTCTCTCTCTTTAAAACCATAACCACTTCCCACCTAAGCACAACCTTACAACCATCACCAGATACTAATAGCACCGACCGTCACACCATCGGAACCGCCTACTGCAACAAACCAACATAAATCAAAATCCAAATTGGGGACGGAAGCTAGCATCATCATCAGAGCCACCGTCGCTGCTGTCAAAAGCTATTGCAAAAGCTTTTCATCCTCACCTACTACAACAAACCCCATTTCCGACAAATTCACCGTCAAAAGCTTCCACCACGTCGAGTTCTGGTGCTCCGACGCCACCAACATTGCCTATCGCTTCTCCTGGGGCCTCGGTATGCCCATCGTCGCCAAATCCGACCTCTTCACCGGAAACACCACCGTCCCCCTGACGTCATCCTCCGCCTCCACCTCCATCGTCAACGACTTCAACCAAGACACGTTGCAGCAACGCCTCCAGGGGTTGATTGATACTGCTAGAGAGTCATGGACCTACGCTATCTTCTGGCAATCGTCGGTTGTGGATTACTCGGGTCCTCCGGTGTTGGGGTGGGGCGATGGGTATTACAAAGGGGAGGTGAATAAATCGAAGGCCACGCCGTCCGCTACTTCGGTGGCGGAGCAACAGTACCGGAAGAAAGTGCTCCGGGAGCTCAATTCGATGATCTCCGGCACTCCGGCGCCGGAGAATGATGCTGTGGATGAAGAGGTTACTGATACTGAGTGGTTTTTTCTCATCTCGATGACGCAATCGTTCGCCAACGGCAACGGGCTCCCTGGTCAGGCCGCGTTTACGAATCAGCCGGTTTGGGTCGCTGGAGGTGACCGGTTGATGACGTCACACTGCGAACGAGCTCGTCAGGGACAGAGCTTTGGTTTGCAGACGATTGTTTGTATTCCGTCGGCTGATGGTGTGATTGAATTAGGTTCGACGGAGTTGATTTTCAGAGTACGGATGTGATGAAGAAGGTTAGGGTTTCGTTTGATTTCAATAATGGTGGGGAGATGATGCGGATCAACGCCGATCAAGCTGCCGGAGACGAGAGAGAGAGAGAGTTAGAGAGAGTACATGGAAAGGGGCCGTTGTTAGATGGTGGTTGTCGGCGAGTGGTGGGTGGTGGAGGTTGCCGGCGGGTGGTAGAGGTTGCCGGCGGGTGGTGGAGGTTGCCGGCGAGTGGCGGTGGAGATGGTTGAGATTTGGTCAAATGAAGATTGCATCTCTATTATTATATTTTATTTCTTATAATATAATAACAATTTAAGTCAAGGATATTTTGGTCATTTTAAAATAATTTAACGGAGAAATTGGATGGAGTTAACGGTTTGGACTTAATTGTGACAGATTTTAAACCACAATGGTTAAACCGGACGTTTTTAAACTATTGGATGAAAAGCGTTATAACCACTAAACCACAGAGACGAAAAGCGTAATTTACTCTTATAAATAAGTAAAATGTCGTTTATAGACCGTAAAGATAACATAGGTTGGTTTTGGATGCATTTGAAGTTTGAAGCTTCCCTTGAATTTAAAAGTTGCGAAGTCAATTTGTCTTTCTTTTTGGGGTTTTCTTGTCAAACATATTCACTGCTGTTTCCATCATAAACACCTCTCTGTTCTTCACACACATACACACACACACACAATTTCATCATCATCTTCAACCTCCCACCTCTATTTGCATTGAATTCCCCCAATTTCTCATCCCCACTTCACCAATTAGGGTTCTTCAACGATGAATTGCTTCAATATCTTCACCTTAAAGGCCAAAAGAAGAGCGAAATCTTCACCGGAGCTCGGAGAACAAAACCCATCAACGAAACCACCCACACGATTAGTGAAATCAACTGGATCAATCTCTTCGCCCCGATCCATACCCGAATTGTACAGAGAAAAAGGGCATAATTTGAGAAAGTTCTCGTTTTCGGAGCTCCGAATTGCTACTAATAATTTCAACAGGATGTTGAAGATCGGTGAAGGTGGGTTTGGGAGTGTTTATAAAGGCTCGATTAAACCCCCTGATGGTCAAGGGGATCCTCTTGTGGTTGCTATCAAGAAGCTTAATCGAAATAGTATGCAGGTAGTATTGTATAGCAGATTATCTTCTAATTTTGTTAAGTTTATGTGATAGTTTAGGTTAAATTTGAAGCACATTTGACGCCATGAATTGGGGATTTAGGGTTCACATTGGACTTCTGATCTTGAAGAATTATAGGAATTACACAAAGATTTGTTCTTTTGAAGCATTTAACGCGTATTACATGAAATTGTAATCAGAAGTTATGATTATAGAAAATATATTAGTTATGATTTATTACGTAAATAAGGTTTATTGTAATCAGAAGTTATGATTACCATTAGGCTTACTTTGTGATTATCTTCATCCTACTAATATAAATAGTTGATCAATAATACTAATGGGTCGGGTTGAAATCCATTTGGGTCATCAACAATTTCATGCCACGCTCTAACAATGTTGGTTTCATTTGATTTTGAGCAACATTATGATCCATAAGAACATGATCAAGTGCTATATGATAAGGGCGTACCTGGTGCTGCAAAGAGCTCCCGCGTTTTCGCAGGGTCCAGGGAGGGTCCGTCCCATTTAAGGGAAGATGCACGCGGTCTTTCCCCACATTTTGTGGGGAGGCCGTTTCCACGGATCGAACCTGAGACCTTCGGTCCCTTAAGAACAGCTTTTACCGCTGCGCCAAGGCCCGCCCTCGATCAAGTGCTATATGATAATAATACTAATTTCACCTCCTTTTTTGTGCTTATGGTTTTACTATTTAGGGACATAAAGAATGGTTAGCAGAAGTTCAGTTTCTTGGCGTCGTGGATCACCCGAATCTTGTAAAGCTTTTGGGATACTGCTCAGCAGACGGAGAACGGGGCATACAAAGATTATTGGTCTACGAGTACATGCCAAACAAGAGCTTAGAAGCTCATCTTTTTGGCCGAGCATTGCCACCGATTCCTTGGATCACGAGACTAAAAATCTTGCTTGGTGCAGCCGAGGGCCTCACTTATCTTCACCAGGGCTTGGAAATCCAGGTATATCGTGTTGTTTGTGAATCACTCAAATGGTTGTAAGTTGTATCAATCAATACATCAAAAGACAATATACGCATGTTTAACATTTTGTTTATGTTTTTAAAAAGGTGATATTTCGCGACTTCAAGTCTGCGAATGTGTTGTTGGATGAGAATTTCAACGCGAAGCTTTCGGATTTTGGTCTTGCTAGAGAAGGACCTCAAGGAGACCGGTCTCATGTATCTACAATGGTTAGTATTAATAAATACCGTATATAATGAACCAATGTACATGAGTATATATAGAGATGGTGTATTCTAATCATAATGTTTAACCTTAACCGGGTTAATCTTAATGGGTTTAACCCTAAATTACATACATATTTCATACAATGTGTGATCAAAGCTGATCTGTACCTACATAAGATGCATCATGCACATGCTAACACGCATACAAGTAGAATCCACTTTAAACTTCCATGCTAACTTGATGTCATATCTAGCCCGTTGGGACGTACGGTTATGCTGCTCCAGAATACGTAGAAACGGGCCATCTCAAATCAAACAGTGATTTATGGAGCTTTGGAGTCGTATTGTATGAGATCTTATCGGGAAGAAGGGCGATTGACAGAAACCGACCGCCATCTGAACAAAAACTTATCGAATGGGTGAAACAGTACCCGTCTGATAGCAAGAGGTTTAGGATGATAATGGACCCTCGTTTAAACAACCAATACCCGCTCAACACTGCCCGTAAAGTTGCTAAACTGGCTGATAGCTGTTTGAGAAAGAACCCAGAAGAACGACCACCGATGAGTAGGATTGTCGATGTCTTACAAGAGGCTATTCAAGAGTCGGAAACCGGTAGTACATCAGAAATTACGAGCACTTTACCGGAGCCATCTACGCGAAGAGCGGTTCGTGTGTCTTAGGTACGACATAGTCCTACATACAAGTTGTGTTACATGTTTTTGGGGTGATTAATGGTGTTTGTTTTATTGTGCACAGGATTAAAGATTGGAGACGTTAGCTTTTTTTGGCCACGCGAGACTTAACTTTAGGTCGATTTTTATTTGTTATTTTAGAAGTTTATTCGTGTATGAATTATTGTTAAAGGTTTAAATATTGTAGAGATTTATTATGTATGTATGTTAATGTGTACATGGTAATGAATAGAATATATAGCTAGAAAATGTCTTAATTTTTTTCCGCAGTAAATAGATTTGTCAAAGTTGGCTTGGTTGAAAATATTATCTTTAAATCATACTTCTTTTAAAAGGTAGTTATGTATTTGACATGTGACATTGAATGTTGAAAATTTACAAATGATAGTGCGACAATTAATATAAACAGCTATGAAAACATATGAACGATTCATGATTAAGTTTAACTAAATTTAACAAATATGAAAACATAAATGGATTTTAAAGTCGAAGCTAGAGCTTTCTGATAAAAGGAATGGGATAGAGAGGCTATCTCAAGACATACTTAATTTTTAATTTTTTTTCCTAATCTTATCATTTAACATTACTGATACACATTATTGATGATTTTACCCATAAGTAGCTAAAGAAAACTAAAGGTACACGAGACAATTAAAAATGAGAATTTAAGTTCGAGTATCACTTTTGATATGAGCCTGAGCGTTTCTTAGTTGTAAGTTTTCTCTTAAAGGGGTTGGCATATGGTTCGGTTGAGAAACAGATGTATAGACCCGATTAAAATAACATGTATATTTTTTTAAACAGGTTCATACATTTAATAAAAAAAACTAAAAATATAACATATTATTTAGAGTTAAGTATGGTTTTATTGCTAAGGTTTAATTAAAATAATTATTTTTTTAAAAGAACAAAACATTAATTGGGTTTCAAAAGTTTCTTTGTAAGTCGTTTTAATTTGATTCCAAACGTTTAATTAATTGAGTGGTCAAAATTAAAAGAACGATACAAATTTACTTCTTTATGTGCAGAAAATGGTGAAGAGATCCAAACAGTAGCAACCGCTGTCTCCATGTGGTAATTTGCGAACTCCGATCAACTCATTACTTATTTCACCTTCTGATTCTGAGGCTGTTTGGCATGCCTTGTTAGGCATGCCTTCATGTCGGCAGAGACTTGTCGGAAATAATTAGGTGATCTAATCGCAGATTTTCGCCGTCGAAATCCGATAAAGTTTTCAGATTTCAGTATCAAAATTGCATATTTCCCCAAATGACGCTCGAGAAACATTGTAGGTAAGGAAATATACAAGTTTACAGGTTTTTAGGGGAATATATGTAGTTGCCCCATTCCCATCCATCACTAGTTAAAACAAGACGAAATTTATTCAGGTGTGCGTATTCCGGTGATGAATTAGTATTCAAATGCCGGATTGATTGACATTATTTGTTGCTATCTACAATTTTGGTAACAATTTATTCGGGTGTGCGTTGGGTTGATGGTAGCTTTCAAGTAGGTTGAAAATTATATCACACACGACACGAAACGGATCATAAGTTGTTTTGAACTAACCAGTAACCTCGTTGATTCTGCAAGCTATTTGATGGTAAATTCTTACAGAAGTTGTTTTGAACTAACCTCGTTGATTCTGCAAGCTATTTGATGGTAAATTCTTACAGAAGTTGGTCTGTGTCGAGGTAATTTAGTTCTTGAACATGTTTCTTTTCAGTCAAACTTCATGTCTGTGCTGCATGTAGTTGTTCTTGGTGTTTCAATATGTGTTTTCATCATAAATATCATATTTCTGATCCGCTTTGCTTAGTTCCATTTTGGGCTTGTTTGTTTGCAGTGCTTGTTAACCATATCTGCATTACCTGAAAGGGTGTACAAGTTGCATACAACTGACACTCCGAGATTATCAGGATGCACAGAAACTTACAGCTATAACAATTAAGGATATAACCATTAAAGAGAAAAAATAAATAAAAAGTTAAAAAGGGTTTAACTGCTATAAAGGGTAACCACATCTAACATGTAAATAATTTCATGGGATTAACTAAACCAGGAGATTAGATAATCATTGTTGCAACTTCAGCTACATTGGTTTCTTCAGCCCTACATGATGTAACAATGACAACTTCAGCAAATAAGTAATTGCGGATAAAAAAGTTCATACAGAAAGATAATCTTAAAGTTCCTAAGAAAGATAATCTTGTAAATTTTTGTGACATCTTACAATGAATATCAGTCTTGAAATGCTTATGGTCCCTTTCGATCAGTTTCCATAACTAGATGCATAGCATATGCCTCCTATGTTAATGCATTTTTACTTGATTTTTCTATGGGTTGTTATGATGATTGATGATGGTACTAAATGCAAATATCTTCAGGAGAGTTGAAACAGTTAAGCAAGTAGAAAGCAAAGAAAATACTCACATAAAGATGATCAAATGCAAAGTATGATAGAATTAGAACATGAAGATCATCTGAATTCTTATTTGAAAAGTGATACAAAATTCACAATACAAACACCTATTTATAACAGTTAGAACTAACTAACTATTTTCACTTCTAGTCCTTGTACTATTACAAAACTACACAACTAAACTAAACTTTAACACTACACTAATACAAAGAATTAATCCAACATTCACCCCCTTAATTCTTTTATAGTTCCCACACCAAGCAGCCTTTTCATTTCCACAAACTTCAGTCTAGGAAGAGCCTTAGTGAGTACATCTGCTTTCTGCTCACTACCACCAATATGCTTCACATTTACAAGATTCCTTTCCACACAACTACGTATGTAGTGATACCTAACATCAATGTGTTTTGACCTTCCATGGAAAACAGGATTCTTCATAAGCTGAATTGCAGATTTATTATCCACATTAAGTAGAACAGGACCTATAGAATTAAGTAGGGTCTCCAAAACACCCTTCAACCATACTGCTTGTTGAGCAGCAGCAGTAGCTGCAATGAACTCAGCTTCACAAGATGATAAAGCTACTATCTCTTGTTTCTGACTAACCCAGCTGATTGGCCCATTACCATAGTAAAACACTACCCCTGTAGTGCTTTTCCCATCAGCTTTTGTTGGAGCATGAGAGCTATCACTATAGCCCATCAGTTTAGCAGCTTCACCTTTCTTAAACCACACACCATGATCAACATGTTAGTTAATTCATTGTATTGTTTAGAGTTTAAAGTTTCTGTTTTGTATACTTTGTGTTTACTTTGTAATAGTTCATAGTATAAGGACTGAAAGTGTAAATGTGTAATAGTTAGTTAGATCTACTAACTGCTATAAATATGCAGTATTACATGTAAGTGGGTTAACACCCTTTTCAATAATAACAGCTTACCGTTATGTTCTAAGTGAATCAATTGGTATCAGAGCTAACAAGGCTCTCGAATCCAATCAAGGGAGATCTGTGAAATTCTCTCCGATCATCTTCTCCGATAATCTTCCCGATCCTCACGCCGATCATCAATTGATCGCCGATCATCAATTGATCGCCCGAACCCACGGCCACCTGAAATTGAAGCCGCCGACGACCGATTGCAACCCCGGCGGACTGAAATTGAGCCCACGCACGAACAATTGACTCAATCTTGCCTCGAATTGAAGATTTGTGACGCGATTTCATGGCGGACAACAATCGACAAGTTGCATTGAGAGACCTGAACGATTCAATTTCGTTCAAGATCCCGATCCTCACGCCGAACACGTACACCTCCTGGGCGATCAAAATGGAGGCGTTCATGGATGCCCAGGGGCTCTGGGATGCAATTGAACCCCCGACGACCGCCGAGATCGATGTGAAGCTCGGCAAGAAGGCCAGAGCATTCATTTTTCAGGCCTTGCCCGAAGATGTACTAATGCAGGTTGCTGCATTTAAAGGTGCGAAAGACATCTGGGAAGCCTTGAAGAAAAGGTACGTTGGTGAAGATCGAGTGAAGCAGGCAAGAATCCAAACTCTAGATCATGAGTTTGAGATGTTGGCAATGTCGGAGACCGATTCAATTGATGAATTTGCGGCTAAGATGGGAGAACTGGTGTCAAAGTATCGTGCCCTTGGAACCACAATTGAAGCCTCAAAACAAGTAAGAAGAACCTTGAAGGCTGCACCCGAGAGGTTCCTTCCAATTGTGGCTGCCATAGAGCAGTTCTCTGACCTTGAGGCCATGACCTTCGAGGAACTGGTGGGAAGGCTGAAAGCCTATGAAGAAAGGCTCAAGCCGAACCCCCAAACCAAGAACACCTCGGGTCAGTTGCTGTTAACCAGAGCAGAATGGCAAGAAAGGGTTAAAACTGAGTCCAAGACTGATGGTTACAAGCAGTCAAATGGTGGTGACTCAAGAGGCAAGGGTAGGGGTCGTGGGAGGAATGTAAAAGGTAGAGTCACTAAACCCGGTTCTGAGGGTGGTGACAGGGCAGCACCTCCCAAGAAAGACAAGCGAAAGATGAGGTGTTACAATTGTGATCGGCTGGGGCATTTCTCCAATGAATGCAGGGCCCCTAAGACCAAAAATGATGAAGCTCACCTCTCTCACACCCAAGAAGACCAAGAACCTTCCCTGTTAATGGTGAAAGTCATGCAGGACTTGGGATTACTTGAAGAAAATAATGTCTATCCTAAGTCTATGACCACTGAAGTGGATTCCTGCATATGGTACCTAGACAATGGTGCTAGTAACCACATGACAGGGGTCAAGACTCACTTCAGTGAATTGGATGAGACTGTCACTGGGAAGGTGAAGTTTGGAGATGGCTCGGTTGTGGCCATACAGGGAAAAGGCTCAGTGTGTTTTCAATGCAAGAATGGGGAGCACAGAGTGGTTACCAATGTCTACTACATTCCTGCCCTCATGAGCAACATATTGAGCCTCGGTCAGTTAGATGAAGTTGGCTGCAGGATCATAATGAAAAGTGGAATTCTATGGGTATTTGAGAAGAGTGGAAGGACCTTGTTAAAGGTCAAGAAAGGGCAAAACAGGCTGTATAGAGTCAATTTGGAAGTAACCCTCCCGAAGTGCTTGTTAGGAGAATTCCAAGATGAAGCCTGGAAATGGCATGCTAGATTGGGTCACTTGAACTTTGACTCAATTAATAGTATGTCTAAACACAGCATGACAAGAGGTTTACCAAGAATAAACCACAAGTCACAGCTGTGTAGTAGCTGCCTGGTAGGGAAGCAAAGAAGTCTGTCTTATCCTACTACAAGTGTCTATAGGGCTGAACAACCCTTGGAGCTTGTGCATGCAGACTTATGTGGACCATTGGATCCACCTACACCAGCTGGAAATCGATATTTCATGCTGTTAGTTGATGACTACTCCAGGTATATGTGGGTATACTTCCTGAAGTCAAAGGATGAAGCCCCTAAAGCTTTTCAGGCATTTATGTCTCATGCCCAGACAGAGACAAACTTCAAGTTGAAGGCCCTAAGAACAGATAGGGGAGGGGAATTCACATCTCAGAAATTTGAGCAGCTGTGCACCTTAGATGGCATTAAAAGGTATCTTACTGCACCTTACTCTCCACAACAGAATGGGGTTGTGGAGAGAAGAAACCAAACTATAATGGGCATGGTTAGATCTATTCTTAAAGGGATGAGTATGCCTTTGTGGATGTGGGCGGAAGCAGTGAGGCATTCAGTCTATTTGCAAAACAGATGTCCCACTAAGGCCCTAGTCAATATGACTCCTTATGAGAGGCTGTTTGAAAGAAAGCCTAAGGTAAAACACTTGAGAGTATTTGGATGTGTGGCCCATGTAAAAGTTAATAAACAACTAAGGAAGTTGGATGATAGAAGTACCCAAATGGTGCATTTGGGTTTGGAGCCTGGCACAAAAGCTTACCGATTGTACAATCCTGTGACTAGGAGATTGGTAGTCAGCAGGGATGTGTATTTTGAGGAGGATAAGTCTTGGAATTGGGACACAACTGTTGTGGATCATAGCAGTCATAGATATGCAAACTTTGGTGGAACAGTGTGTGTTTCAAACCAAGAAAATGTGTCTGCAAATCAAGCAAGTGATGACTCTATGCAGAACCATTCTTCAGCAGGTGATTGGGAAGAATCAGATTGGGCAAATGCAGGTCACTCTCCTGGTGTAGAGCTTGACTCAGGGGGTGTTGACACAGGGGGTGATAGGGGTGATGAAGGGGAACAAACATCAAATGGTGATCAAGTGTTTAGATCAACATATGATGATACTCCTCCCAAAGGGTTTACATCTTTGGATAATGTGTTCAGTAGAACTGATATACTGAAGAAAATACCCTTTACACCTCCAACTTATGATGAGTCAGATTTGTTGCTGCAAATAGAAGAACCTGTCAGGTTTGAACAAGCCAAAGAGAGTCCAGAATGGATGAAAGCCATGAGGAGTGAACTTGAAAGTATAGAGAAAAATGGTACTTGGAAGTTGGTTGACTGCCCAAAAGGTGTGAAACCTATAGGCTTGAAGTGGCTATTCAAGCTTAAGAAAGATGCAGAGGGTAATGTGACCAGACACAAGGCTAGACTTGTGGTTAAGGGGTATGTGCAGCAGTATGGGATCGATTATGAAGAAGTTTTTGCTCCTGTGGCCAGATTAGAGACTGTGAGGCTGATATTAGCCATGTCTGCAGTGAATAAGTGGAAAGTACATCATCTTGATGTAAAAACTGCATTCCTCAATGGGGAATTGAAAGAAGAAGTTTATGTTGGTCAACCTGAAGGTTTTGTGAAACCTGGAAGTGAGAGAAAGGTCTACAAGCTAATGAAAGCCTTGTATGGACTGAAACAGGCACCTAGGGCCTGGAATGAGAAACTGCATGAAACATTGGTTAAGTTTGGCTTTGAAAGATGTCCTAGGGAACATGCAGTGTATAAAAGAAACACAGAAGCTGGTGCTCTAATCATTGGTGTTTATGTGGATGATATCATAGCTACCGGATCCAATGATGATGTGATCAAAGAGTTTAAGTCTATGATGATGTCTTGCTTTGAGATGACTGATTTGGGTCTACTTAATTACTATCTGGGCATAGAGGTTAAGCAGACAAATGAGGGGATTTTTCTAACTCAAGTTGGTTATGCTAGGAAGATTCTTGAAGATCAAAAGATGTGGGAGTGTAACTCCACAAAGATTCCTATGGATCCGGGCTTAAAATTGGGCAAAGATGAAGAAAGTGAGTCTATGAATGTGTCTCAATACAGAAGGGTTATAGGGTGTTTGAGATATATTACACAAACTAGACCTGATTTGAGTTACTCAGTTGGGATTGCAAGTAGATTTATGGCAGATCCTAAGGCATCCCATTGGCAAGCTGTCAAGACTATACTTAGATATTTGAAGGGAACTATGGAGTATGGCATATGGTATAAGTATGGGGGTGTAGGAGAGCTGATTGGATACAGTGACAGCTCACATGCTCCTACTAAATCTGATGGAAAGAGTACTACAGGGATGGTATTCTATTTTGGTGGTGGTCCTGTGAGTTGGGTGAGCCAAAAGCAGGCCACAGTGGCTCTGTCTTCTTGTGAAGCAGAGTTCATGGCAGCTACAGCCACAGCTCAACAGGCTGTGTGGCTTAAAGGCTTGCTAGAGTATTTGACAAATCAAGAAATGGGTCCTATTCTGTTGTGTGTAGATAACAAAGCTGCTATTCAATTAATGAAGAATCCTGTGTTCCATGGCAGATCTAAACACATAGATGTGAGGTACCACTATATTAGGGGATGTGTAGAGAAGAACCTAGTGGTGGTAAAGCATGTTAGTGGAGAGGAACAAAAGGCAGATATGTTAACCAAAGCTTTGTCAAGGGTCAAGTTTGCTGAAATGAAGTCAAAGCTTGGAGTTGGAACAATACAAGAATTAAGGGGGTGAATGTTAGTTAATTCATTGTATTGTTTAGAGTTTAAAGTTTCTGTTTTGTATACTTTGTGTTTACTTTGTAATAGTTCATAGTATAAGGACTGAAAGTGTAAATGTGTAATAGTTAGTTAGATCTACTAACTGCTATAAATATGCAGTATTACATGTAAGTGGGTTAACACCCTTTTCAATAATAACAGCTTACCGTTATGTTCTAAGTGAATCACAACAGTCCCCCTCAAATATCTCAGAATATGCTTTACTGCTTGCCAGTGACTTATTCTAGGAGATTCCATGAATCTACTAACTATACCAACAGAGTAGTTCAAATCTGGTCTTGTTTGAGTTAAATACCTCAAACACCCAATCACCCTTCTATACTTGGTTGCATCAACTGCATCACATTCCTCATCTTTACCAAGTTTCAAACCCGGATCCATTGGTATTTTTGCAGAATTGCAGTCCCACATCTTCATATCTTCCAATATTTTCTTTGCATACCCTGTTTGATTCAAGAATATACCATCATCTAATTGCTGCACTTCTATCCCTAAATAGTAGTTCAGCTTTCCCAGATCAGTCATCTCAAAATTTGACTGCATTATCTTCTTGAACTCCTCTATCATCTTCATACTAGAACCTGTGACAATCATATCATCCACATACACTCCTATTATCACAGATCCTTTTACAGATGCCTTCTTATACACTGCATGCTCTTGTGGACATCTCTCAAATCCAGATTTGACTAGAGTATTGTGTAACTTTTCATTCCAGGCTCTTGGAGCCTGTTTAAGCCCATAGAGAGCTTTAATGAGTTTATATACCAGTTCCTCCTTTCCCTGCTTTACAAAGCCCTCGGGTTGGGTCACATACACATCCTCTTTTAATTCACCATTTAGAAATGCTGTTTTCACATCTAAATGATGAACTTCCCAACCATTTACTGCAGCCACAGCTAGAATGAGCCTCACTGTTTCCAGCCTTGCAACCGGGGCAAAAACCTCCTCATAGTCAATACCATATTTTTGTACATACCCTTTTACAACTAACCGGGCTTTATGTCTCACAACTTTCCCTTGAGCATCTTTCTTTAGCTTGTATAACCACTTCAACCCAATTGGCTTTATCCCCTTAGGACATTTAACAAGTTTCCATGTTCCATTCTTTTCTATACTGTCTAACTCATCCTGCATTGCCCTTTTCCATTCTGTCTTGTCCTTTGCTTGATCATAAGTAGTCGGTTCTTTGATCAACAACTCCGACTCATCAAAGACAGGAGGATTAAAAGGAATTTGTTCAAGGATATCTGTCCTATTGAACACATCATTAAGACTAGTAAATCCCTTGGAGGAGTGTCATCATAACTTTCTCTGTGTAGTTCTTCAGCCTGACTCCCACCATTAGCACCCCTGATTCTCCTAATTCTTCTTCTTGACCTGCTTGATTAGGAGCCATATCCTCAGGATTAACATCCTGGTCATTACCATCAGAACCCAGTGTATGTCCACTTGAGGTGGACTCCCCTTGATCAAAAGAATTCAAAGACATACCAAATCTAGCATATCTTTGATTAGGAATCCTCTCCTGATCAAAGGTATCCCATTCCCATGGTTTTTCCTCCTCAAACTTTACATCCCTACTTACAACTACCTTGCAAGATACTGGATTATACAACTTATAAGCTTTTGTTCTTGGCTCAATTCCCAGATGCACCATAGGAGTACTTCTGTCATCCAGCTTAGTAACTTGATGACTCGGGACTTTTACATGTGCCTTGCATCCAAAAACTCTTAGATGCTTTACTTTAGGTTTTTTCTGAAACAATCTTTCATACGGGGTAACATTCTCTAAAGCTTTTGTAGGACTCCTATTCAACAGGAAAACTGAATGTTTCACAGCCTCACCCCAGAATTCCAAGGGTACCTTCATGGCCTTCAACACAGATCTGGTCATCCCTATAACTGTCTGGTTTCTTCTTTCTACCACACCATTTTGCTGTGGTGAGTATGGAGCAGTCAAGAATCTCTTTATGCCTTCCACACTACAAAGTTGCTCAAAGGTCTTTGAGGTGAACTCCCCACCTCTATCAGTTCTCAAGGCTTTTAACCTATAAGAGGTTTCCAGTTGAACTTGGGCTTGGAAATCTCTAAAGGCCATAGTTGCTTGATCCTTTGATTTTAGCATAAAGACCCACATGTACCTGGTGTAGTCATCCACCAGGAGCAAGAAGTACCTATTGCCAGCAGAGGTGGGAGGGTTTAATGGCCCACATAGGTCAGCATGCACTAGTTCCAGTGGTGAAGTAGCTCTATAACTACTCACATTGGGAAATGATTGACTCCTTTGTTTCCCTACAAGACAACTCTCACATAGCTGTGCCTTGTGAACTATCTTTGGCATCCCTCTGACCATGTTGTATTTGGTCATTTTGTTGATTGAGTCAAAACTCAAATGGCCTAATCTTGCATGCCAAATCCAAGCAGGTTCTCTCATGGCTACCATCAAGCACTTGGGATAGGTGACATGCAACTTGATTTTGTATAGCCTATTCTGCGACTTCTTCACTTTCATTAGAGTCTTTCCCCCTCTTTCATAGATCCACAGGTGCCCATCATTCATCAGGATTTTACATCCTGTCTCATCCAGTTGACCCAAACTCAGGATATTACTTCTCAGGGCAGGAATGTAAAACACATTTGTTACCACTCTATGCTCTCCATTTTTACATTGGAAGCATATAGAGCCCCTGCCTTTTACTTCCACCACTGACCCATCTCCGAACTTCACTTTGCCTGTAATTGCCTCATCTAGTTCAGTGAAGTGGTTTCTTGTGCCGGTCATGTGGTTGCTGGCACCATTATCCAGGTACCAAGAACTGGACTCCTCTTCTTGTGGCAGTGAGTCAGGGAACACACCCTGTTCCTGTAGTAGACCCAGATTGATTGTTACCTCTGCCATCAGCAGGGTGGAGTCATTGTCTTCCTGAGTTTGGGCCAAATGGGCTTCTTGTTCTGACCTTCTTGGTGCCCTACACTCGTTTGAGAAGTGGCCCAATTTGTCACAATTATAGCACCTTAAGGACTTCTTGTCCCTCTTTGTGGAGTTCTTTTCTTTGTTGCTACTTTCTTGGTTGGATTTCCCCCCCTTGTACTTTGTGAATTTTACTTTTCTACTTCCTCTACTCCTTGAGTCTCCAGAGCCGGCTGACCTGGTAGACTCTTGTCTTGCCTCATTTCTTGATCTCTCTTGCCACTCGCTCTTGGTCAAGAGCAACTGCCCAGAAGAATTCTTGCCTTGGGTGACTGGTTTTAATCTTTCTTCGTATGCTTTTAGCCTGCCCACAAGTTCTTCGAAAGACATCTTATCCAACTCAGAAAACTGCTCTATGGCAGCTACTATTGGCAGGAACCTTTCGGGGGCAGCTTTTAAGAACCTGCTCACCTGTTTGGAAGATGACACAGTTGTTCCCAAAGCTCTATATCGTGAGACCAGTTCACCCATCTTCCCCGCAAATTCATCGACAGATTCATTTTCTCCCATACGCAGCAATTCAAACTCTTGATCAAGAGTTTGAATTCTGGCCTGCTTAACTCTGTCTTCACCTACATACCGTTTCTTTAGCGCATCCCAGATGTCTTTTGCCGATTTAAATCCGGCCACCTGCATAAGAACATCTTCAGGCAGGGCTTGGAATATGAAGGCCTTTGCCTTCTTTCCCAATTTGACATCTACCGCACCTTCGGTGGGAGGTTCAATGGCATCCAGATCCCCTGGGCATCCATGAAGGCCTCCATCTTGATCGCCCAAGAAGTGTAGGTTGTCGGAGTAAGAATCGGAATCTTGAACTGAATTGAATCGCTGGAGTCTCTCTGCACCAGTTGCCTATCTTGATTGGCCATTGAATCGAGTGCGGGAGTTGAATTGGTTGCCAAGATCGTTTGAATTGATCACGTTCGATCGGGAGGAGATCTGCTCTCAATCAATTCGAGTATCGGAATTGATCGACAATCGGAATTGGTGAGCGACAATCGAAATTTGCGTTCGATAATTGAAATTGGAGTTCGATCGAGCGTGCGATGATCAATTGGAGAGGATTCGACAGTCGATTTTGGGGATCTTCAAGAATACGACAGTCGATTTAGGGTTCTTCCGAGAATCCGACCGCCGATCGATCGAGGGAGTAGTACTGAATTTCGGATCGAGAGCCTATTGTGCTCTGATACTAATTGATAGAATTAGAACATGAAGATCATCTGAATTCTTATTTGAAAAGTGATACAAAATTCACAATACAAACACCTATTTATAACAGTTAGAACTAACTAACTATTTTCACTTCTAGTCCTTGTACTATTACAAAACTACACAACTAAACTAAACTTTAACACTACACTAATACAAAGAATTAATCCAACAAAGTAAACATATTAAATGACTAAAGGATAAAAAGCCACTTAATAAAGATTCTCTATATTGCATGAAAACAAACAAGCACTTACGGCTTTGGTAAGTTGGAAGGCTGTTCACTTTGCCTGAAGGAGCTAGAATGATCTCCAGTAAGCTGGATTGTGTTCTCAGTTGAAACTGCACTTGACTGCACATAAGTTTTTTCAAACAAAATGAAAGCATTAGATGCCAAAAGATGATAATAAGAACTAACAATGATACAATCAGATGTTGAAGGCATGAATTACCATTTGTTCATGGGAGTTTTTCAGCTCATTAGGTTGAAGATTCTGAGGCTCTGCTTGTTTCTTTTTTTCACGTAAAAGCACGATTACACATTTGCATGTGAAAAACATCAAAGTTACAGCCAACAAAGAGAGTAAAATTGTTTCAATTACAATAAGTGATCCAAGAGCTGCACATCATTTTATAAACATTTAAATATTCATGTATGACAAATTATAATAATAAGAGTTGGAAGCTAAATAAAATCAACTTACAATGAGCTACCAATGAATTCATGGGTGTTCTTGTTATTAAGTTTACAGTAGCCTCAGAAATAAGAGGCACTGACATCATCTCTGAACAATCTGGATAACACCCGTACCACCCCATATCATTAACCGTCAATTTAAGGACTCCATCATGATTGTCCCCCTATATATGTTTCATAAAAAAATATCTTCATAGCTCATACATTAATATTTAAGTACTAAAAACATTTAATATAAGACACACACATAATAAAGCAGTTGGTGGAGAAGAGTGTTGCAATCATTAATTGTTCCCCGAAATCTAATCCCTTTTACTTTATTCACAGTAAAACGTTTTGAGATTTCAACAAACGTTTGAAGGGGTTGCCACTGTTTGCTCCTTTTAAACTTTACTTCAGTTGAGCTTATAAGTTGAGCTGGCAGCTTCGCTGAGAATGTCCCAGAACTTACTTCCACGGAAAACATGACCTGGAAGGTAGTCTCTTTCCCTGCAACTTCAACTGGCATAAATTAGATATCCCTATAATATATTGGAAAGTTACTTTATGTTATGAAGTGACAAATTAAGTAGGATTCATAAAGTTTCATTATTATGATTCTTTTCATTTGAAAATCCCAAATTTATCTGATCAAATCATTTTCAGGGATGGTGTATATCTCAGGCCACCCAAGTATTCAAGTTTCTTATTGAGGTCACTAATATATTGTAATTACTTTATATGCTGCTTAGATGCATATTTGATATTTGGTTTCCTTTATAACAAATATGGCAAAAAGAAACATGTTAGATGAAGAACAATGCCCTTAAATGTTTTGAAAAGACAAGAACACCTTTGATGAGGTGTCTACATGTTATAGGTTACAGTTTTAGGGCATTTTTGTCATCTAGATGCTTTATAGGATTGTTATATATTATGAAAACGTATGCGTACTTGGGTAACCTATCAAGCAGTTTTTATATAAAATAATGAAAAAAGTGGAATCCTTGCGTAGCCTTTACACATGTTATACATTATTTAAATGTACCTGAAAATGAACGATGATCAGGATCCCCAATGGAGAAATTAAACTTGTCTCGTTGTCTATCAAAAATCAAGAATCCTTTATTTTCTTTCTCATACTCCAAGATGATGAATTTGGGTGCATTTATAAATGGCGGATCATTAACTGGTTCCACATATATTGGAACGTCCAAATGTCCTTCTCCATATATATTAATGGTAGTGATCGTAATAATATCATCGCCACTGAAGTTCCCATTTCTGCTTCGTAAACAACATGCATGCAGCTTTATCACCAATAATCATACATCAAAACGCTAATTACTTGATAATTAATTAATCAAACGTAGTACGCACCCCTTGTATTGGAGTGACTTTAAGGCAAAGTTGATGACTTCCACACGACCAGTTATATACAAGCAGTCATCCCTTCCTGCCCCTTCGTTACTGACTGAAAGTTCATTCCACATTGGATCCCAAAGTTGCATTTTTAAAGGAGAGAGAAAAGGTGTTCCATTTTGTGCAGTCAGCATAAGAGAAATGTTTTCTAGTGGATCTGAATATCTGATCTCAAAGCTAGGAAAACCGCTGTGAAAAGAGAACATTGATTAGTAAGTTAATTAAGACCGTAAAATCTAGTATTTGGGAATTTCTAGAACATTTGACACTTACCTGAATTGAGGACTGAGTGTATCTTCGACTGCATGCAACTGTTTTGGATAAGAAACAAACTGTGGAGGATTAGTGAGAACATGTATTTCTACCGGACCAGTACCAAGATTACCATTATCTGATACCGTGTACAGAAATCTATCATAACCGTAAAATCCCTTATATGGTGTATATCTGAGGAGATTTCCATACTGCAAAAGTGAACCATGACTGGGCTGCCAAAATAATAATAATAATAACAATCATATCAATTTCATTTACAATATTCCTCTTCTTTGTCAACACTTCAGGTTCATTTAGATGGTTTCTTTGTGTTCTTTTGAACATCAAAAAGAAATCTAAGATAACCTATGGATTAACAATACTGATTATTTATCAAAAACTTCAAATCATACCACTTGAAATTGAGAAATTGTTGCACGACTTTTATCCTTGCTGAGGATCCAATCATTATCAATAGGATTAAAAGCTGTGGACTGATCCTCCCAAACATTGACACTATCACTAGTGACACGAGGGAACCTATGCTCTGAAAATTATAAAAGTTATCCCAGTTTAATCATAAGAAATTTATTTGTATATTCAAATCAAATGTAGACTTACGACTAATCACATTGACTCCAAAGGGCCAAGGCAAGACACGTTTTCTCTCATATGAAATACATAACTCATAATATCCTGGACTAAATGCTACGTAAGACCCCGAGTAAGTCCCATCATAGTTGTCTTCAAAAATACAAGCCATATAAGTTGAACCAGGCTTTGTGGCCAGCGACAAGTTCAATCGTGATGCTTGTAATAGTATTGGATTATAATAATAATCCACCAGCTGCACTGTTAGACGATTTACAATGTTTGATGAGGCGTTTTTATCACATTTTATAATTCCTGATTTGGATAGATCAACCTGGCCTGCACCAAATTAAAACACACAATACATTAATGTAAATTAAAATAAAACAAACTGAATTTTAATAATCAAAATTAAAACATATTGGCCGATAATAATTCATGCCGGCAATTTGACCCATAACACTCCTAACTTTCCCTTTCGTTGTCAATATTAATCTTAGTAGCATGATCATCAGATATTTCCACTCAATTCTGCTCACAATCATGATTATGAACAAAAGAGAAAAACTCAAGTCGAGTGAAAATCAATGATGATTATGCTATTGGGATTTGTCCTTCACAACAAAGGTGAAAGTTGAAAGTATCATTGATCAAATTATCATTATTACTTATTATAGGTTAATAAAAAATAAAGTTTAGATCAAATTATCATTATTACTTATTATAGGTTAATAAAAAATAAAGTTTAGATTATTAAAATCCAATTTGCCTAAAAATAATAAATAATGACGTAAATAATGCGTAGATATATTAGAATACCTGCACCTACTACCTTTAAAATGGACGGCCACCATTGAGTGGAATGTTACCACAAAATATACGAATTTCATACGTCCCACTTCTTTTAGCCTCGAAAACAACATCATAGTCATTGGTCTTTGTTTCCTGGTTCTGAAAATTACAATAAACAAAAAAATTAAGAAAAATCACTCTTGCACTTGAATTTTAAAATCCGGTCTTTGAACCTTGGCATGCTTAAAACTGGATTCGAACCACTGACACGGATTTTCAGTCCTTTGCTTAATTTATAAAACATAATGCATAGAAAATAAATGTACTTTCAACCTACTTATGTGGAAACAAGTCAAACCAAGTTGTCTAACACATTAGCTATGACAATGCGTCGAGAAATGTAGAAAACTAGTTAATATTTCGGGTCAATATTCACCCGACATGTGTTCAAATGCTTCCAAAGTTCTAAATCATTTTTAAAGAAATTTTCCTATTATTTCATTATAACAATTTTTGCAATCATATTTAATACATTCATTATTAAAGATATACAAAAAATGGACAACAAGTGTGGTGGTTTGGTCTGGCCGGCTTGAGCTGCACATAAATATTACTTCATTTTCATCGATACCATATTGGCTGGTTACCCAAACCGCCCGACCTACCCGTTTTTTACAATTCTATAAAGAAGCAACATAAAAAGTACTTATTACGTAGTCATATAAGAAAACAGATGGAACATAAGTCATTCCCTTAAGACCAAATGCGCCATCACTGAGCATTCCAGTTGGCTGAGTACCTGTTCAATCTTAAATGTTTAAATTTAATTAAAGAAAATAAAATTTTAAAGAAAAAATGATACGCGTCTTATACCATTAACAAAATCATTTGGATATATCCAAGGATCTACACTAAGAGAAAGTGAAGGCAGTGTAATTTCTACTTGAATCATTTCTAACTCAACAGGAGCAGGATACTGATAAGCATCTTTTAATATTATTTGAAAGTAGGAAGTTTCCCCAGCAACAGAATCATTTAAACCGGATCCATTCACAACACTTTGCTTATCATCACAGTACCCTATTCAATATAGAGCAACAGAAAGAAAAGAAGAAAAAAAAACGTCAACATTTTAACAAAAATAGATCAGAATTAAAACAAATTCATAAGAACTTACCTATGTAGATATTAAACTCATATGGCATGTTCATAATCATCTTCTTGTTTTTATCTGAGATTATGAGATTGAAGTCCCCAGGTTTAACTAACTTGAAAGAATATGACTGAATACCAGGTGATACTTCCTTGTACTGCAAGTCACCAATGGGTAAAGACAAGTTTGTCCCCTTCTCTACAATTTCAATATCAAATTCATACAGCCCTGGAATAAGGTTCCCAAATTTATCCCTCTGGCTTATAAAAGTTTCCATTGTTGAAAACAGCTGAAATAATTTTGTTTGTGTTCTCCAGTGTGCCAAACAGTTGGCAACATCAAGTGCCCCTGTTCATCAAATATCTGAAATCAACACCAATGAAGTTACAATCAAATGATTATGAATAACGAATGTTACACAAATTACCATGGTGAACTGTTAAAGGCAATGGGGAACCAATCAAGGAATTGTTCTTGTGTTTTATGTGAATGAACTGATGTCCTGCTGTGACTGTAACAAATTCAATGCAGACATAACCAAATTCATTCCATCCTTTATTGCTTACATCCAGCAAGCTTACAGCCGATCCATTTGAACTTGTTGCCGAAACTTCAAAATTGTAAATATTTTGTCCCTCGCTTTCTCTTGTAACATTATTCCCAAATGCATCTTTAGGAAGTATTAAGACTGCAGTCTTTGTCCCAGCTACAAAATCGTGAACTTGACTCATCCATGACACAATGCCACCAGGTTCATAAATTGGACCTTCATTTTCACAAATTCAACAATATTATTGGGTATTATTACGTTATTAATCATTTAAATTAAAAAAATGAGCAAAATAAAGAACTATAATTGTAACAAAAACCTGGTGTAACAATGTAACTTATAGCAGCATACGAAACACGGAAACGAGGTTCATCAATAAGCACATAGAACTTCCCTACCATAATTGGAATAAAGAAAATCTTCCAATTGTTAATGTCAAACCAAAGACCAGTAATAAGATTACTGTTCCCCGTCACACCATTCATTGAGATACTTGGATTAAAAGATTGTCTGTCTTCTTTGGTCTTGAAATCTTTCAATACATTAACTTGAATAGCTGCAGATTCACCCGCCCTAAAGTCTCTCTTCCAATTCTCCATACGAAAAGAAATCGTAGGCGATGGTAAGTTGCTATCATCTGCGACAAAATTCACAGTAAATAAGCAAATTATGAGTTAATGCTGTTGAATTCGAAGTTTTGAACAGATTTATTCATTCCGTTTGTTCTTCTTTTACTTCTCTTATTAAACTCACAAAGAAGATATGATATTAAAGCGATGATAACATCAACAACAAATTCCGATCTGTCATCCTCAACTTCTCTGAATCAGTGTTTCATCTTGTTTCAAGCATGTTTCATATCTACAATTTTGTATGTGTTTGTGTGTGTGCAACGCTCCACTTCGAAAAACAATACAAATTCAAACCTAAACTCAATTCAAATCTTCGCTTCTCTGAATCAGTGTTTCATACAGTTTCAAGCATGTTTCATATCTATGACTTCGTATGTGCTTGTGTAGTTGTGTGCGCGCAATGCTCCGATTCGAGAAACAATACAAATTCAAACCTAAACTCGATTCAAACAATCAAACCTTCGCTTCTCTGAATCAGTGTTTCATCTTATTTCAATCATGTTTCACATCTACGACTTCGAATGTACTAGTGTGTGTGCAACGATTCGATAAACAGTACAAATTCACACCAAAACTCGAATCAAATTCCAAAACAGATCTATTCAGTCGTAATCATATAATAATCATCGATTTCACATACAAATTTTGAAACTGAAACATCAAACACGGCGTAATAAGATACAGTGGAGATCGCATGCGTACCTAATGCTGATAGATAAGGAAGCAATAAGAAGACAATGACAATGAAGTTGATGAAGGAGATCGATTGAGAAGCCATGGTTGATGGAGTTTTTGAGAGATCTGAGAGATGATTAGTGGAAGATGAAGAAGAAGTTGCATAGTGAAATAGCGGTTACGAGTTGAAATTGGTGGAAATGGAGGGAAATCGGTTATGGGCGAATGTGTAGGGTTAGTGGTTTATTTAAATTACTTTTGGGTTTGATGATCACCCATCTTAATGAAAAACGACCGTTTATTTAATTACTAGGTTAATACCCCGTGTATTTCACGGGTTGACTAAATAAAATATTAAATAATTAATAATAATAATTTATTAATTATAAAACGTTATGATTAAAATTGCATATGAGTAAAAACATAAGTAATAAAACAATTGTATTATTGTTTTACAAGTTACATTTATAAAAGCATTTATTTCTTAATTTATTGAAAAAACAATTTTTATTCTCAAAAGGAATTAAATAATATTATTAGCATTTAATATAGTTATTTAATAAAAGAAATAAATAAAAAATTCAAATTAAACGGTCTAAAATTGTATCAAGTGTCATCTTAAAAGCTTTTTTTATTATAATAGATAGATTTGAAAGGAGTACAAAGACTTTTTAGTTTGTTAGGAGGATATCGGATATTGATTTTGTACGAAAGATTGTGTACATTATTGAAATGTAATTGGAAGGATATGATATGGTGAGATTAGATTTGTTTTCCAAGAAATATTTTGAGAAATCTTGTAAGTAAAATTAAATAATTTATTTGTTTTTGTTAGAGGTTAAATGAAAATGTAAAAATATAAAAGATTAAGTTACTTTTTTCAGTTGTTTAATTTCATTACCGTTTATCCATATCTATTACTCGTAATAAATTCTATATAAGTCAACTAGTTATAGTTAACTTGTAAATATGTACTTTTTTATAAAATATATTATATATATGTATATGTGTGTATATATATTTTTTGTTACGTATAATTTTTTGATAGTCATGCTAGAATTTTAGATAAATATATGAATAAATGAACTATTTAAAGAGATATTTTTATATGCTCATTTAAGTAAATAAAATTAACATTAAAGATTTAATTCATTTTCATACTTGATGCGTTAGTGAATATGGATAGATGGTGATCATCACGCACTTCTTTTCACATTTATTCCCTTTTTTTAATTTTTGATATTTAAATTTTTTATAACTACTATTACATAGTTGCTTAAATATCGCAAAACAAAATTGCTTTATTAACTCATTAACAACACATAGTTGTTGGTTATACAATGTAACTCATTTAACTTGAAAACTTCTCGACCTTCAACATGAAAGCACCTTGATCTTCGATTCAAACTATAATCCACCAATTGTGAGGGTTAATGAGTAGGTTATCTCGTATGCAACAATAGCAACTCGGGTTTTTCGATAAGCTTCTTCCATTCATTGCAAAATTGTGCTACAGTCGCTCCATCAAGGATCCTATGGTCCGCCGCTATGTTTGCCTAAACAAAATAACAAATTATTATCACATACAAACAACTTAACATCATGCCTGAAATAAAATAATTGTTAACCATAGCTCATAAAGTTGTGCTTAACAACAGATTTTTCATAACCACCTTCAGATGATTTGCTATAGTTTGTTATGTAACGCGCTTTATACTATTAGCTATTAATAATTCAACCTTAACTACCATTTTCAAGTGATGGTTGGAAACTTGGAATCCAACTTCACATGGATGGTAGTTTATGGTTAAAAACTGATCTATATTTTATTTTGGGTTTTGATAAAGACAACTTTAAGCTAATAATGTTTCATGTATTTTATGGTTAAAGATTTTGGTTGGTCACGTATTATCATTTAAGCATAATAACATCTTAAATTAAAGTCGTTAGGGTTGTGGTTATCAAAACCCCTTAATTTTTTGCTTACAAATATATATCGGTACATTGTTAAATGTAACAAAGACCCTAACTGAACACATTCCTATATCATTTAGAATCATTATGACACTTGGTTGTTATATAATCAGCCTTTGTTTAGTAAAAGGCGAAATTGAAACTCCATAATATAAAAGAAAGCAAGTGAAAAGGAATTACCGTAATGAGTGAGACAGGGTACACATTTCCATCTTCACCAAAACACGTGACTTTTTGGGTCCGGCCAAGGGCTATGATTGCAACTTCGGGTACATTAATGATGGGTGAACCAGACTTTCCACCAATCGCTCCAATATTGCTCAAAGTTATGGTTCCACCGCGTATATCTTCAGGATTAAGCTTGTTCTCTTTAGCCAACTTTTGTAGTCGTGCTAGTTCTTTGGTTATCTGATAAAATAATGAACAATATACTTATGTAGCTACCTTCATAATTAAATGGTGTAACTATAACTTTATAGTGTATTGATGAAAAGTTTATTTATAGCTAACCTCCAAAATCGAAAGTGATTGGACATTCTTTATGTTTGGTACAACTAACCCGACTGGTGTAGCCATCGCGATCCCTATGTTGTGAGAACCTAATGGCCACAGACACCAAAACCATGAGTATTATGAAGAACAAGAAACACAGTAACATAGGTGACTAAAAGAACAAATTAACAGATTTTAGGTAGCATATATATTGGAAATCTAGAATAATTCTATTGGTATCAATAACATTGGTAACATAGCGGACTAAAAGAACAAATTAACAGACGTGTGATAGGTTGGAAATGCTCTAAAATGCTCACTTTTTAATAAATTTAACCGTTTGCAGAAAATGATCATTTACAACAATACTTATCTACCAACAAAAAAACTGACTTTCAGTCAACTTAAAAACAAGTTCCCCTACCTATTCATAAAAAGGTTTTACTTACTCAAAATGGAAATTTTATGAACTTTGTTACCTTTGTCTGTGCATTTTGCCCTTCTACTAATATAAAAAGTTTTCTATATAGTTACAAGAAGATGTAAAAACCTTTTAGATTGACTTCATATTTTCCAAGATTGAAGGTACTATTTAGCAGTGGATATTTAGTCAACGCCATCGAGAGAGATTTGATCAACATGGGGAGAAACGTGAACTTAATATCTGGATTGGAATTCTGTTTCTGGAAAGCGTCTTTAAGCTTCGCGAGCTCATCACATTTGATCTCCTCAATATAGTGAAAATGAGGTATGGTTGCAGCCTCGGTCATAGACTTCACCATCGCACGCTGATAGCCCCTGAACCAAAAACCATCACAGTTAGTTCTTAAAAGACATATAACGCGATTGAAACAACTAACACGCGATATGATTGGATACCTTATGGGCAATGTCTTGTCTTGATGAAGAGAGTCATCTGTCATTGGTTGGTATATTTCTTCTGGTTCTAGTGTTGGTTTAACAGTGGCAGCAGGTTTGTTTTTCATGCTAGCAACATAATTGAGGATATCCTCCTTTTGTACTCTACCATTTTTGCCAGTTCCTGGGACATCGTTTAGATCAATCCCATGTTGTTTTGCGAGGTTGCGAACGGCAGGAGTCGTTAATGTTTCGCCTTCTTGAGTCTTTCTTGACTCTGATCTCTCGATAACAGGTTCAATGGGATGAGAAGTTGGTGATGACTCACTGACGTCTGATGGGAGTTGAAACCCATCAACACTTATGCTCAAAAGTGTTTCTCCAACCTTAGATTAAAGTGGTCATTAGCATAGAAGCATCAATAAGAAGCTACATGTAGTATTCATACACTTTGACTTATGGAAACAGATGATTGACTTTTATGTTTACTTTTACAATGTCACCAGGAGCATGAAGAAATTGAACAACTTTTCCTTGGTATCTGCTTGTTATTTCTATTGTGGCTTTGTCACTTTGGACTTCACAAAGAGGTTGATATTCTTCGACTTCATCTCCCTACCATTAGAAAATGAGAAAATACGAGAGTAAACATTTGACCAAATGTGTGTCGAAATAGTCATCAACTTTTAAAAATGAAAAACTTATCAATTTAAGTGTTACACATATCTCAGTGACAAATAAAACTAATCACAACATGACACACAACAAAACTTGTGCTACAAGGGGTTAACTTGGCAATATTTGCGCAAAGTGATGCAAAAGTGGCTAAGTTTTCTGTCAATTATGACACGTTTCAATGTGTTTCTATTTGTCAGTTTAATTGGCGATTTGTCTAAATGGTTCACATGCATAAAAGGTGCATGATTTGACAAGATTTGCACCAAGTGATGCCAAAGTGGCTAAGTTTTGTGTTGTTATGATACGTTTCAATATTGTGTTTTTGTTTGTAAATCTAATTGGCGCAAAAGTGGCAGTACTTTTGTGCTAATATTTAACTGTGTAAACTTGGCTAAGTATTGTGCAAAGATGTTGCACGTGTCTACCACTTGAGTGCAAGAAACTAAACCGAAAAGTTAAAACTTTTTTTTTTAAATGGACAGAAATTTTACCTCCTTGACAAACCAGTTCAGGAGTTCACATTCCGCGATACCTTCACCGGTTTGTGCCAAGGGGATGTCGATTATGGTGTCCACCGGTTCAAGAGCCACCGCTGCGCTAGTTGAGAAGCATTGCACCTTGTGGTTATACAACTACAAGTCATACGTGTTACAAACAAAAACTCATTATTTGCAACAACATTGTAGCAAAAGCTATCACCTATCAAGATCCAGTTTGATCAAGTGATCAGACAGATAATTATATTTTAGCTACTTGTAACATCTACACCCACCAAACCTCAAGATCACCATTGTCCCCATCAACAGCTATCGCTACCCCTGCCGCCGCCCGTCACCGCCACACCATCAATGCCACCACAACCGCCACCGCCCCGCTGCCACAAAGGGTGGGGTGGTTTATTGGAGTGCAAATTGTGGATGTTTAAGATTATGGAAAAAAAAGAATAAACCCATTTAGTTTATTTCTATTATAGACCATATTCTGATCTAACTAGCTAAATAGATCAATATATTATTATAGTAGTTAAAAACCAGAACGGGTTAAAATTTTATTTCAACTCGTCCAGATTTTTTTTACCAAAAAAATAAATGCAAATAAAAAGAGGTGTTTGTATTGTTGGAGTTGGACCTATGATTTTCTTTATATTTTCTTTTTTAAAATAATCCGTTGCTCCAAGAAATTAAAAATGGTTAAAAGGTTAAATCTTAATGATATTTCTTAACCATTTAACATTAGAGTTGCCTTTTAACTATTAAGAGACTATAAACCATTAAGAGACTAACTTTTAATGATCATTGAGAGGTTAGCAAACGGTCTCTAAAATTGTTTTCTATTTTTACACAAATTACTATTATAATAAAAATAAAATCAACCACCACTCCACCACCATGTCAAAATTATGCAACCGTCAAAATATTTCAAATAAAAAACCTTATAAGAGCAATCAAACGTTGACTTCATAACATTTGGGGCTGTACTTGAGAAAGTGGGCCACCGTCGGAGGCTCCACCACCGTGGCCTCCGCCGTGGACGGTGGCAACCTCCGGCAAAAGAAATATGCATTACTGCCGAACCTCCAACAAGACCTTTTCTGGAAAATATTACGAGCCAACATATAGTATAACAAATATGGCATTAATGTGTAGAAATTAAGTTAAATGTGTGTATTAAGAGACCGTACATTTATATTTGTAGGAGAAAATTTGTCAAAGAAATATGGCTACCGGCTACGCTATCACGTGTAGTTTTAAATTATATGCGGGTTGGGGGCGATAGGGGTAACAGAATATTTTACAGAACATATTTAAAAGGTATAGTTATCAGTTTAATTAAATAATAATACTTTCAGCCCGCTATTTGAATAAAATAATTTGTTCACAAATAAATCTATTTTAATTTTTGTGAATATAAGTTGAACGAGCAAAAGAAAATTATGGATGTAAAATAAAAATGTATCTAAGTGAAATAAATATATGTGACAGTTATTTTATTAAACTAAAAAAAACTAAAGTACGTTCTTGTGAAGGTACATTTATGCATCCTTTATGTAATTGTACATGTCGATACAAAAGTTGTAATGTGATAATGTACCCTACTCTCTTTATAAGTTCTATTTTATCTATGAAGCACTATGTAAAAGTTTATTATGTAGTTTTATTAATCAGATTGATCGTGTATTAAGTGGTATGTGATATTTCAATCTCTTAACAACCATGAAAGTATCATAGGAGTGTGCCTATCCTACCAATGGCGTGTTTATGGTGGATGTTTGTTCAAAGTTAACATCACATCATAAATTTAAAGAAATTTAAGGTAAAAAACGTTTGGAAAATACCTTGTCAAATAATAAGACTGTATTATGAAAATATCAACTTTTGTAGGCTTAAGTATTCATTTATTGGTATGCTACTATGCTTCATCTCTAGTTAATTAACAGATTTCAAACAAAACAATTTTCTTAAAGGTTCATATTTGAAACAAAGAGCAAACAAACATATTACAAGACACATTAATGTTCATATTATGAAAGTTTTCGTGTTCGTTCTATTAAGTATTAACAAATAAAAGAATTTCAACCAAACGATTCACATTATTCCATACAAGTAGAGGTGGGGAATAGGGGTGTAAAAGAGTCAAGCCAGCTCGCAAGTTACTCGGGATCGGCTCGAAAAAAGTTCGAATCAAGCCAAGCTTAAACAAGGAGATCGAGCTCAAATTATTGCTCGTTTACTAAACGTGCTCGAGCCCGAACTTCAAGATATCGAGCTCGAGTTGGCTCGCGAGCCTAAACGAGCTTTTTGTTTATATAGCTTTTTATTTACATATTAAATATATATAAATACATGTTTACATAAATTATATTATTAAATATATCATTATGATAAAAAAATAGTTAAATAATATATATTATGTTATATATAAAAATTATGCTTATAAATAGTTATAAAAGTACTTATAAAAAATAAAAATTTAATATTAAGAATAAACGAGCCGAGCCAGAGTCGATCTCGAACTTGAAAATTTCTGACGAGTCAAGCTCGAGCTTTATAATAGAACTATAAACGAGCCGAGCTCAGCTCGAGCTCGAACTTCCTAAAACCAAAACAAGCCGAGCTCGAGCCTCAGCGAGCTCGGGCTCGGCTCGGCTCGGCTCGTTTACATCCCTAGTGGGGAAAATGGGTTTTGGGCCGTACCTGAAACCGGGTATGAATTCGAGTCGGGTTCACCTATTTGAAAACCCTACCCGCTATACCTGGGTAGGGTAGGGTCGGGTTCGGGTCGGGTTGACCTGGTAGGGTCCGAACCCGGTTGTTATGCCCACCTCTAGTCCTCTGCATACAAGGTTCCCTTATCCAACGATCCAACTATCCAAATTCCAAGGGTCTAATTAAAATTTGATGAGGCTTTAGATCGAATGAGGTACGGCCCATTAGACCTAAACTGGCCCATATGATCTTCTAAATAAAAAGCCCTAAACCTCCCTTCAAAGTTCAAACAGACTTCTTCCTGCCCAATTCCCATTATTTCCTCGTTAGGACATTACTACCTCAGCAACTAACTTCCTTCTAGACTATATATATGTATAACATAGTCTATACAAGTATAGATGTGTAATTATTGATAGAATACTAACATGATGGTGGTCTTAGACTATGGCATCAGGATCCTTCTAACTAGTTTTGTCAATGTTGCATTGTTGCAGCTCTATCTTGAGCTTAGAAAAGCCTGGATCCAGTCCATATGACTCAAAGGCCCGACCCCGACAACCGATGTACCAACAGACTTTGAGCTAAGGTTCAAAGTTAAAATTATTAATTTCATCTTGTTATGACTAAGATTATTTACAAAGTTTGGAAGAGTGAGTAATAATTGTAATGAAATAATGTTGTAAGATTCAGTGGAGTTCCAAGCAATTAGGAAGAATATAGAAGTGTGATGTGATAAGCCACATGGTGAGTAATGGCCTAAAAACAGGAAAAGGACATTTAATATTTGTGGTTTCATATTCCCTATCAAAACTTCTCATCCATATATTTTATCAAAGTACGCTTCACTCACTTTAGTAATCTATGAATGACCATTTCCATCTTTTCAAAATCACATGACATGATTCTAGCAATTAGGGATCACCCCTTGCTATCAACATGTTACAATTAAATTGCTTTCCACGTAGGAAGAAGTAAGATGGAAACGTGACAGATGTTGGTGAGACCCAACCCTATGTTGGATGGACATCATACCTTGTCGTTTTTAAGCTCGTAGAGGGAGCTGGATAACATCCTAAGAATCTAATGATCACTTCATATAGTACGTACATAATATGGGTCCTATATAGGTTGGACCCCCTGACGCTCAAGTCAAGACGAGTAAAAGAAAAGTATTAGTGAAAGTGAGAACGTCTTATAGAACACCTCTTTAGAACATGACTCCTTACGCATATCTATCATCTTCTAGGAGACAAAGACGTCGCTTCTTTTGGTTTGATTTGGTGTTGCCATATGACATTATGACGTCTTACCCCAAGTGCACCTGAATCTGAGTTTATTATACCCATAGATTGCAACATTCAAAACCATATGGGATGGACTAATAAGAACGCAACATGTTTAATTATAGTAGCTAACCATGACATCACTTCAGGACTGCCCCCATAAGATTTACTCTTTACAACTTTCATTAAATATGTTTCACTAGTTTGACCACTAGATAAGATTCTCAAAGCCAAGGCACTTTTCACTAATCTGAGAACAAGATAAGATCCTCAGAGCCAAGGCACTTTATTACAGCGAGCGTGTATACTCAACACAACGTCACGCGAAAGAATGCATGACACATAGGAAAATCTTTCATTGTGGTTGTATCATGTATGTAAGACTTAGATGATTCATCTCTAAAGAGAGTGTAGTTAATCCAATGAGGATCCATGGGCCTAACAAGCATCAATTTAGATGGCCTCAGAATTCCATCAACTGGAGTTAAAACTAAAGTATATGATGTTTGTGTTCAACGAATTCCAAATTTAACCTTACATAAAGTACCAATTATACCTATTTCCAAAAGTACATGTATTGTTCTTTAGGCCAGTCAGGTCTTTTCCCAAGCTAAAGTGAAAAAGCCTACCTGGTATGTATGTATGTATGTATGTGTATGCATGGACATGGATGTGAAAGTGATGAGAACATGGATGCATCAGGATAAATTACATTGCATATATAACAAGTGAGAGAGTACAGTTGTGGATGCAAAAAGCTCACACATATCCTCAAAGTACACTAGTGAAATGCTTGCCAAGTATAACAAATGGAATATTGGACCACACACACACACTTACCTCATTCACTAAAGGTTTTGGTCTCACATAAAGGGCAATGAACAATCATATACCATTGATGTACAGAAACAAATTATCAGTTTAGTATTTTTGTGCAATCTACACACACATATATACATATATGTATAGAGAGTGAGAGTGGGTGGGTGTGTGTGTTGGGTTGAAGAGGAATCCTTTTTCCTATCCCCCACACCCCCATCAAATAATGTTTCAGTCTGGTCCCTATATGCAGGTGTAACTTGGAGAGCAAAGCAAGAAAGGGGGCACAATTCACATACCAAGCTAGCTTCTAAAAGAGATCATATTTCTTTTCACCAAAAAATATAATAATCAGTAACAATAAAAGGATGTGGGATCACCTACAGCTGTTCACCTGAAGACGCTCACTGGTAGCAAAATATGCTTGTGGACTATTTCACTTCAGATCATGCTTGTCATGGTGGTAACAAACAGCCACCTAGTGTCACGTCATTCACTATACGCGATGATGGTGAGTGCCTAACTTTTAAAATTAAAATACAATACATTAAAATCTAAAATATAAAACACATAAATAAAGTACTCCATCTGTATCATAAGATTACAATGTTTGATTATCTTCTGGACAGAATCAATGACAGCAGTAATAAGAAAAACACAAGTAAATGTAAGTTAAGAGCTTTCCTATAACAGAAATGTTTCAGTTTCCGTAGGACATCCTAAAATATTAGGCTTTTTAAGGTAAGACAAGATAATGTCGACAGCTAATCTCTACATGTAGTTTTTGGTTAATAATCCTGTTAGCCATAAATACACCTGAAATCATCATTTCACCACATGATCTTGTATTGAAAAGAAATATGAAAATTTAGAAAACAATATGGAAAAAAAAGACGAAATGTGGGATGTGGATGCAAGTTGTGTGGTTAATGTGAGTGAGATACCTAGGTTGCAAACAGTGGTTGTTATAAGATATCATTCCGCTTTAAGGACATTAAAGGTATTAAATTTACATATTATAATTCTAATGAAAGAGTATTAAATAAGGCTCAAATTCTTGCAATGCCTGAAATCTTTGAGACAAAAAAGCCACAAAAAGAGTTAGATTATTGAAGATGGTTGGGTTTGTCTAACCAACGATATCATTGGAGTTGTTATGATGGGATATAGTTGGATGGTGTAATATCTCCTCCACGTATTTCCTTAAAAGTTGAAAAATATAAAAATAATCAGCATCCTAAGTTATATTAATGACAATTGATTTGCCGTAGGTTGTAACCAAATCCATATGCATGGTTTTTCATTTACATTTCGCTGGGAGATATTAAGTTCAGATGATTTCTTATATTTTGGGTGATTGTCAACTACTCATGTGCATGCGCACACAAAGAATTAAAGACAAAGGTAAACCAAACAGGGATATAAAATTCATAACAGAATAAGTTATAAGAGAATGAACTCGATAATTAAAGTCATAAGCGCAAAACAGAGTGAGAAAGAGTCAAAACTGTATATGTATATGAATGAACATATCATGAAGATACATACATGTACATAACATGTTATGAAAACAGAAGTTTTTTAACTTTTGATGCCAATCAAGTAAAACATATCAGAGATACATGGTGAAAAAATGTCTGGTTACTATGACATGGACCTAAACCCAACTCCCAACTTCTTCATCACTTTAAGCCATTTATGCTACTCAACAACAAGAAGATGTGACATTTTTTCATTACTAAATGCAACTTCAGTAGTGGTCCTTGAAATAAACAACACATTCTTATTTTATAAATACAATTATTAAATAGCACATTATCCACGCTATATAATTGAAGCTGGTCACATGCATCTAGTAACACACCAACATAGCACATTCAGATTCCAAAATATGTATATGTGCATGTATAAGTCATGTGTTAATGTAAATTTTACTAATCTTTATATTCTCTAAATACATTTTAGCTTCTAAAATATGTGTCCTGGTCCTTTGACATCTAAGGGATCCCCACCACCTTTCACCACTATAAACCATGCCAATTCTTTATAGACACTGACAACTCTGCATCTGTCCTCTATCTCTCTCATTACACTTTTATGTGTGCATATATATATTATAATATTATATATGCTTGAAGACTTCAATGTCGTGAATCAAACCCTATACTTCCATCACATACGAGCAAATCATGCCAGACTACACTCAAATTAATATCATTGTTCCCATGGTAAGCAGCTTTTAACCATACTATTTAAAAAAAAACACATTTATAAACATCAGATTTTATGTACTTGTGGTAGGTACTGGAGGAAATGAAGATGATGTCATCCATTGGTTCCCACTATTCACCATGGGGTTGGTGAGTTATCTGAAGAATATGACTTCAGTTGCATGCATGGGAAGGCTAGGGAGACTTGAGTTAGCAGGAGGTGCATTAGCCATTGGATTCACAAACATAACCGGATACTCGGTTCTATCTGGGTTAGCTATGGGCATGGAGCCACTTTGCAGCCAGGCTTTTGGTTCAAGAAATTTACATATGGTTAACCTAACCCTAAAGAACCATTCTCATGTTATTATTGCATCACTACCCATTGGTATTCTATGGGTCAACCTTGAGCCAATCATGCTTAAACTACACCAGGACCCTGAAATAACACACATTGCTAGTTTATATTGTCGATATGCAGCCCCTGATCTTATTGTTAATAGCATTTTAAACCCTTTACGCATATATTTAAGAACCAATGGCAAAACATGGCCATTAATGTGGTGTAGTTTATTATCAGCACTTTTACATTTCCAATCACCAACACTTTAGCCTTCACCTTTAACCTAGGGCTTCAAGGGATTGCACTCTCAACAATTATCACCAACTTAAGTACATCAGTTTTCATTCTTGGCTACATGTTTTTCACTCATACCCACAAGTCAGAACCATGGTCTGAACAAGAGTCACTAGGGGAAGGGTGGGGGGTGCTACTTCGGCTTGCAGTTTCTAGCTGCTTAGCGGTTTGTTCTGAATGGTGGTGGTATGAATTAATGACATTTTTAAGTGGTTATCTTCATAAACCATACATTGCTTTAGCTACATCTGCTATAGTAATCCAAACAACCTCTTTAATGTACACATTGCCATCAGCACTTAGCATGTCGATATCGACCCGAGTTGGGCATGAGCTTGGGGCAGGAGAACCAGGCCGGGCCCGTCTAGCAACACTAGTGGCAATTGGGCTGGCACTTTTAACTTCTGCTTTTGGGTTGTTGGGGATTACATTTGGAGGAGAAGCATGGGCGGAAAGTGTTCACAAATGATAGTGAAGTATTGGAGTTAACAATGGCTGCTCTACCCATAATTGGAGTATGTGAGCTGGCAAATTGCCCACAAACCACATGTTCTGGTGTTCTTCGTGGAAGTGCAAGGCCATCTATTGGTGCAAGAATTAATTTGTGTTCATTTTACTTGGTGGGTACACCCATAGCCATAATTTTAGCTTTCGTGTGGAGATTAGGGTTCTTGGGGTTGTGTATGGGCTGTTAGCAGCGCAGGTGGCATGTGTTCTATCGATCATGACTGTGATATACAGAACAGATTGGGAGAAAGAATCACTGAATGCAAGACAGTTGGTGAGAAGAAGCAGTGAGTATCATATTATGGAATGTGAGCAAGGTATTGGGTTTATTTAGTTAATACACATTTATGTACAGAAATTGAAATCTGTCTTGATATTTCTTTAGTTATACAAATATGGTATGCATTGTGGTTTGTACTAATCCTTCCTACCCATCTCTCTAATTTTATTTCATAGCAATATGAATTTTGGTTTCACAAAAGGGATAAAAGAGTCTTATTTGGATAATTGAGCAAAATATCAGCGTACTTCCACATTTTACCAATAATAAAAATGTAGTTTAAAATTACCAAAATATAGCAACATACTTCCCTATTTTTACATGATATTGCAAATATAAGGTAAACTACATTGCAGTTATTGGTTAAAGAAATGAAAGTATATCGCTAAGACGCTATGATTGGTAAAAGAAGATGAATTTGAAGTATGTTGCTGTTCTTGGTAAAATAAGGTGAAAATGCTCTTCTATTTTGCACAATTAAAACCTCTAAATCTTTTCTAATTTATTATAACTGAACCCATGTGAAAGAAGAATTAACTGAAACTACATTATAGTGCCTGACTTGAAGTCTTGCAATCAAAACAACAGAAGGCTACAAGCAAATTAATTACCTCAACTTAACAACATAAAGAAAAGAGAAAAAGGAGAGAAACACATGTGTAGTGATACAGATTGGCTGTCTATAGAAGGTACTGCATTTAATATACAAACAAAATTCCTACTGTGATAACAGTTAGACGGTTAGTGTTTGTCATTCCTATTCTGATTCATGTCTTCATAAATCATGTCACAACTAGTTTGGCTTCTACATCTTGAAATTCGAAAAAATACTAGATATTCTATATCCAAAATTAAATATAACTTATTAGAATAAAGAGTGCAGTGTTGATTACTTAGATGATGCCATGAATATCTATTGTTGCCATAGGCTAGAAACCTAATTCCATATAAGTTTATAATATTATCATACAAGTAGATCAATAGCTATTGGAGTACATATATACTGGTCCCCTTCATCCTCTCTTACTGAATAACCTAAACTGGAGTCCAGAACATGAATTGTAAGGATCTACGTGATCTGAATTTGTACATTACTGAGAATAACTATGAACATATATATGGTGCAATTTTTAACCTAATAAACATTTTAGAATTGACATTAAACTGCGTAAGTATCAGTCATCTGTCAATTAGCAAGCAGAACAAAGAGATAACATAAAATTGATTAACCGAATCACCATTTCTTATCCTAATAAGAAACTGTCATCATATGAAACGTTACGTAAGAGTGTTGCCATTTAGAACTGAAGCAGAACGTTAATAATAACTTATACCTTGAGCGATTTGGTAAATAGGCCTCGACTTGTGGAAATTGGCAAAATCAACTCAATCTGCCTTCGTTTAGCCATTGAAGAACTTGAATTTCTGCATTTTAAGATAGTAGAATGCTCTAACAGCACGAGTATTTTGGATTTAATGGCGGGATCACATAGACGTTAATTGGTACCAAACCCCTTTTTTGTTTTCGAGAGAGCAGGGGTGTGCATTTCACGGGTCGACCGGGTTAAGACCAGCGAACCGACCCGTAAAAACTGAGACCGAACCGTGTATGGGTCAGCGGTTCCGGTCCACGGTTCGGCTTTTCTTTTTAAACGGTTATGGATCGGTTTCGGTCCAAACCGCGGGTACGAGGTCGGTTTCGGTTCAAACGGCGGGTATGAGCTCGGTTTCGGTCCGGCCCGATTACAATCAGGCAAGAAAAAAGAGTCGATTTTTGCTTTTTAGATGTTAAATGGATTGCTTTTGAACACAAACGATGTAAAAATGTTTTACTAGCATAAATAGAAATTTCAGATCAATAAAATTTTAGTAGGTAATAGATGAATATTATTACACGCTACATCTAAAATTAGCTCATAAAGGGATCATGACGACAAACTAATGTACGATTTGTATTTTAATATGGTACAAATTGTCTATGTCACAATAGCGAGTCTAAGAAACAAATCCATTGATTGATTTCGTTTATATTTTAAGTTTTATTTTTTTTCCGGTAAAAAATACGAGCCTAAAAAATTTGCGGTCCAGACTCCAGACGATCGTATTAGGCTAAACCGACCCGTTGATCACATAGCATCATATATTTTGGAGTCCGATAAAGAGGGAAAACGGCCTGTTAACAATTGGATTTGAGCCCATACAAAGAGATTCGGCCCGGTAGAAAAGGAATTTGTGGCTTTGTTTGTTGTGTGGTGGCTTTGTGCCTTGCTTCAAGTGTTTTAGATGTTTGACCAAAATCGGCTTCCTGTGAAAATGTATTTTGGGATAAAATCATGAAATAATAAGAGAACCTTTAAGGTAAGGATCACGATAGATCTATTGGGAAAAGTAAGAATATCCAGAAAACTTATTCCTTAATCACTAGTTCTAATAAACAGATGGTCTTACCAAGTTTAAATTGTCTTAATAAAAGTCATTTATATTTTTTTTCTAAATAGCAATTATGATTCATTTATGTTTCATTTAGGTCACTTGATTTAATAAAAAAAAATTAATATATGCAAGAATTATTCAAAATTGAAACACGTAATGTTACCCCTATGAAACATGATCAATTGTCATAGAATTAAGACATCATGTTTTTTTTCTTTTACTTTTTATCACTGTGTTTAAAACTAAACTCTCTAAAATAGTCTTTAAGAATTTGTAGACGGATGATGGTTGCCTTTCACTAAAGGAGAGTGTTAGTTCCATAAAATAGAGAATTTGCATGAACCTCGTGTATCACTAGAAATAGGAGTGATTGACGAGTCAAATCACTTATGAACTACTTGAATAAAGTTCGATAAAAGCTCAAATTAAATGAGGTTTTAAAGAAGCTCAAACCCGACCATGAGCTTAAAATAAGTCAGTTTAGCATACAACCCTAATCTCAAGCCTATATATGAGTTCATTTAATCAACGGCCCAAGTCAAAACTTAATATACAGAGCTCGGCTGGATTAACAAACTAAGCGAGTATATTATTTATATAAATATAATTATTATTTTTATTTCATATAATAAATATATATTCTATACTAAAACTAATTTTATATGTATAAAGTAAAGTTTTACAAATGTGTAATAATAGATATATATGTATGTAGATAAATAATTAATAAATAATAAACAAGTCAAGCTTGAGCTTTGGATATAAAGCTCGAAACAAGCTCGAGTTTCGTTAAGCTAAAGAACTGAGCTCGAGATATTAAATTTTGATTCAAACAAAACACAATGTTTCAAATCATACCATATCATCCAACAAATATATCTACAAGTACACAAAATACACGTCTAAATACATAATGAGCATAGTCACCGTCTACTGGTTTATAGAATACATACACATATGTAAGCACCACCCCTCCAGCAGTAGCAGAAGTATATCGCATGCTCAACCAGACTTGAATAGCAACACCGCCTTCGATTCCAAATAGAAATAAACAAAGTGGTTTGTCTCATGAGTCACGTAAGACCCTGCAAAATGGAAACCATACGTTATGTTGTTATTTGTTTACATGTGTTACCTACTTACCTCCATCAATCTCTTCGCAGTTCACATCAAGTAATTAGGTTTTAGGACTCACAATCACCAAACATTCAAGGGCTTAGTATTAATTGTCTACATTTGTGGTTATGCGGTGGTGCATAAATCTTTGTCTGCCTTTATGCATGGACAGTAACACAAACATTAAAATATGTGAGTTTTTGTTTGCTCAAGGATATCTAACGAGTGATTTGCGAAGTTGGTTATCATATGTAATTAACGGAACATGAGCAGATTCAGATATTTTTGACGCCAAAATTGGTTTAAGGTATGCACACATGGTGGCATGGTATAAATTGTTTTCCCAACAAAAAAGATGATTCTTGAAACAAATCTGATAGATTCCAATGGAAATTGGAAAGCATTAGACCCATAGCATGCGATATCTAGTTGTCACAATAAGTTATAAACTAAATTATATAGCATGCGATAACAGCATTTGAGGATCAAAAGTATGAAGAATCTAAGTATTAAGTTGTTTCTAAGCACCAAGAAACAAAATCTTAAAAGCTAATCACGATTAGATATGATTAGTTAAAGTGTGAGTGGATGAGTAAACAACCACTTTCTATGCATGAAGTACAAAATCCTTAACACAATTTGCCACATGATATTAAGAACCAACTTCCATTAGTTAACAAGTACAAGGGGTCAATTTTTCATGGTGTATATGTACAGGGTATTTCTGTAAATTGCTCCCCATCCTACGTAAGACCTCTCTCACCCAAATAATCGAGTCATTTGGTTTCTGGTTTCCTCCAAAGTTAAATGAGGTTTTGGATTCACACCGTTATTTGATATACTAACAACATGGACCGATGTTTTTCAACTCCTATGTATTTAAGACAAGCAACAACAATAACTCTTCACCTTTAATTATAAGACAGAACAACTTATGATGTCTTTGATCTAATATTAAGGCATAAAGATTATTCAAAAAGCACATGCTTAATCAAGTTTCTTGGTATTTGACTTTTTCAAACTATGTTTGTGTTATCCTCATTTTGATTCTCCCATAAACCCAACTTTTAAAAAACTATCATAAGGTATCAGGATTTTGGTAACTGGTGCGGCATTGTAACAATATCATTTAAATTTTCATGAGTTAACAGTTTCTGTATATGGACTCTACTTCTAGCATCCAATTATCATTGCTTCTCAAGACTGGTGCAAGTATACAACCTAAAAAATAAATGCATATGAATCTCCAGTGGAATTATATAATGGAAAGAGACATAATGGTGTATATGTTTCAACTATGTGCAAGGTTTATGATAGAGATTCTAAGCTGACTAAAAATGATGAAAATATCTATTATCTGAATGCCCAATCAACTAGTACTGGTCATGTCAATTGTGGATTAAAACTAAATTAACCTTCAACTTGATAGTAACAAGTTGTCATGTTAGCTTATTGTCCAATAATGCACCAAGCAAATATGCGATATTGTGATACACACACATAATATCCCTATAAGCACTAACATGATAAACATGTTATTTTACCTCTTAATTGATTTTACCTTCTAATGTTCATGTTCGAGAAATAGCATCTGAACACAATTTCCTCAATAAGTTGCAATAAACAACTCCAGTGGCATGGATTAGGATACTTGCTGATTTTTACACGCATACAGAAACCACTACTAGACATCTGGGTGTTTGCATACACATGTATAGGTTTATGTAAATTTTGTGTATATATCGGTTGTTTACGAGGTAATGCACAATAACTTCATAGCAATTTACCAAATTTCAATAGAGCTCAATTAGAAAGCATGTTCCATATATACATATGCATAGTTTAATCCGTTTCAGATAACATCTTCACACGATCAACGCAGCAAATCAAAGACAATGTTTGTGACAGAAATCTGAATTTGGATCTATATCACTGTCCACAGTGGTGATGACGAACTGGATAAAGATTAAAGTAATCTCTTCACATTTCATTCCTTTCATATATTGTTCCTTGCACAAATGACAAGATGAAATCTAGATAATCACAACAGAATCACATTCATCATACCCCTATTTTGCACCACATTATAAATCCACAATCCATTAGAATCGTAACTTTTCAAGTCACTGATTTCAGCCTAGATTAATAGATCTAGATTTCAAAATCAAAATCAAACTACCATCAACAATACTCACTGAACAAACATCTGAAAGCATGATAACTCAAGCAATCAATCAGATCAACGAAAGGTTATATGCAACTGTCCATAAAATCTAATTAAATCCAATATCATTGTGAGCTCGTCATAAAACGAATCATGAATTCTAACAAAATTGGAGATTACCAAAGTTTTTGCCGACAATACAGTGCCAAGTAGGTCCATGATTCTTATCAAATTCCTTCTTTATCTGCTCCGCCACATCCTTCTCCACGCTGCAATTCTCAAACGCCTGCACAAACACAACCAACTCCGATTATACAAACGAGTAAATTCATACAATTAAAGTAACGAGAAACGAACTGTGAGGTGACAGATTCAAGCATCGAGAAGAACACAACGAATCAACAAGAGGAAGGTGGATTGATTACGGAAATGGCGATATTCACGGCCTCATTTTGCATTTCTTCCTTCATGTCGGCACTTTTGATTACGACTTTTCGGTTGCCGGAAGAAGACGTCGATAACGCCGATGCGGTGGTTTTCCGATCATCCGCCGACGAAGATCTCTTCACCTCTTCACTCATCTCTGCGAAATTCAGACCAGTGAGTGGGCAAAAGAGCGTGTGGAGGTGTTTTCGAACTTTTTTGGGTGTGCACCACCAGTATTTCTCCCTGATTTAGCCTTTTTTTTTCTCTTAATATTTTAAGGACGTTTGAAATTAAATATTGCAAACCTGAGTAAAGGGTTGTTTGTTATAAATTTTGAATGATTCACATATCTGAATGTTTAATGATTCAGACTGTTTGTTTTGCAAGTAAATGTCTGAATAGTTCAGACATTTGTCTTTGATTGATTAAGTATTATCTGAGTCTGAATAATTAAGACCTCTTATCTGAATTAGTCAGACATTTGTCTTTAAATAGTTAAATGATATAATAGCTTTAATGGTTCAGACCTTTTAATTGTTTAGCATTTAATGGTTCAGATCTGTTATTATTTCAGCATTTAATTATTCAGAAATTATCAACTCTTAACAAAATGGAATATTATTGTTCATTTTAATGCTTCAGATTTGAATCATCTGAAATTATGAGAAAACTCACTATTATTGAGTTAGATTTAAACTTTAAACTTAGTTATCTAAGATATCAAGAACAAACTATCACTGGATAGCAATGGGCTAGGAGCCATTGGTGGAGCATTATAAGGGGGGGGGGGGGGCCGCCGCCCCCCCTATTTTTTCGTCCGTAGTGTTAATTTAGCCGATAGTGTAATTTTTGACCCGTTAGTGTAAATTTTTATATAAATATCGACTCGCCCCCCCTAAAAAAAATTAATTTCGCCCCCGCCCCCCACGAAAAAGTTGAAGCTCCGCCACTGCTAGGAGCTTTGATAAATGTGGGTTTAAAAAGAGAATGAATTTGATAATTTGATAATAAAGGATTGTGAATATGGATAGACAATGATTTGTATTGAATGTTAAAATTTAAGACTTAATAAATGATTTACGCATGATAAACAAATACATGTTTTTGTTTCAAGAAATTGGCCTAATAGTAACACAGACTTTTTACTACAGAGGATTCTCATCTAATACATAATATATATATATATATATATATATATATATATATATATATATATATATATATATATATATATACATGAAAAGGTTCAAGCGAAAACCATCTTTTATTACGAGAACTTGCGAAAACTCATCAATATAAATGAATATCATTATTTTTTATTTAAATAATATTAAAATGACGTGAAATCATAAATATGAGAAATTATTGTATATATGACTTTTGATTATAATCATACATAATACACACTCATAAAAAACATTCTTAGAATATTTAATGACATCAAAGAATACTAAGCAAAAAATAGTGCAAAGCGTATTTCTTCTTTTAATACCAAGAAAATTCCAATAAAACAAAACTTAGTTGATAGGGAAAAAAGGTACAACATGTATATTGTTCGTCCAGTAATGTGGGGTTAGCTCATCTGGTAGAGGTTTTATTTTTTAGAGCGAAGATCATGTGTTCAAACTTAGACACGATGTAACTTGAAGTTAATTAGGATTTGAAGTAGGATAAATTTGTCGTTCAAAAAAATATATGTTGTTCGCCCTCATTTACAATTGTCAATCTGTTGGTTGCTCTAAACTTTCAATTGTTTGTCACGTGAGATTTAATATACAGTTCCTTATGTTGATCAATGTTGTGTGATCTTCATATGAGACTTCTGATGCCTCCTCTTATAAACAATTTTCATTATCGGACCTAAAATTTACACTTTCGAGTCAAAAATTTACAATACTCCCCCGTGGCCCCTATGAAGTTTCGCCTTTGCTTGTATGTATGGATGCATTAGTTTTACCCAGCTCAATCTTCTAAAACTGGACACGAGTTATATCTTGCCAATGCATTAAAATAATATATAGGGGATGGTTACTGAGAAAATCAATAATTATGTGAAACCAAAGAAAACCACGAAAATCAAAAACATAATTCATAAATTTTAATTTATTTTAATTGTTAAAAGGGTATTTAAGTATTTGTTGCATATATGTTAAACATAATATGAGAATAAAGAGTGTTACATATACGTCACATTATGTCAAATGAAAAATGGTTAAGTATATGTAACATATATGTGACGTATATATAAAACCATGTTACGGTTTTTTACTGTAACATCTCGTATTTTCACGACGTTTAAATCTTTTATAATATATTAATAATAATAATATAAAATAATAATAATAACAATAATAATAATAATAATAAATATAATAATAATAATGATAATATAATAATAATAATAATATTAATAATAATAATAATAATATTATATTAATAATAATAATATAATAATAATAATAATAACAATAATATAGTCCAGGGGTGATTCCTGTAATTTATCAAACTTTAAAAGACATTTATACATGAAATAACCAAAACTTTAAACTCAGGGGCCAATTGTGTAAACATTGAAAATAACACAGCTTTCTCTCTCTTCTCCCCGATTTTCCGGCGCCCTCCGGCCACCGGTTCCGGCCATTCCTCCGGCGAGTTCAAACGCTCAAATTCACGCGGTTTTGACAGGTCAACATAAAAATGTTGGTGAGCATTCTATAGTTTTGAATACATAAGTATATAAAAGATGGCAATTCAAGTTATAAGTTAGTGAATAAAGTGATTAGGGATGTTATGAACAATGCAACAATCAAACCTCGACAATGTTTTACAAGTATCAAACGACGTTAATATTCTATTAACGTTAAAAGTATATACGATCAGCTAAGTGTACTTGGATCAACCAAGCAGGCTTGTCTTACCCATAGATCTATGACTTCGCTGGGCTAGCAATAGTTAATGATTGTACATATAACGCCATAACATGGTAACCACAAAAGTTCAACTAACCACAGCTCACAAGTAAATTGCCATAAGTTTACAAAAAAATCAAATGTGTTTACAAGTGCAACGTTTATACGGTAACATGTTTCAGGCAATAGCGTTATGTGGCTGTGAACAATCGTAACTCTCACGCCTCGACGATTCCGCCGTCAAGATTGGGGTGTGACATTTATCTTGACCTATACCCTTATTTATATATACACACACAAATATAAAGGGCACTGATAAAAAAATTAAAAGTTATATGACCGATTTCATTGATTTTCTCTAGCTTTCATATAACATTGTGGTTTTTTAGGATCTCTCTCTCTCTCTCTCTTTATATATAATATATATATATATATATTATATATGTATGTATGTATGTATGTGATATATATATATATAATATAGGGTAAGGTTCCTTGTTAACCCTTGTTTATTGCGATAACCCGTTAACCCTGATGTGGCGAACACTTACATCACTGTAACTAACATTTATCGCGTTACACCACTAATGTAATTTTCCCTCCATTTTAAAAACTTCACCATTTTTTATAACGTTTTAACTTTTTGTATGATGTTATTTTTTTAAACAAATTACACCATTAAATAGATCGTTTTAATATTTTTAATTTGAGTATAGTCTTGCTATATTTTTTTTAAAAAAAAATTAACGTTCGTTTTGAACCACTAGTTTTACCACTGTAACTCTAAGGTGTTGTTTGTTTTTTCTGCAAGAAAATGTCTGCGGTCTGCGGACCACATCCGCAAATATCTGCAGCAGAAGAGGTGGACCAAATATCTGCAGTCTGCTTGAAAAAGATTGTTTTTTAACATCTGCAGACTGTTTATTTATATACTTATAAAATAGATATTTTGATAAATTAAAAAACATATTTATTTTCAAAAAAAAATTATAAAATATGAAGTTTAAGGAACTATTTTGTCTCATGTAAAGCTGTGTGTTGTAAAAGCTCTTTCCCAGTCGGAGCCAAAATATGTCACACACCCTGACACCCCCACCACACTAACCACCACCACCACCGTCACCACCACCCATCCCCCACCGTAATGCCACCCACAAACCACCGCCGCCACCACTGAAGCCCCCTACCGCGACGTCCGTAAGCGGCCATGGGGTCGTTACGCGGCGGAGATCCGAGACCCCGGCAAGCCAAAACCAACTTCCCATTCCCACCGACTTCCACCGTAGCGCCGCCAAGCCCACGGTGGACCAATAGCCCCCTCCGACGACCACGCCGCCGCCCTTCCGCCGGATGTCCTCGATCTCACGCTCTCATACTACCCCACCGGATTTCCATCGTTGGTTATGAGATTTAGATCGGAAAGATCTTCGGTGGAATTAAAAAGGGGGAAATCGTTGACGCTTGATCTTGATCTGAATTTTCCTACATCGACACTAGAGGTAGGCGGCGCAGGGAGGGCGGCAGTGCAGGGAGGCGCGGGCGGCGAGGGGGAGGGCGGACGCAGGGAGGGGGCGGCGCAGGGAGGGCGGCGACGCAGGGAGGGCGGCGGCGCAGGGAAGGTCTGGCGGTGGGGGCGGCGGTGGTGGTGAGAGGAAGGATGGAGATGTATGCAGTGATGGGAGGACGGAGATGAATGCAGGTATGGGTGTGGTTTGGAGTTTGTATATTGTTTAAAAGTTGAGAAGAGGTTAGAAGATATGAGAAGTGGTAGTTCATGACTTCTCCACGCAGACGTCAGGAAGATGTATTTTAATGAAATGTCTTCCAGAAAACAAGCAATCTGCAGAGCCAACGTCTGCGCGTGGTCTGCGCCGCGCAGACAAAAGAGCTCAGGAAGTGCTTCTCACAAAAACAAACACCCCCTAAGTTACAATGGTGACGTGGCTTGCTGTGGACCACTAGTTGAGTTAATGGGTTATCGCAATAAACAAGGGTTAACATTTGATCTCTTCCCTATATATATATATATATATATATATATATATATATATATATATATATATATATATATATATATATATATATATATATATATATATTATATATATATATATATATATATATGCGTGTGTGTATGTGTATATATATGTTGTGTGTATGTATATATATGTGTGTGTGTGCGTATGTGTTGTATATATACGTATGTATATATATGTGTATATATGTATATATATGTAATATATATATGTGTATATATATGTATATATAAAATATATGTGTGTGTATATGATGTATATAGTCATGTATAACTGGCAAAACATAATTTTACATTTAACTATGATATTGCTAGACTAATAGAAGATGATAAGACTAGTTTGTATACGTTAACATACTTTAAGAATGAGCTTTGGTATTCTACCATCTTTAGGGGCAGTTTAATAATGTAAAAGATATCCCTACACACACGTTCGATATTTATCTCGAGTCATAAAGTCATTCACTACTAGAAAAACTTCAATAGATGACGCGCATTGCGCGTCATCTTTGGGGTCAGATGACGCGCAAATGCGTGTCAAGGAAGGGGTAGTCATAAATGATAGATGACGCGCACGCGCGTCATCTGTTTATGACGGCATATTATGACGTGCAAAAGATGACGGGCAATGCGCGTCAAGGAAGGGGTAGTCATAAATGACTAGATGACGCGCATCCGCGTGTCATCTATGAAATTTTTATGACGTGCAATAGATGACGCGCAATGCACGTCATAAAATTATCTGCATTTTTTAATTTTTTTTATTTTTAATAAATTAAATGTTATTTTCTAAAACATATTGTCGAATAACATTAAAAGCGAAATCCATTACATACCAACAAACTTTACAAAAGTTGTTAATTAACAACTACAAAGCATAAAACAAGTCCAAATTTAATTAGTACCAATACTAATACAAGTCTAATACCAATACTAACACAAGTCCAAATATATCATTTCAGGTCTACATATAAACAAAATTCGATACATAACGCGCCCAATCTTCACGAACTTCATCCACACCATCAGTGTATTCTTCTTTACCTTCTCCAACCTAAGACAAAACCAATTTCATCAAATTAAACTTGTCACTTTGACCCCTAAAACCCCTTTATGTAAAACACTTGTAATTTACTTGACTAGTTTATTAATATCAACTACTAGACAACAACAATGGTAATTTACTTATAAAAAACTCATACATAGATAGTTATATTCAATAATATAAACTACAAAGCAACAAATGGTAAATATAAGGGGTGCGTAGTCAATGATGATAAATATATGTGTCCCAACTATGTAATTCTATAGGCTCAAAAGAGTGTCTAACGGGTCAAACGAGAACAAGAAGCACGATTTAGAAAGATTAAACTAATGTCTTCTCACACAAGTTGTGTTGTACTTACTGTCTTCTCACAAGTGATGAAACATTGTGTTGTACTTAGTGTCTTCTCACAAGTTGCATTTGTTATGGTCAAAAGAAGCAGTTTCTTATATAAATTAATAATATATGTGATAAAGATTGGATTAAAATGATTTAATCACTACAAATCAAGAAATGAAACGCTAATCAGTATCAAAGATTTGTCTTACCATTCAGTCTCAGTTCGTCTCCTAATCATCTCCTTCACAACCTATCAGTTAATCAAAATAAAATCATATATGGTTTAAAGAAAAGCAACATCATTAGTAAGACAAAGCAACCAAATAAAAGTATCTTAACAATGATAAAACAGCTCCAAATTCCAATTTCAGCAGCCCAAAAGTATAACTCCTCTAAAATTTCTTTTTAGAACCGCGATACACACACCCATCTACTACTCCTCCTAACTACACCAACTCCTAATCTATCTCATGTCGGGATTTGAACACCGGTCTTCTCCAAAGAGTCTTACTGGTTACCAACCCAAGTGGCTACTAAAACTCCTCTAAATAACTATTAACTAATGGAACTTCATCACTGGCTTCCAATATACTGTGCTCCCTATGCTTCAGATGAAGAGGTACATTTGAATTCTGAGAATCATTTCCACTCATTTCAATCTCAAACCTCATGTTAATAGTGTTCTAAAATCAATCACCAGATAAAAATTGAAAATGCTAGGCCAGATTCACTCTAAGACAATCAGAAAGTTTCAATCAAATCACTTACTAATCTACAATTCGCATAAACACAGTCAACGATGTCATTCGATCATTCAATTGCTAAAACAAATAACATAAAATGAGGTTATAATCGTTAACTGTTCAATACCTTTGTTCTAAGATCATCAGCAAGCTCCTGAGCAACATTCTCCTTCAATTTCATACCTTTAAAACCTTCAAACTCGTCGCGAAGGGGTCGACTGTGC